>OY992876.1:113532419-113957419 GCA_963921405.1 Cepaea hortensis
TAAGCCTTTCTAAAATTCATATTGCCCCCCTCCCCCGCCCCATGCCCCCCCCCCCCTCAACATATACATTATTTTTAATATTCAAAAATTGAAATGTTCACTAAAGAAACTTGAATGACAGGTTTTAGGAAGAAATCACTAGGTAATTATTGAGCAAACACAGTAAGTAAATTTTCAAAACATATAATGGAGAACTGAAATTCAAGTACAAAATAATTTTAATGAAAGATTTTTTTATATTATTTTAATTATTAGTAATTATTTATTATTTAAATTTAGTGAGATCCTTGCGCTTTATGCTTGCTGCAAAGAGATCTTATGTCAGGTTCCAATTTAGTTAAACTTCAGTCTCAAGTCTCCCCGTTTTGTTATATTCAGCCGATTTCTTCCATTTTCGAATTGCCCCCATTAACAGTCAAATTGCCCCCCTGTGGGACGTGGGCCCCACGTTGGGAAACACTGATCTAGATGGTTTGGCCATGTGGCATTAACACCTTGAACAATGCCATGCTAAAAGGAGGAGTCTCTACTGAAATAGTCTCTATTGTATTGAGGAAATCTCTACTGGTAGCCTTTTGTAAGATGAAAAACATACTGACCCATAAAAAGATATCAATTGAAACGAGAAAAAGAGTGGTGAAGTGCTAATAGAACCTGTGTTTTCATATGGATGTCTTCTTCTTCTTTCGTTCGCCTGAAATATGTCTATAACTGCAATGTTGTCTCTTGTATGAATCTAACAGTCCTTTTTAGTTCATTCAGCGGTCCATAGAGTTTATCTTCCACTGTTGTCTCTCTGGGCCAGAAGGTTCATATGGATGTGAAGCGTGGACAATGAGCAGACAAGCTGAAAATAATCTGATGGATGTGGAAATGTGGTTTCTGAGGAAAATGCAAAGAATACCATGGACAGACAGAAAAACCAACGAACAAGTCCTATAAGAAACAAATTAAGATCGTAAACTGATTAGAGACATTAGACGTAGACAGTCAAAATCTTTTGGGCATGTTATGATAAGAAATGAATTGGAGAACTTGGTGACAACTGGCAAGATCGAAGGGAAGAAACTAAGGGAAAGATCAAGAAGTAAATACCTGGGTGGCATGGTCGAGACAGAAACATGGAGTTGATACACGACTCTGGTGATCGGGTGAGATGGCAAAACATGACCGCCCACGCTTATCAGCATGGCACATGACGGATGGATTGATGGAGTCTCTACTGAAGGAGACTGAGGCATATATGTATATGCATGTGTGCAATAGATATTGCTATGAACTGACCATACTTGGGCCAATGGTTGGTAAGTAACATATGTGTACTGACAGGCACATCTAGTGATCTATTGTACATTTACTTCATACACATTAGTGATCAGTTTCTGTATTGATTACATTCAGATTCATTACTTATACTTTGGTGCGTTTTTATTTGCAGCTATAATTATTCTGCTTTCTTTACCATTTTATTGTTGTTCTTGAAGAAGATCACTAGGATCGAAACGTTGGATGTGTGTGTTGTCGGATTAACTTATTTTTTTTTACATATTAGCTACGCGTTTTTATGATTATTAATATTATTTGCGCTTCCTATTCATTTTCCTTTTATGATATCTGTTCCTGTGAACTGAATTCAATGTAAGATATGTACACAGTGTCTGTGTTTGCTGCCTGGCTCTCCCACAGGGTCCACACACGCACACATACATATACACTGAAAGACGGTTGTTTGTTTCATTGTACATTGCCCTATCCTGCAGAAATCGTGATGTCTTCATCTGTAAGTTATAAGCCGTGTCTTGCCGTTTAATGTTACTGTTTAGATATCAGAAGCTGTTTCATGCTGTTTAATGTTACTGTTTAGATATCAGAAGCTGTTTCATGCTGTTTGATGTTAATGTTAATGTCTCTGTGGTTAAGGGCTTGCGAACGCGGTTTGTGAGCCCGTATACCCTGGTTCGAAACACGGCGGTGCTGATTTTTTCGAAAAAGGTATAGGGACCGGTCATTCAGAAAGCAATGGCAAACTACTGAACGTAACACTTGCCTAGTACATCAACAGCAGCTGAAAATGCTGGTGTTGACTGCAACGTCCCGTAAGGGATACGGAACAACATTTTTTTTTTAGATAACCAAGAAGCTGTTTCGTGTGGTTTAATGTTACTATTTAGATATAAGAAGCTGTTTCATTCTGTTTAATGTTACTAATTAGATATCAGAAGTTGTTTATGTAACTGATTAAATATTAGAAACTGTTTTATGTTACTGATTAGATATCAAAAGCTGCTTCATGTTGTTTAATGTTACTGATTAGATATCAGAAGCTGTTTAATATTACTGATTAGGTATCAGAAGCTGTTTAATGTTACTGATTAGATATCAGAAGCTGTTTAATGTTACTGATTAGATATCAGAAGCTGTTTAATGTTACTGATTAGATATCAGAAGCTGTTTCGTGCTGTTTAATTATTACATATCTGAAGCTGTAAAATGTTCATGCAGCCATTCCAACCCTCCCTCACGCGTGTATTTCCGATATGTCATCAATGTTGACAAAAAACAACCACATGTTTAAGTGCTAGTTCATTCAATGTCATTGTCAAAACTGCTTTGTGGCTCTCGTTGTGGATAATCAGATTTCTGATTCTATTTATATTTCTGCCTAGCAACTTGTCATTGCTCAGTGTTTGCACTTGAATTCTTGTTGTTGTTGTTGTTTTTGTTTTTATGCCTTCCAAACAAATATGATGGACCAGCCTGATGCTGACCAGCTTGCCGTTAAGCGTGGACGGTCATGATTCGCCACCTCACACCATCACAAGTCTTGCATCAGGTCTGTAATCTTGCCCCGATTATGCCGTGTGGCCAAGTTATCTCAATACTTATCTCTTTGCCTTCCCCTAGCTTTTCCCTATCAGTTTTGCCAGTTGTCACTGCTGGATGCAAATAGTAAATTTTGCGAGTGACGAAGCATTCTCGGTGATTTAGTCCCACAAGAAGAAAGGCCAACGAATAACGAGCTAGAGTACAGACTGAAATAATGCCATTGGAACAGACTGACTTCAGCCGTTATACATGGCTCCGGTCCCCGACCTACTCTGCTCTCACCGCACGAACTGTCGGCGTAGCGCGGCGGCCACCAAGACCTTGCAGGCAGCAGATCGTCGAGACAGAGATGGTCCGGTGCCGGGAGACACCGCGTGAATGTTTCCCGCGTTCCCCGTAAGTGTATTTGATTGCGAGGATTGGAAATTACCCTTGCTGCGATGTCCAACATGGCAGGGGCTGGAACGGTGGCGGGAGTGATTCCGGCGGGCGAGAGAAAGTGTTAGGTCGGTTTCGTGTTGTGTTGGCTCACGCAGATTCGTTTGTTGATGCCGCAGCGAGATGGCTGTTTTATCGGGAGTTGCAGAATAAACAGAGCTTGTACCGTGCCGCTTGGGTCCGCAGGGGGGCCATCAACCGGTACTGATTGTACATGTGTCCGCGGCCGATTAATTCACCCCTTGGTGTTTCAGACAGGTGTCGCCTACTCCAGGTGTCAATGTGAAGAGCTAACTGAATAGTGGTTTTCTTTTCCTTTAGACTGTCGAAGCAGTCAAGTTGTGGAGTTAGTTTTCAGCATTTGCTTGTGTTTATACGTATATAGTTTCCTGCATTTGTGTGTGTGAACATACATCCTGGTGAACGCGGTTAGTTCACTCACAATATACTGGAGTCTGCCAGCGTGCTAGTGGAATACTTCCACAGGTAAGTTGTTTTGAACGTATAGTTTGTTGTCACTTCATTCACGGGACACTTGTTTGCCCATACAGTGCCGGGGGTGTCTCCCCGTTGTGACAAGATTATAATAAGCTGACCAGTTCATCTCGGGGTTTGCGGCAAGCTCGTAACAATACTCCAGGGTACTTCTTAGAGTTGTATAGAATATATATTTTATAGAAACGCAGGGAGGAATACAACTGGTCACCTTAGCCATATTATACTAACGGTATTAAATGAAAGACCCTTTTACACGTAGCCGTAAGGCGTACTTGGCGTAAGGTGCTCTACCCATATTTGTTTAGAAGAAGCACACTCTGTGAATGATGTACTCAGCGCAACACCGGCCACCGTTACTTTCCAACGAATTTCCTGCTACCCAGATATAATTTGTTTCTTTAAATTGGAAATTGCCGTCTCAGTATACCACGACCTATAAGTTTTAAGGTCTTAACACTTCCCATCACTATGGTAGTTTGCCACGGGGTTACCTACCTACCTGATGCTGACGTTGATTGCTGTAGGAAATTCACACACGATGTAGGCAAGCCAGGTGACTGCCAACATCTTTACTGGTCGTTGATTGCTGTTGTGTGTAGGACATTCACACGGTGTAGATGAGCCGGTTGTCTGGCAATACATCATTACTGGACTTTGATTGATGTTCTGAGTTGGACACTCACGGCTGACCGTGACAACAAATTTTGGCCATGTTCAAGACACCAGGTGTTCTGAGTCCAGCAGACCGGGTAGGAATCACGCTGCGGAGGATTACAATGTAGAAAGCCCATAGAAGGTGAACTCCGCCCGATCCGATCTCTTCTAGCCTTTGGGGAAGGACACAATATAGGAGGTCCCGACTGCACGTTGCTCACTTTAGTGACGTCTTGTTCACGTGACTCATCTAGCCGTTGTTACTCACTTTACTCTCATTGTTCACTTTACTCTACCTGTTCACTTTACTCTCCCAGTTCACTTTACTCTCATTGTTCACTTTACTCTCATTGTTCACTTTACTCTCCCTGTTCACTTTACTCTACCTGTTCACTTTACTCTCCCTGTTTACATTACTCTAGCTGCTCAATTTGGCACTCTCCCTGTTCACTTTACTCTCCCTGTTCACTTTACTCTCCCTGTTCACTTTACTCTCCCTGTTCACGTTACTCTCGCTGTTCACGTTACTCTCGCTGTTCACGTTAATCTCGTTGTTCACGTTAATCTCGTTGTTCACGTTACTCCCGTTGTTAACTTTACTCTCGCTGTTCGTGTTACTCCCGTTGTTAACTTTACTCTCGCTGTTCATGTTACTCCCGTTGTTAACTTTACTCTCGTTGTTCATGTTACTCCCGTTGTTAACTTTACTCTCGTTGTTCATGTTACTCCCGTTGTTAACTTTACTCTCGTTGTTCATGTTACTCCCGTTGTTAACTTTACTCTCGCTGTTCACGTTACTCCCGTTGTTAACTTTACTCTCGTTGTTCATGTTACTCCCGTTGTTAACTTTACTCTCGCTGTTCACGTTACTCCCGTTGTTAACTTTACTCTCGTTGTTCATGTTACTCCCGTTGTTAACTTTACTCTCGCTGTTCACGTTACTCCCGTTGTTAACTTTACTCTCGCTGTTCACGTTACTCCCGTTGTTAACTTTACTCTCGCTGTTCACGTTACTCTCGCTGTTCACGTTAATCTCGCTGTTCACGTTACTCTCGCTGTTCACGTTACTCTCATTGTTCACGTTGCTCTCGTCTTTAATTTTACTCTCGCTCTTCACTTTACTCTCGCTGTTTACTTTACTATCGTTGTTCACTTTACTCTCGTTGTTTACTTTACTATCGTTGTTCACTTTACTCTCGCTGTCCACTTTACTCTCGTAGCTCACGTTCAAGATCGTTCGGCAGTTTGGAACTGAAAATAGTCTAGAATATTGGTTCTCAGCCATTTTTAGCCCATACACCCCTTCACCATATGTTCAGAATGTCACCCCCCCCCCCCCCCACCTTTCGCATTTCTTCCCTATAAATCCCCTGCACCCCCCCCCCCCCCCCGTAAACAGTAAACGTAAAAATGGAAGCTAGATTTAATAACACATACTAAAACAAGTCTTTTTTTTGTTGTTGCTAGTCTACTTACGTTATAAAACGAATTTCAGAAGGGCAAGAAGTACAGAACCGTAAAGTATGGAGGGGAAAATAATATCAAGTTTCTTGTATTAACGCGATCTTAAAATAATCTTAATTCCCCCCCCCCCTGGAAACCATAAATCCCCCCCCCCCCTGGGTGGGGGGGGGGCAAGATTGGGGATTCCTCACCGATTGGGAACCACTGACTGGTCTAGTAAAACGTCAGTATCGCAGTTACATTTCAATACTAGACAACCTACCCACAACACAAAATGTACAAAAGAGTACTTTTGATATACATGCATTTAGGCCCTCGCCGATGCTGCGGTGTCCGTGCACTGTCTGAGGATCTCCATGCGCGATCCCGACCTGGGGACCGGAGATCTTATAGCGTTATGCGTGTGTGCAATCAAGTAGTCTTTACAGTTACAAATCAAACTAAGCCAGTACATAGCCCCAACATTAAAAGTACAAGCGTATCATGCACCTATTATGCACAACTATCTCTGTCATATACATATTTAGGTAGCATTTTTATCTCTGTCATATAAACATGTAGGTAGCATTTATAGTTCTGGCATATAAACATTTGGGTAGCATTTCTAACTGTGTCATATACACATTTAGGTAGCATTTCTAGCGTTGTCAGGCGAACATTTGGTAGCATTTCTAGCTCTGTCATATAAACATTTAGGTAGCATTTCTAGCTCTGTTATTCAAGCATTAGGTAGCGTTTCTAACTTTTGTCATTCAAACAGTTAGATAGCATTTCTAACTCTGTCATATAAACATTGGGTAGAATTTCTAACTTTTGTCATTCAAACAGTTAGGTAGCATTTCTAACTCTGTCATATAAACATTGGGTAGCATTTCTAGCTCTGTCATAAAAACATTTGAGTAGTATTTCTAGCTCTGTCATACAGAACTTTGGGTAGCCTTTCTGGCTTTGTCATTTTACAACGAACTCCACTACGGCAAACATAAATCACAAGAGGAAAATTCAATGATGATATCCACAAACATAATAAAATAAAATCAAGTAATACTACGACACAACGAAATGACATTTCGATGATTAGTAATCTTAATCAGGGACAACACAAACAGATCTAAAGCGAAAAAAAAAATAGAATTAGAAAATTTTAAATAATTAAAACACAAACAGAAAAAGTCATGGTCTGACCTGTGGCTAGGCCATTACACATACTTCGTTGTTAGGAAGGCGGAGTCTCCTTTTATGTATATATTACGCTTGCCGTAGTGAGGGGGGGGGGGGTGTTGTTTTAAAGTATGTACACTATCTCATCTAATCTTTTCCTCTTGTATCTTGCGGTGTCGAGGTGAAGCATAAACAGCGGGAGCGTGTCCGTTTATGGGCTTCATATATCGACTCTGCTATTCCATCTGTCCTTCGTTTACCGGGCCGGCCTCTTTTTCTGCTCCCATTTGGTTTGAACATCATTGCTTGTTGTGGTATACTGTTAGTTAGTAATCTAGTTACATGGCCAAACCATTTAACTTGCTGCCTTTTGATGTAATCTAGCGCTGCTATAACCCCCACTTTAGTCCTGATTTCTTCATTTCCGATTTTCTCTCTTCTTGATATATTTGCCGGCTTCCTGGCCTAGAGGTTGGCGACTTTTCTCCGTAGTCTCGTATACTCTCGTAAGTAACGTGAAGACGGTGAGAATCACAAGTGGTTCGAATCGGGTCGGTAACTTACGGGGTATGTGAGCCGCCCGCTCAGAAAGCAATGGCAAACTACTGAGCGTAATCTTGCCAAGGAATCAACAATCAGTTGAAAGATGCTGATGTTGACAGCAATGTCTTGTAAAGGATATGCAAACAATTTGATACATTTAGTATTCTTCTCAGAAATCTCATTTCTGTTGTGATTTTTCATTTCTCTTTTTCTATCATTGCCCACTTTTGGCATTGGTAGCATAGAGTTGGTAGGAAGAATGTACACTGTTTTTATATGTATTAACTGTCACTTTTTTTCCACATACCTAACTGGTTTTATTTCCTATTGTTATATCATGCTGCAGCCGTGACCTCTTTCATCTATTACATAGTATTGTGCGGTGGTGTAATTGTTAGGGCGCCACGCTGATAATGGCATGGCTGCCTTTGGAGGCGGGTTCTTTGCCCGCACACCTCGTTCCCTACGCGATGGGAAGACTGGACACCCATTCCTCCGCTCACTCAGGCCTACAAAGATGTGATGTTGTTTGTCCATCAAAAATGATGATGACCATTCATTTAATCCAGTGGGGTCGAAAGTATGAAGCAGTGAGTTTTAAGATGGCTGATAAGGCCTATTTTGGCTCGAAATGTTCGTTGACAATGTGGACAAAGAATGCTTGACGTTCCAAGAGGAGGATCTCCCGCAATGGTTTTTCTGTCCAGCCTTATCTTCACAGTCTTGCAGTCCTGGTTGCTTCACGAGTGACTGCACCCTTATGTAATGATGCATGTCACGCATTTCGGTCTTTGGCAGCAGTCTCCCAGGTGTGATATATGAAGTTGGATGAAGAATGACTTGCGCAATGAACTGGATTAAAGTGAGGAAGAGTTGCGCAATTCGTCGACCTCACTCTCTCTCCTGAGTCCATCTGAATCCAGTGGCAGGACAAGTCAAGACGACTGGAGACGAATACAGGTGCAATGGATGACCAGGGCGCTCTACGTGCCTTGTCGTGCTCATTACGTTCCACAACGCTTTTGCAGATAACGCCGTCTTGCCCGTTGAATCTACAGTGATTTCTTCCGCGCAGTCTGCAGAGTCCTGTCTTCACATGCTGGGTAGGCATACCCTAGTTCACCGATTTGTTTGACACCAAATCGGCTACCCACGCCTGGATTAGCCAGTATGTCATAACCGTTGCCCGAGGGGAGGGGGGAAGGGGGGGGGGGGGGGGTTGCCGCTGTCGCATGCTGACAGCTACTAGGAGCCACAGGCGTGAGCTTGATGTCAGGCTTGGACCAGTGGGAGATGTGCTCTGAAAAGAGCGTGACAGTCATCCTTACCAAAGGTACTTCCAATGCCTGACACCCCGTACCCTCCCCCGCCCCCACCATATCACAAAGATGTGATAGTCCCAACACTACATACACCCACAACAGATTCCTGCCACAGAACTTGTGTTGGGGATCCGTGGTAGCCTAGTGGTTAGTAGCTGCATCGTCAGTCTGCTGGTCGTGGGTTTGGATCCGCGGTAGCCTAGTGGCTGGCTAGTCGCTCCATCGCCGGTCTGCTGGTCGTGGGTTTGATCCTCAGCGAGGTGAATACCAGTATTTAATGTTGACCTGAGAGCAAGCCTAACATGGGTACCAGAGAATGACCTGGGAAGTACAGGCAGCCGACGTGATACTGTCTATATCACTCACCATGTGCCTATTGATCAACAACAATATGGGCCCAGCACCATATGATCTTTCCGCGTTAAGGCGTATAACATGGCTCTGTACTGACTGACTGGTGTAGCCAAAGGGCACAGCAACAGTGGCAACCTAGTCGTAAGAACTCCGACGTGGAGCAAACACGGCAGGGGGCTTCTGATCGTCAGATGTTACCTCCTTAAATCAAGCATTTCGGACCTTTAATTTCTTAATACTCTCTGGGGGAGGTCCCGTCCGGGTCATGACTCCGGGCTTCTGACCCCTGCCGTAGAGACGTTCGTTCGGTCATATTAGTTATCCCTGATGCTGGTCCCTTCGCTGTTACCTTGTCCACTCTCAAGCCCTCCCTCCCTCGGAGGGGAGAGCCCGTGCAGCCTGTGCCTGCCCCTTGGCCGTGTGGTCGTGGGATGCCAGTTTCATCCCCCGCCACGGCCTCTGTCGCCTCCATGTATCTCCGTTGCCGTGTTCCTTCCCCGTGCCCCGTTCACGACGCCGTACTCTATTAGGAATCCGGACATTCCTTTCTTTTCGGACCACCTCTCAGTCTGTCTGCAACTGACTAGATCACCTAGTACGTATATCTCGTGAAAACGTGAGGTGTTGGTTATTATTGCAGGCTTGTTAAATTTGGTCTGGGTGCGAACTACGGTCGATTATTGCTATATTATGGAGGTTGGACGTCGGCCGACATTTGTATGATTGACTGCACTCAGGCTCACCACTCACGCTAGGAGGACGGGCTAAATAACTGACACGAGACGGTGTAAAGTTCGTGATTTGATTGAGAAATTGTGGGTACTGCAGTTACCACTTCTGACCATACTAGTTTCGAGACTCATTCCAATCTAGGTTGCGACATTTCCACAGCCAGCACGAGGCCTTTTCGGCTGCCTCAGACAGTTGTTTCTGGGCCCGGGCTCTTGATCGCCCTTCCATGCTCATTCGCTTCACGGAGTGAGAGACAAGACCTCTGGCGCCTACCTCAACGGCGAACAGCCTGACGGTGTATTCCTCCCGCCTAAGACTTGCCACTATATCTTGTACTTCTCTATCTTGTACACGTACTGCACCTCAATATTGGACTCGTAAGCGACGGTCAGCTCAATCAGCGTTAGCTGTTTGGCTGACGAGGAGCTAAGTACAATGTCAGGTCGCAAGGTAAATCTTCGGATCACCTCAGGGTACCTGCCACGGTCCTTTAGGTCTACGGTCTGTTCCCAGTCCCTCGCACCATCGAAGACGGTAGCAAGCGGAAGGTCGCCAGCTTTGCCATCTTTGCGCCCTTCTCAGACGAAGGTAATCTCTATCGGCCTCGGCCTATCTCCCTCCCTGTTCGCCTTCATTCTTGCGACGTCCACTATGGCGGCCAATTCAGGGCGACCTTACAACCAGACAGCACGTGTTCCGCTGTCTGGACTATTTGGGCTTTCGTATAGAGGGGACAGAACGGGTCAGTGGTTAATGATTAACCCCCACTTATCCAAGTTAGCAGCTGATGGCAGGACATTGTAGAGGGATCGGATGACGAAATATAGACGCAGCGAAGTGGCAACCTCACCAGTGCCCCAGGTTGCACGTTCTGTACTGACTGACTGGTGTAGCCAAAGGGCACAGCCATAGTGGCAACCTCACCAGTGCCCCAGGTTGCACGTTCTGTACTAACTGACTGGTATAGCAAAAGGGCACAGCCGTAGTGGCAACCTCACCAGTGCCCCAGGTTGCAATGTCTTTCAGGACTTCGTAATCAACCCCATGTTTCAGTAGTTTTCCCTTGGTTTTTGAACGACCGACGCCTCAAACCATCGAAATCATCGCAAAGCGGTATGCTTCCAAATCGCCATCAGCTGGTTTCGAGCCTTCAGTCCGGTATGTCGGGGAATTGTGAAAGGCGCGTACTGCTGAACCACCGCGCTACTAGCTATAGCAAAAGTTGACGATTATGTTAGAACTGAATATCCTTTACAGGACGTTGCAGTCAACCCCAGCATTTGTTAGCTGTTCGTGATTTCTTGGCACATTTACGTCCAGTAGTTTGCCATTGCCTTCTGAACGACTGGCACTCATACCTTTGTATGGGAAGGCAACGCAAGACGTTATGCTGTGTTAGAATTACCAAGTAGAATTGACTGTCATCAGCTGAGTAGATACAATCACACTGGACAGTGCTGTCACCACAGCTGTGAAGTAGAAATATTACTTGATTAGATAAATTCATACCGGACCAGTGATGTTCACCAGCTACGAAGTAGAAAGGCGATCGCTAGATTAGCTAAATTCACATTGGACAGCGAAATAGAAATACGATTATTTGATTAGATACATTCATACCCCACAGTGATGTTCACTACAGCTATCAAGTAATTACGCGATCTCTTAATTAGATAAACTCACACATGAAATAATTGACACCAGTGTCAGCACAGTTAAAAGGTTAGTTTCGTGTCTTTTACAAAAATATCGTAATAAACCTCAGCATGTATTGATGTTCGTAATTTTAGGTAATGCTACGTTCAGTAAGTGTCACCACAGCCAGAAAGCAGACATGGGATCAATTGATTGGATAAATCATTGCTAGGTAAGGTTGACACCAATGTCACCATAGTTACCAAGCAGAAATGTGATGATTCCATAAAAAAAGAAATGCAAATGTTAGGAAGAAATGTCAATGTTTTCAAGACGAATTATCTTTCACATCCGAGATAATGAATACCTCCCTTGTTGGCTTTTGCCGTCTTCTTGAGTCTGTGCAACCCGAAGTTAAGCCGCCCCAGTAAGTGCGCGAAGGAGGATTATAATAAAATAAACAACATGGTTTTCGCGATCATCATCATCATCATGAAGTGTCTGGTCGACTGGCGTGGGCTATCATGCTGCATCAAATCTAGCAATCTCCATGTTAAACAAATATGTCGCATGTCCTTGCATGACATGGGGAACAACCCCAAGCTGATTGTTGAGACAATTTTACGTTCATTAGCATACATCAGGTCTTGTGCAGACACATTTCTGTGCCATGACATTAGGCTGTCAAGAAGCCTTTATCGTTATCTTCCTCAATCTCTCTTTCTATAAAATGTCCATTAGTCACATTTGTTTTCTTCTTCTCATAATTGGCCAAAAATATGAGGAGTGCCTCTTTCTGATGTTTGTGATAAATTGTCTCTGTGTCTCAAACCATTTAGATTAATCATTTTTATTGCTCGTGCAATTTTTTTATTATTCTTTAATTCATTATTCTTATATACTTATTTTTTTTTAAATTCATTATTCTTAATCGCATCTCTCAGATCTCAAGGGATTTGTTTGTATGTTTACTAATTGTCCAGGATTGCCAGCCATATGTTAGAACTGGTTCTATGTTCTATGCATGAATTCTTTTTCCAGCCTCACAAGACAGAGGTTTATTGCATAGTATGTTCTTTATTTTATATAATGCAGGCTTTACTTGTCCTACTCCGGTCTTATCTCTGTGATGTATCCTCCACGTGATGTTATCTATGTGATATATCCTCCAAATGATGTTATCTCTTTGATATATCCTCCATGTGATATCTCTGTGATATATCGTCCATGTGATATATCCTCCATGTGATATCTCTGTGATATATCCTCCATGAGATACATCCTCCATGTGATATTATCTCTGTGATACTTCTTACACATAATATCTCTGTGATATATCTACATTGTGATGTTATCTCTATGATATATCCTCAATGTGATGTTAGCTCTATAATATATTCTTCATGTGACGTTATCTCTGTGATATTTCCTCCACGTGATGCTATTTCTGTGATATATCCTCCATGTATGTTATCTCTGTGATATATCATTATTTTACACCTTGCCGTCTTGACAGACGATAGTTTGTGCTACAAAAAGGCATAATAACTATTACCCAAGGCGGTAGCGAATGTGACTGATTAGGCCAATTCGCGCTGTAAATGTTCGTCCACAGTGGGTGCATGTGAACACCTGGTTATTTCCATCATTATGCACCATCCTACGTCTCACACGCTCCGCCTCTCCATAGCACAAAGCCTGGGCTAAAATATAGAGACCATGTGTTGCCCATGCAGCATGATCCCTCTCTCGGCCTGCCTAGTTCACTCCAGAGGAAAGATAACACCTATACATCTGGAACAAGACAAGCTGCAGAAGCTGCCGGATCAGCAAAGTAATGCTCTAACTGTCCGCCTGTCGGAGCTTCGATCCTAGACCAACTTCCAACCAAGACTTAGGGCCTGGTCTGCCCTGCCATGACATTTTGTCTTTACGTTGCTTTTCCTCGCACGGATAAGGCTTTTCCCCTCCCAATTGCGCTCTTCCGCCCGAAGCCGTTGGCACAATGTGGGGTGTCGGGTTTGGTAAGCGCCGCCCAACATTCGACGCTAACAGAAAACAGGTAGTACCGTCTACTGTCATACGGTAGCTCAGTCATTCATATATATATGAATATATTATATTCTTATTATTATATGTTATATATATATATATATATATATATATATATATATATATATATATATATATATATATATATATATATATATATATATATATATATCACAGCTTTGATATATCCTGTGATATATCATTTATGTGATATCTCTGTGATATGACCTTCATATAATTTATATCTGTGATGTATCCTTCATGTGATGTTATCTATGTAATAAATCCTCCATGTTATGTTTTATCTGTGAGATATCCTCCATGTTATCTCTGTGATAGATCATCCTTGTGTTGTTATCTTTGTGATACATCCTCTATGTGATATATCCTCCATGTGACCGAGTGGCTAGAATGTTGGATTCTCTTTCGGGAGACCCGGGTTCGAATCCTTGGTCAGGTGTGGATCTGTTTGTTTTTTTCTGTCGGGGGAAAAAACAAACAAACACACGCCCTAACCTGCACAGTTCGCTGCGACTCCCCACCCCATCCCCCACCCCCACCCCACCCCCGGCCATACACCGCAAGGTACTATAATAAACAGTAAATGACAGACAGACAGACAGATGTTACCTCTGTGACATATCCTTCATGTGATACATCCTCCAATAATGTTTCTCTGTGATATATCCTCTATGAGATGTTATCTTTGTGATATGTATTATATATTATGTTATCTCAGTGATATATCCTCTGTTTCGTATTATCTCTTTGATATATCCTCCATGTGATGTTATCTCTGTGATAATCCTCCATGTGATATACCCTTCATGTGATATCCCTGTGGTTTATCCGTCATGTGACATATCCTCCATGTCATGTTATCTATGTGCTACATCTTCCATATGAGGTTATCTCTGTGATATATTCTCCGTTTTATATTATTTCTGTGATATACCCTTCACGTGATGTTATCTCAACAATACATCCTCCATGTGATATATCTTCCATGTGATGTTATCTCTACAATACATCCTCCATGTGATGTTATCTCTGTGATATATCCTCCTTGTGATGTTATCTCTGTGATGCATTCTCCATGTGATGTTATCTCTGCGATACATAATCGATGTGATGTTATCTCTGTGATATATCCTTCACGTGATGTTATCTCTACAATACATCCTCCATGTGATGTTATCTCTACAATACATCATCCATGTGATATTATCTCTACAATACATCCTCCATGTGATGTTATCTCTACAATACATCCTCCATGTGATATATCCTCCTTGTGATGTTATCTCTGTGATGCATTCTCCATGTGATGTTATCTCTGCGATACATAATCGATGTGATGTTATCTCTGTGATATATCCTTCACGTGATGTTATCTCTACAATACATCCTCCATGTGATGTTATCTCTACAATACATCATCCATGTGATATTATCTCTACAATACATCCTCCATGTGATGTTATCTCTACAATACATCCTCTATGTGATATATCCTCCATGTGACCGAGTGGCTAGAATGTTGGATTCTCTTTCGGGAGACCCGGGTTCGAATCCTTGGTCAGGTGTGGATCTGTTTGTTTTTTTCTGTCGGGGGAAAAAACAAACAAACACACGCCCTAACCTGCACAGTTCGCTGCGACTCCCCACCCCATCCCCCACCCCCACCCCACCCCCGGCCATACACCGCAAGGTACTATAATAAACAGTAAATGACAGACAGACAGACAGATGTTACCTCTGTGACATATCCTTCATGTGATACATCCTCCAATAATGTTTCTCTGTGATATATCCTCTATGAGATGTTATCTTTGTGATATGTATTATATATTATGTTATCTCAGTGATATATCCTCTGTTTCGTATTATCTCTTTGATATATCCTCCATGTGATGTTATCTCTGTGATAATCCTCCATGTGATATACCCTTCATGTGATATCCCTGTGGTTTATCCGTCATGTGACATATCCTCCATGTCATGTTATCTATGTGCTACATCTTCCATATGAGGTTATCTCTGTGATATATTCTCCGTTTTATATTATTTCTGTGATATATCCTTCACGTGATGTTATCTCAACAATACATCCTCCATGTGATATATCTTCCATGTGATGTTATCTCTACAATACATCCTCCATGTGATGTTATCTCTGTGATATATCCTCCTTGTGATGTTATCTCTGTGATGCATTCTCCATGTGATGTTATCTCTGCGATACATAATCGATGTGATGTTATCTCTGTGATATATCCTTCACGTGATGTTATCTCTACAATACATCCTCCATGTGATGTTATCTCTACAATACATCATCCATGTGATATTATCTCTACAATACATCCTCCATGTGATGTTATCTCTACAATACATCCTCCATGTGATATATCCTCCATGTGATGTTATCTCTACAATACATCCTCCATGTGATGTTATCTCTGTGATATATCCTCCATATGATGTTATCTCTGTGATATATCTTCCATGTGATGTTATCTCTGCGATACATCCTCCATGTGATATATCCTCCATGTGATGTTATCTCTGCGATACATAATCCATGTGATGTTATCTCTGTGATATATTCTCCATGTGCTGTTATCTCTGTGATACATAATCCATGTGATGTTATCTCTGTGATATATCTTCCATGTGATGTTATCTCTGTGATACATCCTCCATGTTATATATCCTCCATGTGATACCATCTCTGCGTGATATATCCTCCATGTGATATATCCTCCATGTGATATATCCCCCATGTGATATATCCTCCATGTGATATATCCTCCATGTGATATATCCTCCGTGTGATGCTATCTTTGCGATACATCCTCCATGCGTAGATCAACATGGCCGAATGGATAAGAACGCGTGTTTTTAAACATCCGGTGTTATGATGCCGAGGTAAGCGGTTCAACCCCTACACCGGACAGTTGGAGTAAAAATGTTGACCTATCGTCCTTGACTTGGGGACATTAATTACAAGTACCTCTGTAGTCGAAGTGGGTTCGCCTGGTGGTGAGGGACACTGTTAATAGAGAAAGCTAATCCACATGCAAAATTCAGTCCAGCTACTACTAGAAATAGTGTGTATGGACTACGCTTGAGTTTAAAGCACAAAACGCACCAAAAATTATCCTCCATGTGATGAAGTGTGTATAAAGTATGTAATGTATGAATTGGGTGTGAAGTATACCACTCTGTGAAGTGGCTGTCTCCGCAGAATCGCCCCATACTCTATATGTTATGTTATATTTTGTGCCATTAATGACGTCATGTTGGTGGCAACGGATGCCAGACGTTTGACAACTGACATCCGTTACGTCTCAAGCTATGGAAGACGCCGAGTTTTCCCTGACACCACCAGTGCTGCTGCTGCTGTCACGCTGATGTTGACATGTTGCTGTTGACATGCTGCTGCGGTCACGCTGCTGTTGACACGCTGCTGTTGAAATGCTGCTGCTGTCATGCTGTTGTTGACATGTTGCTGTTGACATGCTGCTGTTGACATGCTGCTGTTGACAAGTTGCTGTTGACATGCTGCTGCTGTCACGCTGCTGTTGACACGCTGCTGTTGGCATACTGCTGTTGACATGATGCTGTTGACATGCTGCTGATGTCACGCTGTTGTTGGTATGCTGCTGTCATGCTGCTGTTGACATGCTGCTGTTGACATGTTGTTGCTGCAACTCTACTGTTGACATGTTGCTGTTGACATGCTGCTGTTGACATGCTGCTGTTGACATGCGGCTGCTGTCACGCTACTGTAGACATGCTGCTGCTGTCACGCTACTGTTGACATGCTGCTGCTGTCACGCTGCTGTTGACATGCTGCTGTCATGCTTCTGTTGACATGTTTTTGACATGCTGCTGTTGACATGCTGCTGTTGACATGTTTCTGTTGACATGCTGCTGTTGTCACGCTGCGGTTGACATGCTGCTGTTGACATGTTGCTGTTGACATGCTGCTGCTGTCATGCTGCTATTCGCATGCTGTTGACATGCTGCTGACATGCTGCTGTTGACATGCTGCTGCTTTCACGCTGCTGTTTACATGCTGCTGTCATGCTGCTGTAGACATGATGCTGTTGACATGCTCCTGTTAACATACTGTTGCTGTCACTCTACTGTTGACATGCTGCTGTTGACATGCTGCTGTTGACATGCTGCTGTTGACATGTTGCTGTTGGCATGCTGCTGTTGACATGCTGCTGTTGTCACGCTACTGTTGACATGCTGCTGTTGACATGCTGCTGTTGTCACGTTACTGTTGACATGCTGCTGTTGACATGCTGCTGTTGACATGCTGCTTTTGACATGCTGCTGTTGACATGCTGTTGACATGCTTCTGTTGACATGCTGCTGTTGACATATTGCTGTTGACATACTGTTGCTGTCATGTTGCTGTTGAAATGTTGCTGTTGACATGCTGCTGATGTCATGCTTCTGTTGACATGCTGTTGACATGCTGCTGTTGACATGCTGCTGTTGACATGCTGCTGCTGTCACGCTACTGTTGCCATGCTGCTGTTGACAGCTGTTGAGATGCTGCTGCTGTCACGCTACTGTTGACATGCTGCTGCTGTCACGCTACTGTTGAAATGCTGCTGTCATGCTTCTGTTGACATGTTGTTGACATGCTGCTCTTTACATGCTGCTGTTGACATGATGCTGTTGACATGTTGCTGTTGACATGCTGCTGCTGTCATGCTGCTGTTGGCATGCTGCTGTAGACATGATGCTGTTGACATGCTCCTGTTAACATACTTTTGCTGTCACTCTACTGTTGACATGCTGCTGTTGACATGCTGATGTTGACATGCTGCTGTTGTCACGCTACTGTTGACATGCTGCTGTCATGATTCTGTTGATATGCTGTTGACATGCTTTTGTTGACATGCTACTGTTGACATGTTGCTGTTGACATACTGCTGCTGTCATGTTGCTGTTGAAATGTTGCTGTTGACATGCTGCTGCTGTCACGCTACTGTTGCCATGCTGCTGTTGACAGCTGTTGACATGCTGCTGCTGTCACGCTACTGTTGAAATGCTGCTGTCATGTTTCTGTTGACATGCTGTTGACATGCTGCTGTTGACATTCTGCTGTTGACATGCTGCTGTTGACATGCTGCTGATGTCACGCTCCTGTTGGGATGCTGTTGTCATGTTGCTGTTGACATGCTGTTGCTGTAACTCTACTGTTGACATATTTCTGTCATGTTGCTGTTGACATGCTGCTGTTGTCACGCAACTGTTGAAATGCTGCTGTCATGCTTCTGTTGACATGCTTTTGACATGCTGCTGTTGGCATGCTGCTGTCGACATGCTGCTGTTGACATGCTGCTATTGTCATGCTACTGTTGACATGCTGCCGTTGACATGTTTCTGTTGACATGCTGCTGCTGTCACGCTGCGGTTGACATGCTGCTGTTCACATGTTGCTGTTGACATGCTGCTGCTGTCATGCTGCTATTCGCATGTTGTTGACATGCTGATGTCATGCTGCTGTTGACATGCGGCTGTTGACATGCTGCTGTTGACATGCTGCTGCTTTCACGCTGCTGTTGACATGCTGCTGTCATGCTGCTGTAGACATGATGCTGTTGACATGCTCCTGTTAACATACTGTTGCTGTACTCTACTGTTGACATGCTGCTGTTGACATGCTGCTGTTGACATGCTGCTGTTGACATGTTGCTGTTGACATGCTGCTGTTGACATGCTGCTGTTGACATGTTGCTGTTGACATGCTGCTGCTGTCACGCTGCTGTTGAAATGTTGCTGTTGACATGCTGCTGTTGACATGCTGCTGTTGACATGCTGTTGCTTCAACTCTACTGTTGACATGTTGTTGTCGTGCTGTTGTTGACATGCTGCTGTTGACATGCTGCTGTTGCCATGCTGCTGTTGACATGCTGCTGTTTTCATGCTACTGTTGACATGCTGCTGTTGACATGCTGCTGTTGTCACGTTACTGTTGACATGCTGCAGTTGACATGCTGCTTTTGACATGATGCTGTTGACATGCTGTTGACATGCTTCTGTTGACATGCTGCTGTTGACATGTTGCTGTTGACATACTGCTGCTGTCATGTTGCTGTTGAAATGTTGCTGTTGACATGCTGCTGATGTCATGCTTCTGTTGACATGCTGTTGTCATGCTGCTGTTGACATGCTGCTGTTGACATACTGCTGTGGACATGCTGCTGTTGACATGCTGCTGCTGTCACGCTACTGTTGCCATGCTGCTGTTGACATGCTGCTGCTGTCACGCTACTGTTGACATGCTGCTGCTGTCACGCTACTGTTGAAATGCTGCTGTCATGCTTCTGTTGACATGTTGTTGACATGCTGCTCTTTACATGCTGCTGTTGACATGATGCTGTTGACATGCTTCTATTGTCATGCTACTGTTGACATGCTGCCGTTGACATGGTTCCGTTGACATGCTGCTGCTGTCACGCTGCGGTTGACATGCTGCTGTTGACATGTTGCTGTTGACATGCTGCTGCTGTCATGCTGCTATTCGCATGCTGTTGGCATGCTGCTGTCATGCTGCTGTAGACTTGATGCTGTTGACATGCTCCTGTTAACATACTTTTGCTGTCACTCTACTGTTGACATGCTGCTGTTGACATGCTGTTGTTGACATGGTGCTGTTGACATGGTGCTGTTGACATGCTGCTGTTGACATGGTGCTGTTAACATGCTGCTGTTGACATGCTGCTGTTGACATGCTGCTGTTAACATACTGTTGCTGTCACTCTACTGTTGACATGCTGCTGTTGACATGCTGCTGTTGACATGCTGCTGTCATGCTGCTGTTGACATGCTGCTGTCATGCTGCTGTTGACATGCTACTGTTGACATGCTGCTGTTGACATGCTGCTGTCATGTTGCTGTTGAAATGCTGCTGTTGACATTCTGCTGTTGATATGCTACCTTTATCATGCTGTACTAGTTACTTTGCCGGTCTCCCTGATCTAGAGGTTACACGACTTACTCCGTAATCCCGTATACTCTCGTGAATAACGTGACGTGCACGAGAATCGGTAGCTCAGAAAGCAATGGCAAACTACTGAACTAGTTACTTTATTTATATATTTTTCTTCTTCTTCTTCTTCTTCTTCTTCTTTCTTTCTTTCTTTCTTTCTTTCTTCTTCATACACCTTGAGAAGTCAAGATTAAACTATCCAAAGACAGCGGCTGTCAAGTTCAGCTTGTTGACATCTCAGGAGAATGTGTCGTCAAATAGAGGGAGTGTAGACCAAAACAGTTTTCTCTGTTCTGTATATGTTGGACAAGCCCTTTTGTTAGTTCAAAACCAATCGTCGTTGCCCTTAGCGGGGCGCGACTTTCCCACCGGTGATTCTGGTTAACTTTGTGCTGATCGTTTGGCTTTACGTGCCAACGACGCATCTTTCAAATGCCTGCCCTATCAAATGTCGATGGTACGTGACATGCCTACAATGTTTGTAACGGGTAACGGGAAATCAGGGTTCCATTCCGGACAGGAGCATGAGAAACGGCTACCACATCCAAGGAAGGCGGCAGGCGCGCAACTTACCCACTCCCGGCACGGGGAGGTAGTGACAAAAAATAACAATCCGGGACTCTATCGAGGCCCTGTAATTGGAATGAGTACACTTTAAATTCTTTAATGAGGGTCTACTGGAGGGCAACCGGACTGTGAATCGGTTTCCTTGCTCTATCGTCTGTAAAGACGGCAAGGGGCCACTACATGCTTGGGTCCAGACACTTAGTCTACGACTCTCAGCTGAGGGATATGGCTGAACGCCCCTAAGTCAAAGTCCCCGGATATGAGGGCCTGGCAGTTACTCATTTTCGGCTGCATGGAGGTGTGATGCTGAGCCGGCAGCATCTGCAGCTATCTTGTTCCAGACGTACTGGTCATCCTTTCCTCTGAAGAAAACAAGGCAAGGCCGAGAGAGGGATCATGCTGCATGGGCAACACATGTTCTCTGAATCCAAGCCCAGGTATTGTGCGATGGAATTTTAGATCCAGTTCACATACTTTCGTCTGTAAAAAAGGCAAGGTGCCACTGTTCCACAGTGGCATGTATCAGTGTCTCCTATCTTTGGTTTACTAAACATGTATGTATTTGTGGAATACAATATGAAACATCTGCTGTTATCAGAACAGCGCAGATATTAAGTTTTACATTTGATCTTACCTTAATTACTACCGGGTGTTTGTAAAGTCTTACTACACTGTGTATGTAGAACAAATTTGGAAAAAAAATGAAGTACATGATGTCATCAGAAAATGTGCTACACATTCTATCGTAAAGCAATATGCAGTGAATGGCTGAATTCTGCTGGAGTAATTCTTTGCACTCCAAACAGAATAGTGTTGTGTTGTCAACGGAAGAAAGCATTTGTTGGGTTGAACAAGTGTTTCCAAATGGCAGTGTACAGTGAAATCCGCGGTGGACATTTCTGTTGTTACTAATTGTATGCATTTTAGCACATATTTGGTTGTTTGTAGTGTGAACTGATTGTTCAGAAACATGGTGGCCGTTAGCCGGTCTCCGAACTGACTTGGTTGTCATTTGCAGAATGTGTGGCTGTTGGTTCTCTAGTGACTGCCGCTTCCTTCGATGATGAATTGTATATTTCGTGGCGAACTTGTGTGTTGGCATTCTGGCAACAGTATTATGCATAGTATACCTACCTGTCCGGACTGTTGGTTTGTCGAGACTCCCTCCTGTCTGTTCCAACTTTCACATGTGGCAGTGAGGAGCATTTTGTGTGATATTCATTGGCACAGCAAGGGAGCATAATGGGGTGACACTTTGCAGTGATGTTGGAACCGTGACTAACTAACTAACTAAATAAGACCTTTACTGGCTGCTTGACTTTATTGGTTGCTTGACATCATAACATCTGATGGGAGATGCCTTGAAGAGATTAGAACAAGAATTGCCATTGCGAAGGTAGCCTTTTGCAAGATGAAAAACATACTGACCAATAAAAAGATATCAATTGAAACGAGAAAAAGAGTGTTGAAGTGCTACATAGAACCTGTACTTTTGTATGGATGTGAAGCGTGGACAACGAGCAGACACGCTGAAAAACATCCGATAGCTGTGGAAATGTTGTTTCTGAGGAAAATGCAAAAAATACCATGGACAGACAGATAAACCAATTAACAAGTCCTTCAAGAAACAAATGAAGATCGTAAACTGAATAGAGTCATTAGACGTAGACAGTCAAAATTTTGTGGGCATGTTATGAGAAGAAATGACTTGGAGAACTTGGTGACAACTGGCAAGATCGAAGGGAAGAGACCAAGGGGAAGACCGAGAAGTAAATACCTGGATGGCTTGGCCACGTGGCATGGTCGAGACAGGAACACGGAGCTGATCCACGACTCTGGTGATCGAGTAAAATGGCAGAACATAACCGCCCACGCTTTTCGGCATGAAACATGATGGATGATGGATCGATGCCTTTACTGGTTGCTGGACTTTACTTGTTGCTGGACTTTACTGGTTGCTGAACCCAAATGGTTGTTGGACTTTACTGGTTGATGGACTCTACTGGTCGCTGAACTTTACTGGTTGATGGACTCTACTGGTTGCTGGACTTTACTGGTTGATGGACTCTACTGGTTGCTGAACCCAAATGGTTGTTGGACTTTACTGGTTGATGGACTCTACTGGTTGATGGACTCTACTGGTTGCTGGACTTTACTGGTTGCTGGACTTTACTTGTTGCTGGACTTTACTGATTGCTGGACTTTACTGATTGCTGGACTTTACTGATTGCTGGACTTTACTGATTGCTGGACTTTACTGATTGCTGGACTTTACTGATTGCTGGACTTTACTTGTTGCTGGACTTTACTTGTTGCTGGACTTTACTGATTGCTGGACTTTACTGATTGCTGGACTTTACTGATTGCTGGACTTTACTTGTTGCTGGACTTTACTTGTTGCTGGACTTTACTTGTTGCTGGACTTTACTGATTGCTGGACTTTACTGATTGCTGGACTTTACTGATTGCTGGACTTTACTGATTGCTGGACTTTACTGATTGCTGGACTTTACTTGTTGCTGGACTTTACTTGTTGCTGGACTTTACTGATTGCTGGACTTTACTTGTTGCTGGACTTTACTTGTTGCTGGACTTTACTTGTTGCTGGACTTTACTGATTGCTGGACTTTACTGATTGCTGGACTTTACTTGTTGCTGGACTTTACTGATTGCTGGACTTTACTGATTGCTGGACTTTACTGATTGCTGGACTTTACTGATTGCTGGACTTTACTGGTTGCTGGACTTTACTTGTTGCTGGACTTTACTTGTTGCTGGACTTTACTTGTTGCTGGACTTTACTTGTTGCTGGACTTTACTTGTTGCTGGACTTTACTGATTGCTGGACTTTACTGATTGCTGGACTTTACTTGTTGCTGGACTTTACTGATTGCTGGACTTTACTTGTTGCTGGACTTTACTGATTGCTGGACTTTACTTGTTGCTGGACTTTACTGATTGCTGGACTTTACTGATTGCTGGACTTTACTGATTGCTGGACTTTACTTGTTGCTGGACTTTACTGATTGCTGGACTTTACTGATTGCTGGACTTTACTGATTGCTGGACTTTACTGATTGCTGGACTTTACTTGTTGCTGGACTTTACTTGTTGCTGGACTTTACTGATTGCTGGACTTTACTTGTTGCTGGACTTTACTTGTTGCTGGACCCAAATGGTTGTTGGACTTTACTGGTCGCTGGACTCTACTGGTCGCTGGACTTTACTGATTGATGGACTCTACTGGTCACTGGACTTTACTGATTGATACTGGTTGCTGGACTTGACTGGTTGCTGGACTTGACTGGTCGCTGGACTTTACTGGTGGTTGTTTGATTTTACTGGTTGCTTTACTTTACTGTATGGTAAACACAGGGTATTCGAGACTCATTACAACCTACCTTTAATGTGGAGACGGCAGTTGAGGATGATTATTATTATTATATGGTGAATAAACAGTTACGATATGTAAACACTGTGAGATTAAAACCAAAGATTTTCAACTGTGGATAAACAGACAACGATGATGAATATCGTGGCGGGGGTGATACCGGGAAACAGACATACGTTGAAGAAAACAAGACCGAATAAGATCAGAGTGATACCATGAAGGTACTTATGTCGTGTAGAAACACAGCTCCTTTTTACAGGATGTGCTGAAGTGAAAATTAGAGGCGAAATGTGCAAGTGGACGTCAACGGTACACGTGGGTAAATCACATCTATGGGTTAACTTAAAGGTACAACCTGAAGACGCAGGCTACACGCTTTGGCGAGGCAGTCGACCTTAATTCCCGAGATGACATTTAGCGTTGGTGATGATGTTTTCAATATCTGTTATATTTGTAATGTTAGTTAGTTAGTTAGTCGCCGTTCCAACTTCTCGCTATAGGGTTGCCCCATTATGCTCTGTTCCTGTACGAGTAAATATAACGCATAATGTTCCTTACTGCCCCATGTGAAACATGGAACAGACAGTAGTCTCGACAAACCAACAGCCCGCGCAGGTATTCTATGCATAATGCCATTGCCAACACAAAAGTCCGCCACGAAAAATTCAGTTCATCGTCGATGGAAGCGGCAATGTTTGTATACCGACTCATATTCCCATTTTCATGTTGTTAATATGCATTATAATATTGTAATTGTTTGTATGTTTGTTGGTAACTTTGCTATGATCGTTACCACGTTTCACGGTTATGTCTCATTCATTTATTCAGTAGCATGTCCTTTGCAGAATCTCGCTCCCATAACAACCTTCCGGAAAACCGCTCGATCATAAGCAAGTTGTCCCGCGCCCGATACACCCATCTGGAGATCATCCGCCACATCCTGCACCCATCTTGTCTTTGGCCTTCCTCTTCCTCTCTTCCCAGTCATATACTCCTTCATTTTTGTTCTCTCCAAACTTTCGTGACGTTTCAAGTGACCAAAATATTTAAATTTTCTTTGTTGTATTGTCTTTACTTTTGTTTTTGTTTCTCGCATATCCTTTACAGGACATCGCTGTCAACATCAGCATCTTTCAGCTGATTGTTGATTTCTTGGCAAGATTACGCTCAGTAGTTTGCCATTGCTTTCTGAGCGACCGGCTCACATACCCCGTAAGTTACCTACGCGGAGAGAACCGCTACCAATTCTCACACACATCACGTTACTGACGAGAGTATACGGGATTACGGAGAAAGTCGTGTAACCCTTAGACCAGAGAAACCGCCATCGTCTTTAATAGCCAACCTTTTGTGTCTACAAAGAAGAAAAACAAATTACCGATCTAGTTATTGGAGGCGACTTTAATCTGAGGCGGACATATATTAGCCAGCTTTCTTACCCGCGCTGCTGTAAACTCATCAACATGTCATTTATATTCATACAATTCCCTGCTTCAATTTACCTTTTCTCTGATCCTATTTCGCCACATACACAAGAAAAATGTATTTTCCCGTCAGTCGGCCACATTCAAAGGAATACATTTGACTGAATCTGCCACGAAGGAAGGTGAGATAATTCGATATCGAACCGAATCTTCAGTATTATTCTGTTTCTTGTCTGCAGCCGAAAGTTGTCTGGTTATGTAGGTCCGCGCAACCGGTAATTTTCACTTAAAGGGAACCTAAAAGCTATTGCTCTGGCTAAGAGCAACACTTCGGTCGGATCACATTGTTTCAATGTTTTACTTGCCTTCTTATTAGTTGTTCGTTTTAAATCTTGGGTCATTAATTACCAAAATTGGTGACATAATTAAATAAATTAAAAGACAAATATCTATTGCTCTTCAAAAACTAAAACTGAATAAATTGGGGCATGGGGCAGATTTTATAGTATTAAAAATTTGTTTTTAACCTGGAGTACAACGAAAGGAGACGAAGCCTTGTTACAAACCTTTGAGAACAAAATTTTAAGACGCATCTTTGGACCCATTAGGGATACACAAAGTGGAGAGTGGAAAAGAAGAAGTAACAAAGACATTTATGATCTGTTTAAGTCCCCGCTAATCACTGGTATCATGAAGGCTAATAGACTACAATGGCTGGGGCATATAGAAAGAATGGAAGATAATAAGGAAACAAAACTCGCTTACACTCAGGAAATAAATGGCCGTAGACCCCGAGGTAGACCAAGAAGACGGTGGAGAGATAATACATGTACAGACCTACAAGCACTTGGAATCAACGACTGGCAAGAGAAGGTCCACCAGAGAGACGAATGGAGACGGATTGTATTTGCAGCAAAGAACCTCAATGGCTCGGAACGCTGAAGAAGAAGAAGAAGAAAAATTTGTTTTAATTTTTTAAAAATGTTTAAAGTATTATAGACAGGCTTTAAGAATATATTGGAAACACAAAAGAACAACTGCATCCATAGACAAGAGCTTAATATTGAAGAAGGCTGGCTACTAAAAGCGATAAACAGAGAAATTTGAAATATTTTGATCAAGTGAGACGTCATGAAAGTTTGGAGAGAACAAAAATGAAGGAGTATATGACTGGGAAGAGAGGAAGAGGAAGGCCAAAGACAAGATGGGTGCAGGATGTGGCGGATGATCTCCAGATGGGTGTATCGGGTTTTCCGGAAATTTGTTATGGGAGCGAGGTTCTGCAAAGGACATGCTACTGAATGAATGAATGAATGAATGAATGAATGAATGAATAGTTCTTGAGCTTACGCCACATTTAGCTTCTAAATTTGAAAGAAAAGATGTCTGCTGCCTCACCTTCTCGAGTAGCTTGTCTCTGCTAAATGACTGCAGCTAAAGATTCTTCGTTGTCTCTGCCGAATGGCTGCAGCTAAAGATTCTTCGTTGTCTCTGCCGAATGGCTGCAGCTAAAGATACTTCGTTGTCTCTGCCGAATAGCTGCAGCTAAAGATTCTTCGTTGTCTCTGTCGAATGGCTGCAGCTAAAGATTCTTCGTTGTCTCTGCTGAATGGCTGCAGCTAAAGATTCTTAGTTGTCTCTGCCGAATGGCTGCAGCTAAAGATTCTTCGTTGTCTCTGCCGAATGGCTGCAGCTAAAGGTTCTTCGTTGTCTCTGCCGAATGGCTGCAGCTAAAGATTCTTCGCTGTCTTTGAGTTTGTTTTATAGCCTCTTCTACTGCTTCGTCTTACTTCTTGTCGATTTCTGTTTGCTCTCTTTAGAAAAGGCACGGAAATCTGGCAATGTGTCATTTTCAATAAGCTCCCCCCCCCCCCCTCCCAATAATATAAGGAGAAGACAGTTTTGTGGTGAACGATGGCAGGTATAAGGTCAAAATCTGTGTCACTGTGTGAGCTTGCAACATCACTTCTTAAATATATGGTGATTGTTTTCGTTACCGGTGCTCTCATTATGTTTGACAAGGACCGTGTGCAGAAAGTACTTCGTAACATAATATGGGGTGTGGTTTTAATGACTGTGCAGTGTTTGAAAATATTGCCAGTCCAAGTTTTGTATTCTCCCTCTGTAAAGTCCAGATAAATACAAAACTTGGACCGGAATATTTTCGAACACACACAGTCATTAAAAATACACGCTATGTATACTAGGGTCAACAGGTAGAAGTAGATTATGTTTTGAAGTTGTTTCTTTAGTGCCGGTTCCACGGCGAAGAGGTTACATTTGCAGTTTGTCGCAATCCCGCATATCGTGTTCGAATCACGGCTGCATGCGATTTCTCAGCAGACCGACTTGCTTTAGTTCCCATGCAAAGGTATGTGTGCCGGCTGTTAAGAAAGCAATGGCAAACTACTGAACGTAAACTTGCCAAGATATCACAAACAGCCAAAAATCCCGGGGTTTACTGCGGCGTCCGGCAAAGGATATTCAACTAACTTTAATGGCATTATATAACCATGAAGCAGAAGCTTTGCAGAACGGATTCAGAACTGGGAGACTCACCATGACAACTGCCAGGGTCGTGAGAAAGAAATCTGGTCGTCCAGCCTCATTATGCTGTGATCCTGTATATGTAACGCCCTTCGACTTCTCACCATTACTTAAGCTGCTAATAGAACTTCTGTTACTACAGGACACAACTCCTCGCAACGCCAGGCTTCACACAGCGCACGGCCATATAGGAAACCCTATAGGAAAGACGTCTCTTTTAATAAAATATGTCTTTAACATTTCCCCAAGACACCAACGTCCTGTCTCTTTATCTGGCTTAAAAGAAGCCAGCTGTTTTAATGCTGTCTTTCTTAGTCCTCACTCTCTCATTCCTCCCTCCCCCCCCCTCTCTCTCTCTCCCTCTCTCTCTTTCCCTCTCTCTCTCTCTCTCTCTTTTCCCCTCTCCCGCCTCCCCGCTATCTATCACACACACACACACACTCACTCACTCACTCACACACATCACTCGCACAAGATACCAATGAGAGACAGGAAGCAGGCAGTAGACAACGTACCTGGTCCAGGAATACATCAAACGTACTCGTCTCTGTGATCTACTCAACAAACCGGTGCTCCACTGACAGGCAGTGTCACTTCTCTTGACTTGTCAACCAGTCACAGGAGTTGCAAAAACGCAAACAAGAATAATGTTCTCTGTTAAGTCAAAGATAATAGCAAATCACTGGTAAGTGAAAGATGATACATCACTTTAAAGTCAAAGATAATAACAAATCATTGTGAAATCAAATGTAATAACAAATCATACTCACGTCAAAGAGAATGCACGATAAGATCGTGGTATAATGATTGTACACCGGGATCGTGGTAAAATTACAGTACACTGGGATCGTGGTATAATGATTGTACACCGGGATCGTGGTAAAATGACAGTACACTGGGATCGTGGTAAAATGACAGTACACTGGGATCGTGGTAAAATGACAGTACACTGGGATCGTGGTAAAATGACAGTACACTGGGATCGTGGTAAAATGACAGTACACTGGGATCGAGGTACAGAGATAGTTGACCGTGAGATCATCGTAAAATGATGACCTAGAATAGATATTGGCTACAATAGAGGGGATAGATTGGGATTATAATAATTTTCCAGAATAGCAAGTGGCTTCAGTAAACGAGAAAGAATGGGAAATAATGTCCCTAGAATTCTCATAAATGACACAGTGAGAAACGTTCTCGTATGTTAAAAACCATGTACAGGGCGATAATACACCTTCATAATCCTCTGTTGCCGGCCTCTCATCGGTCGGTTGTCTCGTCTGGGCGGGGTGGCTCAGATAGATGCCCACCAACTGTACCCCGCGAAGGCCAGGAAAGAAAGTGATCTGCTTGCCACTTCATTCGTGGGTAGCCTGCGGACCACGAACCACCTGGAAAGGAAAGGGTGGCAACATAAGAGGACAAGTGTGCAAGTTTCACACGTGTAGCTTATCTCGGCTGATGGGAATCCACAGGTGTAAGTCCAATATTGCACTGTCCTGGCTACATTTAAAAATCGGTTGGGGTGCTGCAAGAATCTCATAACTGAGAGGGAAGACTAGGATAAATTTCAGTCAGGTAGTGAACAATTAGTACTGTCACTCTTCGCGGGCTGTTGAACGAGGGGACGGAGCACGTATAGGAATGTCCCGAGTGCAGTGATGTCGTTTCTTAGCTCAACTCAACTCTAAGTTCGATTACTGTTGTGATTGTCGTGTCTTATTATTCAGAAATGTGTTCACTATTTGTATAATATGTATATACTAAACAACTGTGGGATGTGGATTTTAATTCCTGAGAATAATTCGTTAAAAAGTCTAGGGGGTATTATTGATTCTCTGTCACTGGTAAGAATGCAGGGTGATCAGGGATATTTACCACAAATCCCAGGAGGAAAGAGTTCCATCCTTGAAACAATGGCATCTGTGTGTAGGTTTCCCTTCCCACTTCATCACCCTTTAAATTAACTATAGATGCTAGAAGGATATTGATTGCTCACAATATATAAACAACCACTTATTGGACACCACATTTACTTGATGTACACAACACTTTTGGACAAACAGTTCAGGTATTAACTCAAGATCTGCCATTACATATATAGATGTGTAATAAACACTATGCATTTTCAGACAGGCATGGGAATGATATGCAGTATTACAACATAGTACCCAGTGACCCCAGAAAAAAACAAGGTTATTACAAACAACACAACAACCACAAATTGGTTCTGCTAACTTGACTCATTGTACCTAGATAAAATCACATTAGTCTAGGTGCAGAAACCCAACATACATACATTTATTTCTGACACCATGTACAATTCTCATATTTAAAAATAATGAGTGGGTGTCAAAATATTATACATATATGTCATAACATAACCCTTTAGGTGTACACCATTACCATGTAAAACAATCTTTACCCTTTTCCTGTCATTGAAGAAAACCACACTCATGAAAACAGTTGATACTAATAATTAAATTAATTAATTATAGTGTTCATTTAGGCGTTGCGGATGGGCATTCTTCTCCAGTGCAAAGCAGTTAATGTCCATAATTATCCGTGCAGAATTATACTCACAGTCATTTTCTACTCACAGTATGTCCACCGAAGTTGGCTGGCGAATGTTTCTAATCCATAATCCAAGAATAGAATTATACATAAGCACATATTCTCTCCATGAGACTGAATTTAAGAATACTCGGTTGCCATTTGGGTTGTGTTCCAATTGAAATTGATGCCTAGGTCTGTCATACTTTCAGGAGATGCAACTTAAGCTCTGCAGAAGGTTCTTCCCTATATCATCTTATCGATGAAAAGATGACGACTGTCCAACAGCTCGGTTTATGTTAACCGTTTCCCAATTTAGTTCAAAAGGCTTTGTCACACACCCGGTTCATGTTGATAGGCCATCCCACACTTGATGATGGGCAGTTAGGCTGACATGGGACCAGCATAGAGTTCTCATTCATTCCATTTATGTGTAGAACATACAGTGGTGAATCATTCATTTGGTTTCATCTGAAGATTCTGCTGCAGGCATGTAACTGAAGAATATTACTCCACCACATATCCAGGTTTGCAAGCCATCAGGTGATTCCTTTGGTTGCAGGCGTAAAGGCATTTACTCATCTAGCTGCTTTCATATGGTTCTTTTGATGGTGTTCAGGTTTTGGACCTTGAGGTAATCTGGTGTAGTTATGGTTCAGATGTTCTGAAGTTGGTACATTTGTTTGTATTGGCTATAATGTTGTTTCAGTGTCTCTTCCCATTTGTTTGAGTTGGTGTTCATAGCTAGAACTTGGTGTTGCATGGCTGGAACCTTATGTTTGACTTTTGCAGCTGTGAGATGTTCTTTCAAAGACTTATCCATTGTGGATATTAACTTGGTAATCCAACCAACAGTTGAAGGTTACTCACTGTTGTTAGTTTTAGTAACTTGAAGAAGGATTGTCCCAGTTTCACTGACTTGGTTGAATGGTGAGGCCATTGGTGATACTTCTCAGAAGTAACGCAAACGATACACTGTTGTCAGTACTCTGATGATCTTCATCTTTGTAGATTATTAGATCTTGAAGTCCATCCTGGATATTCCTACTAAAATAGGACTTAATCACTCACCCAGTCAGTTGTCTTCTAATTTATCTGTTGCTCGCTATGGAGCTATTGAGTGCCGCAGTAAACATTGAGGTATTGCTAGATCCAGACTATGGTTTGGACATTCACTTTATGGCTTTTGACCCAGGATCCAGTGTTAGTGATATAGTCCCACCAAATTCAACCACCACCTGCTTCTCTTCTATAGAAAAGGGATGACAAAGAATACAACACTAGCATTAACCTACTGTGTTATGATAAAAGGTTTACAACACAATTACAAACACATATACAAAACAACAAGGGGAGAAGGGGAAAGGAGTGGGTGTCCATGTTCCACTGTCCCTCATTGCTGAGTTGAGCCATTCTGACTCTTCATAGTGAGTAAGATATTTTCTCACTTATATTTTGTTCTGTTGTTACTGGGACTATTAGATGGGTGAAGTCATTCTGTCCATCCAACATGTTGATATTGTCTCTCTCATTACTTGAAGAGAATAGCCTATACAGAATCCCTGTGGTTTCTAATGCCGCGTCTTCCTTTCGGCACTATAATCATCATTAGGTCAAGACTATTCAACCTTGGCTTCTTAAAGTACTGACAAACACATGGATTCTTACATCAACATCCTCTAATCCCAAGGTGCAACATTAAAATGTATCTTCCCACAGTAAAAAGTAACAATCAGAACCGAGAAAATTCTCATACCAAAAAAAAACATACATGTACATTTCTCTGATATTAAGTACATGATAATCATACATAATAATCATAATGATGATGCAGGGAGCCTAGGTTTTTGAATTATCTTCATGAACTAAAACATCCATTGTTTTCCCCCACTGCGTACAGCACATGAGGATAGTAATCGCTGTGATATGTTTTGCCAATGACTGCTATTATTCGGAGGGTATTTATAAGAATAACTTATGCCGCATGGTCCAGTCTTCTGAATATTGCAAGCAATTTATTCACATCAATCTTCGCTTCTGTTTCTACTACGGTGAGGCGATGCGGAGTGAATCCTATCCGAACATGCACTTACATCACGCGTTTAATTGTTCATGAATTTATATTCACCCATGGCCTGTCCCTAACACTATTTTATGAAATGATTATATGTTCACCCTCATATGGAGTGGTTACTAATCTGTTAACAAAAGAATGGTACTAAAATTTAGCACTATATTTCCAAGTTACAGATTATAATGTGGCAAAATATTTTATCCCCTGACTAAGTAAGAGTCAGGAATATGCGTAATCATTTGTATGTCCCCGCATGGATAAAACAAGTTCAGAGACATCCTTACCAGTGCATTTACACTACATAGGATATTTGAAGGTGGCAGACACCAGTTCTCTACTTGTGCAGTATGAAATCAAGAGTCTGCTCCTACATTGAGAAAATGTTTCTTTAAAGTCCAATCTCTACAGTACATAAATTGTTTGCAGATTTCTAAGCATTGATAGGGATATATAGTTCCATTGCATAGAAGTTATTTTTCATAGGACTATGAAATTGGCAGAAACGAGTTTTCTTCTCTGAAGTATGAATCAGGAGTCTTTCCTAAATTGAAAAGAGTTTCTGACATGAGAGTTGATACTCTATGTACTACAGTACACATACTATTCATAGGTTATAAACACTATTTAGTTAGATATAAGTTCATAATGCCTATAAAAGATATTAATATAGGGATTTGAAGACATAGGAAAAATTACAGCGTGGCGCCCACCTGTGTTTCCTTAGTAAACATCATCCAGCCTGGTTTAAGAGAATTGTAACTAATTCTTAATTAAACATACTGGTCAATGTAATACATAAATATATCTTAATAATGTAGATAACATACCAATAGCTTGAAGAGAATCATGGTTTTAAAACAAACTACCTTCTCCCCGAAGGGAAAGGTCGACTTTTTTGTCAGTTCTCTTGACTAGAAATGGCCGCTTCAGTCTTTGTTTTCCCCCTCGCCAGGATTGGCCAGATAAGGGAGAGAAAACAAGCCAAACTAAATTTAGCTGTGCCACGGTCAGTCTATCGCTGTTTTATTTTCTCCTACATTAAGTAAGTTACTTAAACAGTAATTGTAAGGGTTTGTTTATTTTTAAGGGAGTCCATAAATAGGAAAGGGTAGGGACGTTTTTATTATACCACACGCCTCCCCAATTTAAGACATTTATTTCTTTCAGAAATTAAATGGTCGAGTAGTACTCTACAATTTCCGTCTTTACATTGACTCCCCTAGTATCCCTTCCTTATTAATTTCTTGCATTACTTCCCTATGTTATATAATCAGAGCCACGTCCATTTTCTTTTAGTCACGACAACTGGCATAACCTTAAAGGATTATTTCTCTTTTAGTGAAAGAGTGTAGCACCCTCTCCACTGTTGTCAGCTATTGTTTGAAATATGAGTGGTTATCTGATAATTTGTTACTTTCCAGTACTGGTTTGTCTGCATCAAACCGACTTTTTGAAGCAATTGAGATATCATCATTAAGCTTGATTTCTCTCTCATTAGATTATCAATCTTGAGATTATGTTAAAACCGACGGTTAATATTGCGTCTACTGATAGCATATTAAACTCGCCCGTCTCCCTATAAGTTAGACGTTTGTTTTAACTATAGATCTGATATTTAAAGGAAGCTAAATATGGTTCCTGTTGAATACATTTTCATCCAATACATCATGTGTTTGGGTTATTAGGCGAGTTATGGGATTTTCCGATCAGTTTTGATAACTACTGATTAGAGTGGTGTCCCTTTCTCTTGCGGGTTTTTCCCGAGAATCTCGTCTAACATGTAAACAAGGTCCAACTTTTCTAGATTTCCGTTCTGAACCGACTATTCCGGGGAACATGAATCTATCAGAAACGAAGTAATTCTTAGCTTACTCTCTCTCTCTCTGCTTTTCCTTCTAACCTAGATCTATTTTACGCTAGAATCCTTATTAGTAATTCTAACTTGATGTGTTTGAGTTTCACTCTGTATTTGTTGCTTTGGTGTTGAATTACGAGCAATTTTGCGTCGCTTGGCGTACATTGATCGTCGTCTACCTCCCTCCAGGTTTTAGGGCTATTTTCAACTTAGCAACATACATTGTTATGTAGGTTCAGACGTATTGTCTCCTACCATATATAATCAGTTCAGTGAGAAGTTAAAAGCCCCTTTTTGTGATTCCTGTGATAGTCTTCCAGACAATCAAGTTGCTGGTTCACTTTCCAGTTATGGATGTGGATTACTAGTCTCAGTAAAATTACTATTACATCTGTATATCCCTCTAATACTGGCGTCTCCTGAGTTGTGTCCTCAAGATAACAGGTAAGGTACTCTTAATGTTTCTCTCCAGTTTTGTTTTCGTCCGTTTAATACGTGGAAACTCTGGATTTATTTAGATTGACGAAGGTCTATCTTTGAACTGTTATATAATTTACTAGCTGGATTCCTGATTGAAATTCCTAGTCTAGTACATATCAAGCAATTCTTCAGCTATATGCTCCCATTTGCTTGGTTTTTACACAGCTATATTCCATTTTTCTAGCATGGGTTCACTGTATAAGTTTTATGCGTTTCCTCTGTCTTTACGTCAAAGGGTTCGTCCTATCTATAAACAGCATCTATTTTAAGAGTTGTTTATTTAATTGTTGCTTTTTCTGATTCGTATCAGTTATTTAAGCTAATCTCTGTTAGTCTGGATCTGCTTTCACATATTTAATGCTGGCATATAATCCTAGTCAGAACTGAGATGTAGAAATCTGTTTCGTCTTGCGACTGATTTCTGATTAATCTACCTTTTAGTAGGCTTCGAGCATTATCTAGAATTTAGTTACTCGGTTAGTTTTAAAGAAAATACAATTGAGTCGCGCGCCTCTATTGTACCACTTATTTTTGCCCTTCTTAATTCTTCCCTTATGAGAATATTAATGTTAGTTAGGCAATTATTGAAATAACTTTACGTAAGCTAATCGCTAACTAAAAGCTGTTTCACTCCTCTTTTTGATGAGGACTACTCATAGTGAACATTTCACTTAATGAGATTAAACTGTAAATTTCAAAGCTAAGGAGCCAATTTTCTGAAATGTTTAGTCTCTTACTAGAGACTAGCACAGATTTTTTCCGGTATCTCCTGAAGTTCATTTGAAATTCCAATTTATATAGTTAATTCTTTAATTATACCTTTTACATACCTATACGGTCTGTTTCCTCTACCATTAATAATGGAATCGGGGTGGATAATTTAAAGAAATACCTTATATTCTGTTGGGTCAGTAAGTGAGTTGATCAGTTTCACTTACATCACCAGGTGAATATTTTGGTTGACCCTATTTATTAACATATGGGCCATCTGAGTTAGTTAATAATACTACTCATATCACCGGTGGAGTAGAATAAGTGTCGGTATGGCTTTTCTTCCTAAGTATCCATCAGTTATTCACTTTACTTTACTACCGGTGTTGTAGAACATGTTATGTTATATGAAAACAAAGGATTACATTAGGGTGCCCCTAAATAATGCAAATTATTACAATATTCCTTCCCTTCCATTAACTATGTCTACATTTTTGCAAGTGGTGGTTTTGGCCTTACCATTAGTTCATTTACTTTAGTTACTGCTATTTTCCCCTGGTTTAATTCATCTCTCAGGTATTATTTACTGTACTACTGAATCATCATTTGTTGATTAAATTTTTCCCTTAAAAAAAAATTTATTGGATTTTTAACTTATCTGTCCTAATTATCTATAAAATTGTCTATCACTCTCTGCTGCCTTGGTAACTTTTCAATATTACATGAATTATACAAGCAGATCAAGCATGAAAATACAATGATAATCAATGACAAAATAATTAATTAACACATGATTCATATGTAGGAACATAAACCTTATGGATACATAATATAGTAGTGTGTTCATGAGTACACCACTTTTAAACCATTTAAAGAGAATACCAGAGTAGCAGAACCCTACCTCAAACATCAAATGGGACTGACTATGAATTCTAAACATTCACTGAATTACCTATCTTATGTGAGTTTACCATCCCAGAGACCTTACTACTGGAGGTTCATTCCCATCAATAAGATATAAAATATGAGTTTTTAAAAAAAAATCTCATACCCAACAACCAACTACCTGATGCATCTGCCAGAATCAAGATATTACCTGTGAACAGTTTTGTACCAAAAAAAAAAACCTATTTTTATCTGAGCCATTATGGGTTCATATAACACTTGACTCAGCTCATACTAATGAGTGATTAGGTCTGTTACTAACACTATAACATTCTGAAGTGACTTGGTTTACCTGCGAGAGGTTTTCCCTGAATTCATATACTCACAATAATACACCAATTGTGATGTTTACCATGAGTTTTAAATTCACGGACTACTCCACTACTAGGTGAAGTCCGTACCGGGCGGGACCACACATGTGGGATGTGGATTTTAATTCCTGAGAATAATTCGTTAAAAAGTCTAGGGGGTATTATTGATTCTCTGTCACTGGTAAGAATGCAGGGTGATCAGGGATATTTACCACAAATCCCAGGAGGAAAGAGTTCCATCCTTGAAACAATGGCATCTGTGTGTAGGTTTCCCTTCCCACTTCATCACCCTTTAAATTAACTATAGATGCTAGAAGGATATTGATTGCTCACAATATATAAACAACCACTTATTGGACACCACATTTACTTGATGTACACAACACTTTTGGACAAACAGTTCAGGTATTAACTCAAGATCTGCCATTACATATATAGATGTGTAATAAACACTATGCATTTTCAGACAGGCATGGGAATGATATGCAGTATTACAACATAGTACCCAGTGACCCCAGAAAAAAACAAGGTTATTACAAACAACACAACAACCACAAATTGGTTCTGCTAACTTGACTCATTGTACCTAGATAAAATCACATTAGTCTAGGTGCAGAAACCCAACATACATACATTTATTTCTGACACCATGTACAATTCTCATATTTAAAAATAATGAGTGGGTGTCAAAATATTATACATATATGTCATAACATAACCCTTTAGGTGTACACCATTACCATGTAAAACAATCTTTACCCTTTTCCTGTCATTGAAGAAAACCACACTCATGAAAACAGTTGATACTAATAATTAAATTAATTAATTATAGTGTTCATTTAGGCGTTGCGGATGGGCATTCTTCTCCAGTGCAAAGCAGTTAATGTCCATAATTATCCGTGCAGAATTATACTCACAGTCATTTTCTACTCACAGTATGTCCACCGAAGTTGGCTGGCGAATGTTTCTAATCCATAATCCAAGAATAGAATTATACATAAGCACATATTCTCTCCATGAGACTGAATTTAAGAATACTCGGTTGCCATTTGGGTTGTGTTCCAATTGAAATTGATGCCTAGGTCTGTCATACTTTCAGGAGATGCAACTTAAGCTCTGCAGAAGGTTCTTCCCTATATCATCTTATCGATGAAAAGATGACGACTGTCCAACAGCTCGGTTTATGTTAACCGTTTCCCAATTTAGTTCAAAAGGCTTTGTCACACACCCGGTTCATGTTGATAGGCCATCCCACACTTGATGATGGGCAGTTAGGCTGACATGGGACCAGCATAGAGTTCTCATTCATTCCATTTCTGTGTAGAACATACAGTGGTGAATCATTCATTTGGTTTCATCTGAAGATTCTGCTGCAGGCATGTAACTGAAGAATATTACTCCACCACATATCCAGGTTTGCAAGCCATCAGGTGATTCCTTTGGTTGCAGGCGTAAAGGCATTTACTCATCTAGCTGCTTTCATATGGTTCTTTTGATGGTGTTCAGGTTTTGGACCTTGAGGTAATCTGGTGTAGTTATGGTTCAGATGTTCTGAAGTTGGTACATTTGTTTGTATTGGCTATAATGTTGTTTCAGTGTCTCTTCCCATTTGTTTGAGTTGGTGTTCATAGCTAGAACTTGGTGTTGCATGGCTGGAACCTTATGTTTGACTTTTGCAGCTGTGAGATGTTCTTTCAAAGACTTATCCATTGTGGATATTAACTTGGTAATCCAACCAACAGTTGAAGGTTACTCACTGTTGTTAGTTTTAGTAACTTGAAGAAGGATTGTCCCAGTTTCACTGACTTGGTTGAATGGTGAGGCCATTGGTGATACTTCTCAGAAGTAACGCAAACGATACACTGTTGTCAGTACTCTGATGATCTTCATCTTTGTAGATTATTAGATCTTGAAGTCCATCCTGGATATTCCTACTAAAATAGGACTTAATCACTCACCCAGTCAGTTGTCTTCTAATTTATCTGTTGCTCGCTATGGAGCTATTGAGTGCCGCAGTAAACATTGAGGTATTGCTAGATCCAGACTATGGTTTGGACATTCACTTTATGGCTTTTGACCCAGGATCCAGTGTTAGTGATATAGTCCCACCAAATTCAACCACCACCTGCTTCTCTTCTATAGAAAAGGGATGACAAAGAATACAACACTAGCATTAACCTACTGTGTTATGATAAAAGGTTTACAACACAATTACAAACACATATACAAAACAACAAGGGGAGAAGGGGAAAGGAGTGGGTGTCCATGTTCCACTGTCCCTCATTGCTGAGTTGAGCCATTCTGACTCTTCATAGTGAGTAAGATATTTTCTCACTTATATTTTGTTCTGTTGTTACTGGGACTATTAGATGGGTGAAGTCATTCTGTCCATCCAACATGTTGATATTGTCTCTCTCATTACTTGAAGAGAATAGCCTATACAGAATCCCTGTGGTTTCTAATGCCGCGTCTTCCTTTCGGCACTATAATCATCATTAGGTCAAGACTATTCAACCTTGGCTTCTTAAAGTACTGACAAACACATGGATTCTTACATCAACATCCTCTAATCCCAAGGTGCAACATTAAAATGTATCTTCCCACAGTAAAAAGTAACAATCAGAACCGAGAAAATTCTCATACCAAAAAAAACATACATGTACATTTCTCTGATATTAAGTACATGATAATCATACATAATAATCATAATGATGATGCAGGGAGCCTAGGTTTTTGAATTATCTTCATGAACTAAAACATCCATTGTTTTCCCCCACTGCGTACAGCACATGAGGATAGTAATCGCTGTGATATGTTTTGCCAATGACTGCTATTATTCGGAGGGTATTTATAAGAATAACTTATGCCGCATGGTCCAGTCTTCTGAATATTGCAAGCAATTTATTCACATCAATCTTCGCTTCTGTTTCTACTACGGTGAGGCGATGCGGAGTGAATCCTATCCGAACATGCACTTACATCACGCGTTTAATTGTTCATGAATTTATATTCACCCATGGCCTGTCCCTAACACTATTTTATGAAATGATTATATGTTCACCCTCATATGGAGTGGTTACTAATCTGTTAACAAAAGAATGGTACTAAAATTTAGCACTATATTTCCAAGTTACAGATTATAATGTGGCAAAATATTTTATCCCCTGACTAAGTAAGAGTCAGGAATATGCGTAATCATTTGTATGTCCCCGCATGGATAAAACAAGTTCAGAGACATCCTTACCAGTGCATTTACACTACATAGGATATTTGAAGGTGGCAGACACCAGTTCTCTACTTGTGCAGTATGAAATCAAGAGTCTGCTCCTACATTGAGAAAATGTTTCTTTAAAGTCCAATCTCTACAGTACATAAATTGTTTGCAGATTTCTAAGCATTGATAGGGATATATAGTTCCATTGCATAGAAGTTATTTTTCATAGGACTATGAAATTGGCAGAAACGAGTTTTCTTCTCTGAAGTATGAATCAGGAGTCTTTCCTAAATTGAAAAGAGTTTCTGACATGAGAGTTGATACTCTATGTACTACAGTACACATACTATTCATAGGTTATAAACACTATTTAGTTAGATATAAGTTCATAATGCCTATAAAAGATATTAATATAGGGATTTGAAGACATAGGAAAAATTACAGCGTGGCGCCCACCTGTGTTTCCTTAGTAAACATCATCCAGCCTGGTTTAAGAGAATTGTAACTAATTCTTAATTAAACATACTGGTCAATGTAATACATAAATATATCTTAATAATGTAGATAACATACCAATAGTTTGAAGAGAATCATGGTTTTAAAACAAACTACCTTCTCCCCGAAGGGAAAGGTCGACTTTTTTGTCAGTTTTCTTGACTAGAAATGGCCGCTTCAGTCTTTGTTTTCCCCCTCGCCAGGATTGGCCAGATAAGGGAGAGAAAACAAGCCAAACTAAATTTAGCTGTGCCACGGTCAGTCTATCGCTGTTTTATTTTCTCCTACATTAAGTAAGTTACTTAAACAGTAATTGTAAGGGTTTGTTTATTTTTAAGGGAGTCCATAAATAGGAAAGGGTAGGGACGTTTTTATTATACCACAACAACGAGTTCACTATTTGTATATTATTTATATACTGAACTATATATTCCCTGTGTGAATTTAAGGCGTCTGTGTTTAAATATTTATATTGCGTCTTCCGACTCGTATCTCACAGATAACAACAACTATAACCGCCTCGAAATCTTATGGAGCCCACAGGAGCCCTGGCTGAGTGCGGATTAGACTGGATGTGTTGGTGTAGGCCGAGTACTTCCACATCCCACACCCGCCATGAGAGACGTATATCAGCCTTGTCTGACACGGGCATGGTACCCCTGGGGGGTAGCCAGTAGACACACTGGTAGGTCGTGGCAAATTGACGCCGTTGTTTGTGGAATATGGTCAAGATAAGTGGCGGAATGTTGACGCGGTTGTTCGAGGAATATTGACAGGGTAGGTCAATTAATTTTGATAGAATAAGTCACGGATTGTTGACGCGGTTGTTCATGGAATATCGATAGTCGAAGTTTCGGAATATTTACATGGTAGGTCATGGAATAATTACAGGAAAAGTCACGGAATGTTGACACGGTTGTTCGAGGAATATTGATAGTCGAAGTTTTGAAATATTGATTGGGCATGTGACGGAATATTGGTAGGGTAGGTCATGGAATATTGACAGGGTAGGTGACGGGATATTGACAAGGTGGACTATTTTCACGATGGGTGACGGAAAGATTCGAAGATTTCATTCACCTCTAGTTTATTGTTAAGCATTATTTCTGCCAGTTTGCCGATTGTAGAAGTTAATGAAATGGGTCTCCAGCCGTTTAGAACATCCCCTGCCTATCCTTGTTGTAATTTTAGGTTGACAAGGCAGTCTTCGAAATGCCTTTGATGAAACTTATATGTGTGGTAAACCCTTTAACTTCGAGATACTTGATCTTTTAATTGTAGACCTATCTTGTTCAGTGACTTTTGTTGATTTAGTTTTCTTTGGAATGTAAACAAAGAACAAATTCCGTAATAGGAACGTGCTGAGGCTGTCTCAAGAGTTATGACCACCGTGACATTCTTTGAACGCTTGAGTGCACGAAGGAATTCGTCAGTCTTTCCCTCTCGTAGCGAACGCCGAGAACTGATATTCAACCCTCGTCCGACTATAGTGATGACATTGTCAGAGTGATGTTCTAACCATGACTCCTGTAATTCATGAAGTGTGGAGTAAACAACACAGAGTTTTCTGTGCTTTATGTTTCGAGTTTGTTTCGATTGTCGGGACTTTGCTGTGCTTTTCATAACTTTGCTGTGCCTTTCATTACTTTGCTGTGCTTTTCAAGACTTTGCTGGGTGTATTCCTGCTGATCTCTGAAGTAAGTAATTTGAAGGCGTTGAACAACAGGACACTGCCAAATGCTTGCCGTGGCTTAGGGTTATGTTGTTTACTTAGTCTTGTCAGATTATTGAACAGTTGTAAAACTCGTTTCCCTTCAGTTCTGAGGGTGGGTTATTGCAAATATAAGACTGTGTCTTCCTTTCATATAGTTTTACAGATGTTCATTCCTTATTGATGTTGGCAGTGTTTGTTACTATTTTATTTTCTAAGTACTTCTATACATAATTGGTCCCTTGTTGTTTCCTAAGGACTCTATACATAATTTGTTCCTATTTTTTTTCTAAAGACTCCTATACATATCTGTTTCCTTTGTTTTTCAAAGGACTCCTATTCATAATTGGGTCCTTTTTTTCTGAATACTCCTATACATAATTTGTTTCTTTTTTCAAAGGACTTCTACACATAATTGGTTCCAGAGGCTGTTGCCCTGCTCCCAACAACCTTCCGTGCTCACCTGATCTGCGGACTGTTGCAGGATATGGGACTTATTACATGCTACGAACATACATTGTTCCTTAGTTTCTTGATTGCCGAGATGTGCCACGATCTATTGATTTCATGCGTCTAAGATGTTGTGTATCTCGTGAGTTTCAACTGAATGTTATACACAGCTAATGGTAATCTGAAATTAATCGGCCTGCCATAAGTTACATAGAACAGGGTTAAGACGAGTTTATGGAGAAATTAACAAATATATTACGGGACACACGGACAGAGTTAAAAAGTGTGTCCGGTGTACTGAGAAACTAATGCTCGAATCAAAAGTTACAATGGACAGAGTTAAGAAAATTAATTTATGGAGAAACTAATGCATGTGTGAGAAGTTATTTGGATATAGTTAAAAGGAGTGTGCAATGGTAACGTATTGAGGAACTTATGAACGCATCACGAGTTCCGTGGAACAGAAACACTTCACTGAACTTGTTAACAGCAAGAATAGAAGATAGGGGAAACTTTCGCATGGCTACATTATATATGCGTATCGCACGCACACTCCCCATTGTCATCTGACGAATGCGACTACGAGCCAGAATTAGCAGGTCAGTGGTAATCACAAAATCACTTCATGGTTGTTCCGACTAAATTGGCATTGATTACCAGGTCTCATTATTATCTTCACTGGTACGTATTAATCACTTGTGAGCTATGGAATAACCGTAATCAGCTTTTAGTGTCGGTGGGAAAAGGGCAGACGCACACGAGAGTCATCGATTTACTTGTCTCAAGTATCGTTAGTTTTTGCGCTCTTTCGTTTAGTACTCATTTGAAGCCAATGTTTTATCGGTATTACGAATATCGAGTAGTCGAATCCAGCGACTTGCAGCACTGTGCGGAGTTCAATAATACCGTATTATATTTCGACAATTTGGAATATAATCTATCGATTTCGACTGCTAGAAGAATCTGCAGTCTCAGAGAACCGCAGCTCAAAAAGTTAATGTGAAGACTCGCTACACAAAAGGTCGATGCTTTGTGTTTAACCAAGAAATATAAATATAAAATCCGTTCTAAAATATCTACAACTATTTTTACCATTACTTTACTACTGTGTTAAAAATGTGCAACATACGAATAAATATCTAGTAAGGCAAAAAGCTGTGGACAGGCGTGATCACCAACGCCACACGATATGGACTATAAGAAGATTGACAGTAGACGAGACAGACGGCTGTGTACATACGTGATCACCAACGTTACACAGCATGGACTGTAAGAAGATTGACAGTACACAAGACAGAAGGCAGTGGAAAGACTTGATCACCAGCGCCACACGGCATGGACTGTAAGAAGAAAAAGAAGTAAACACAAAGAACCATTATACACACCTAGATGCGCATTGGGCATATGGTGCTAAAGTCATATTTGTGTAGGCCAAGGGCACTCGGTGGGTGTGATCAGTATCACACCAGCTGCCTTTACATCCCAGGATATTTCCTGGTACTCAATTTAGGCTGGGTCGACCTGGGATCCCAAGTCAGTTTTAAAAATCCGAATCCGCCCTGATGCGAATCGAATCCATGACCAGCGGGACCGCGACGAGCGTCTAGCCATTACAATACCACCGTCTAACCACCAAACTATCGCCGTATGGCCATTACATTACTGCCGTCTAGCCACCACACTACCGCCGTCTAACCACCACACTACCGCCGTCTAACCGCCACACTACCACCGTCTAGCCACCACACTAACCACCGTATAGCCACCACACTACCGTCATTTCCCAGAGGTTCTGGTCGTCAGTCGTCACTCAGAGGTAAAGCAATACGGTCATATAATCAAATTGCAATAGACACTCTAAGTATTGGAACTCTTCGCTGACTGTTGATGAGGAAACTGAACGCTTATTGGAATGCCGTAAGTGCAGTGATGTCGGTTCTGGACTCAACTCAACTTTATTCCCATATTCCAAAATAATAGAAATAAAACAGATGATCCCTACAGTTTCCAGTCATGGATCTATGTTGTGATAGCGCCATGTCATTGTGTTAACCGAGAGCAAGGAGGCATAGGTAACCAGTCCTCACCTCATGTTGGCAAGCGACGAGCCCAGGGTCGACCCGTATCCGGTCGTGCACATGACATTACCATAGCAGTCACCGTATTGCACGCTACAAGGTACACCGCATTGCACGCTACAAGGTACACCGCATTGCACGCTACAAGAGAAGCCGCATTGCAGGCTACAAGACACAACACATTGCACACTTCAAGATACACCGCATTGCACGCTACAAGATACACCGCATTGTACGCTACAAGATACACCGCATTGTACGCTACAAGATACACCGCATTGCACGCTACAAAATACACCACATTGCACGCTACAGGATACACCACATTGCTCTCTACAAAACACTACGCATTACACGTTACAAGACACACCGCATTGCACACTATAAGACACACCGCATTGCACGCTACAAGACACAACGAATTGCACGCTACTAGATACACCGCAGTGACGCTACAAGACACACCGCAGTTCACGCTACAAGACAAAGAAGACTGCACGCTACACGAGACTATAAATTGCACGCTGCAAGACACCACCGACTGCACACTAAAAGACAAACCAGACAAAATTTTTAGTTTTTTTTTAAGTTTTAGTCGTTGGATCAACATCACGGCACACGGTTTAACCCATAAGTGCTCCGTTTTCCTCCTAACTCCAACCTGAGTTTGGAGAAACTCAGCTCAATGCACGAACCCCGTTGCATCGGCGAGGATCCTGAAATGCTTTGGGTAGATTTTTAACTCGAAATTTTTTTTTCCCCGGGCAGCGCCGTTAGGCTACTCTTTTTCGATTTCCAACTGCCAAGGGATTGTTTACGTGCGCAACAATACACACGGGCGTCCGATCTCACTATCCAGAGACCAGGGGAAATTACTGGAAGTCCAGGTGGCTTTTTTAAAATAAATCCTGGACCTCACCGGGGCCTGAACCTGGGACCTCCAGCACTTGAGGAGGACACCATACCTCGAGACCACTCAGCCCCCTTCTCTGCCAGACAACATGCTACAAGACACTACAGATTGCACGCTACAAGACACTACAGACTGCACGCTGCAAGACACTACAGGCTCCACGATACAAGACACTACAAATTTCACGCTACAACACTTTACAGAATGCACGCTACAAGAGACTACAGATAGCACGCTATAAGACACTACAAAATACACGCTACAAGACACTGCAAATTGCACGCTACAAGACACTACAGATAGCACGCTATAAGACACTACAAATTGCACGCTACAAAAGTTTACAGACTGCACGCTACAAGAGACTATAGACTGCACTCTACAAGACACTACAGATTGCAAGCTACAAAATACTACAGACTGCACTCTACAGGACACTACAGATTGCACGCTACAAGACACTACAAATTGCACGCTACAAGACACTACAGGCTGCAGGCTACAAGACACTACAGATTACACGCTATAAGACACAACAGATTGAACGCTAAGAGACACATCAGAAACACCACCAAACAATAGCGAGTCCCGAAGCGACTACCATCTATGAAGTCTGTGATATCAGTTTTCCTATTTTCTTGAAGTCTCTTTACACACTTTTGTAATTTTACCTTGAATCACTTCCTTTTCCATGATTACTTTTTGCTTTGCTGTTTCTTCTTTTTCCCCATTAGTTGTAAGATATCTCCATCGTCCATTTTCTACGGCCAATCATCTTCGGCTTAGTGATTTTTATATTTGCAGCCTGTCTGAGAGTTCTTCAATGGTTCTCACGGATCATTAGCAACTTGAAATGGAATGTCTTGATCATACAATCTATCAAATCGTTTCTTTGTGTATTGTTGAATTTGTCTTGTATCGCCTTCTGATTCTTCAGTGAATGCAGATATAATGTGAAGTTTCTTGGTCTATATTTTAAGTTCTTTAACAGTATGTGTATTTCTCCCATAACGAATCTATTATGACTGTCATAGTCCTCATTTGGTATATTTTGTGAGACTTTTAAAAGCATATCGAAATCTTCTGTCGATTAGGCTGTAGTCAGTCTGATCTTATTATCATAATTTTTTTTTCACTTTCGTAATAGTCTTGGATGTTGTTTTTACCAATTGTTTCCAGCAGCCGTAACTTAATTAATTTTTTTCCCCCCACTCAAAAAGCCTTTTTAATTTGTCGCTGTCGCATTGGCCGTTTCTTTTCCCTTCCAGAATCACCTACCGTGCAATAATCATTTTGCTGGTTTCCAAACATAAGCATTCAAGTCTAAATGTACGTTTATTTCTGTGTTTTTTAAACTTCTTAAAGGATTTCTTTTCCAGTCACTGTCTGTCTAGCTGTCTATCTATCTGTCTACCTAGCTGTCTGTCGATCTGTCTGTCTAGCTGACTATCGGCCTGTTTGCCTAGCTGTCTATCGGTTATTCTGTCTGGCTGTCTATCGGAATGTCTAGCTGTCTAATATAACTACCTTGAGTCTGCCATTCTGTTTACCTGCCTGTCTACCTACCTACTTACCTACCTATCTGTCTGTCTGTCAATGTATACCTACTTTGATGTCTCATTCTGCATACCTGCCAGTCTATCTACCTACTTACCAAGCTATCTGTCTGTCAATGTATCTGTCTTCTTACTACCTTGATGTCTCAATCTGCCTGCCTGTCTATTTACCTACCTATCTGTCTGCCTCGCTGTCTGTCCAACCCCAATCCAGCCCACTTGTTTATTCAGTCCCTATTGTCATTTCTACCTTTTCCTGGGCATTGGGAGCATGGCTAGCTATTTCTTGTTATTGTTAAACTATTATCGCGAGCCTGTCATAGCTCATCACAACAAACTGTGTAGATATGAAGTTAAGCACACCAGATGTAATCAGCTTCAGTGGGTGGAAGCGTGGCTCGGTGTTGTCTCTTGACTCGTCGATGAACTCCGTGAAATGAAGTCCCAATGCTCCTTCTTGGCGCATCCGTGCATGACCAACAATGCAGAAGCCAAACACAGGCGGTCTCGCCGAGAAAGATCTAGGTCGTCACTCTAAACGCAAATTAGCCGCAATGTCATGTTCGTTTCCCGATCTGTTGGGAATTGCTGTGGGGTCATGGAAGCGTATTTCATGTATCCAGTTTGTATCTTCCACCTGCCATCCATAGAAAGTTTTGAACACATTTCATCCGCATATCGAAACTTATCACGTCTTTATTGTAGTAGCAGAATAATTATATTTCAACATAAATGTAGCATAAAAAGAGTATGTCTCAGTCTCAGATAGTATCTAAGTATCTTACATATAATTATGGCAATATAAAAGGATACGTACACTGCAATTCAATAAAACTAGTTATACCTGTTTCTTGGACAGAATAACCGACACATTCCCGTCATCTGTCGCTTCCACGTTCTACGCTTTAGAGCGAGCTCAGTATAGCAGCAGTTAAATATCAAGCTAAACGAAATTATAGAGAGAAAAATTACTGACATCTTGCTGTCTTGATAGACGATAGTTTTAAAATGGAGTTATGCCTCTCCATAGCACAACGCCTGGGCTGAATTTGGAGACTCTGTGTTGTCCATGCAGCACTATCCTTCTCTCTGTCTGCTTAGTGTACTCCAGGAGTAATGTACCACCAATATATATGGAACAAGACAAGCTGCAGAAGCTGCTGGATCAGAAAAGCAATAGTCTTACTGTCCGCCTGTCGGAGTTTCCATCCTTGATCACTTGCCGACCAAGGCTTAGGGCCTGGTCTGCTCTGCTATTATTTTAGTAGTCTTTAGGTTGCATGTCCTCGCACAAGGATAAGTCTTGTACCCTACCAATTGCCCTCCTCCGCCCGAAGCCGTTGGCACAATTTGGGGTGTCAGGTTTAGTGAGCGCCGCCCAACATTCGGCACTAACAGAAAGCAGGTAGTACCGTATACTGTCATATGGTAGCTCAGTCATATCTGACAAGATCTGACTTTAGAGAAACATACAAATTCTAGAAACACACAAAGATAACTGATATAAACATGCAGAGAATCGCCAACATTGAAACTCAAGACTGTGTCAAGACAGCAGAGTCGAAACTGATGAATCTATCATTTATGCAATGCTGCACGAGGGTTTAGTGTTTCAGTCTGCACTCCATGCCCCCCTTGATTTCCCTAGTGTCTGAAGCGTCATTTATACTCCTACTCTGGACTGATTTTTACGCGTGGGTCAGCTTTCTCTATCACCAGTATCCTACAACATCAGACAAACCCACTCCGACTTCTGAGGTACTTGTAATTTAGTCCCAAAGTGAAGGACGAGTAGTTAACCTTTACGTCCAACTGATCGATGTGTGGAGAGAACTCCCTTACCTCGCCATCATCGCACTGGAAGTCTAAAAACGAGTGCTCGTATCTCTTTCCGCCTTCTAAAATATCTTTATTATATTCAATGAAAAGCACGACACAAATAAGGGAAAAGTGTATCTACACACGGCTCGTCTCCTCCTACTGCTTCAGTATTTGCTGTTTCCCTGTCTGATAAGAAATCTATTTTCTTCTTGTGAGGGTAATTATCAGCTAATACACATCTGAGAGTTTTGTCTGATGGCTGACTTGCTTTCACGTTCGATTCCTCCCTCCCAGGGTAGGTTCTGACCTGGATACATAGAACTTGTATTGATCTGTAAGTGCTAGCGGACACGGTTGTGTATGAGCACACCGGGGTACGTCACAGCTGGAGTATTTCAGTCCAGTAGAAAAGGTCCCTTCTACACGTGCAACTAGAGCCATATTTGTATAGAGCAATCGGCACTCAGCCGGGGATGTGGTCAGTGTCAGGCCGGCCGTCTTTACTTCCCCAGACATTTCCTGGTATCCGTTTTAGGATGGGTCAATCGAGAAACCCAGGTCATTGTGTTTTTTGTTTTTGTTGTTGTTTTTTTTTGGGGTGTAAACTGGAAATAACCCAATCCGGATCGACCGGGCCGAACCCATGACTACCGGGCCAAACCCAAGATCACCAGACCGAACCCATGACTACCGGGCCAAACCCAAGATCACCAGACCGAACCCATGACTACCGGGCCAAACCCAAGATCACCAGACCGAACCCATGACTACCGGGCCGAACCCAAGATCACCAGACCGAACCCATGACTACCGGGCCAAACCCAAGATTACCAGACGGAACCCATGACTACCGGGCTGAACCCATGATCACCAGACCGAACCCATGACTACCGGGCTGAACCCATGACCGCCGGGACAGCAGTCGAGCGCCTAGCCACTACGCTACTGCGGCCCTCGCTGAAGTTATTCGGTAAAAACACAAGCTAAGTTCCCCTTTCTACGACACAAGCGTAGAGAATATAAGGTGCTCGCCTCATGTCTCATACACATCTGCTCTCGATGGCTCACGTCGTCACTATAAGATGCTCGCCTCATGTCTCAGACACATCTGCTCTACTTGGCTCACGTCGTCAGTATAAGATGCTCGCCTCATGTCTCAGACACATCTGTTCTACGTGGCTCACGTCGTCACTATAAGATGCTCGCCTCATGTCTCAGACACATCTGCTCTACGTGGCTCACGTCGTCGGTATAGGATGCTCGCCTCATGTCTCAGACACATCTGCTCTCGATGGCTCACGTCGTCACTATAAGATGCTCGACTCATGTCTCAGACACATCTGTTCTACGTGGCTCACGTCGTCACTATAAGATGCTCGCCTCATGTCTCAGACACATCTGTTCTACGTGGCTCACGTCGTCGGTATAGGATGCTCGCCTCATGTCTCAGACACATCTGCTCTCCGTGGTTCACGTCTTCAGTATTAGGTGCTCGACTCATGTCTCAGACACATTTGCACTACGTGGCTCACGTCGTCAATATAGGATGCTCGCCTCATGTCTCAGACACATCTGTACCCGAGGCTCACGTCGTCAGTATCAAGGCCGGACTAGTTCACTTCCCAGGAAAGTGTATGGGAAACATTGTATGCTGTGTCGACCTTGAAGCAATATCACTGAACACAAATCCCCGACCGTAAGCGGATTTGGGCGCATGACCTCGGTCTGCTAGCCAGCGTGCTAACCAGAGAGACGCTGTGGCTGTCTGGTCGGTACTTAATTAAGAAATGTATAGTTGCACGCGTGCAGAATACGTCATATCACTGTTTGACAAACACGGAATGGAAGAATGGAAGAATGGAAGAAACAAGTTAATACCTAAAGTGATTTGTTGGGTACGTTATATGGTGACATACACAAAAAATCATAGTGGCAACTGGCAAAATTGATGGGAAAACAGCACGGAGGGGCAGAGGGATACATTCTTGAATAACCTGGCCACATGGGATAAACGAGACAAGAACACAGACACAACCCAAGAATCTAGTGATTGTGTGAGATGGCGAACTGTGATCGCTCATGCTTATGGGTAATGCACGTGATGATGATGATGATGATGATGATGATGATGATGATGATGATGATGATGATGATGATGATGATGATGATGATGATGATGATGATGATGATGATGATGACATACAATACAATCCGTACCGCGAAAAGTATAAGTAAATACGTACTAAGGAAGATATCATTATAATAGCATTGACCACAATATGTTTATTTTAACTTGCATCAGTGTACTAGAAGGAAGATGTATATACGTGTGTCAACACAGCCTGTGTACTAGAAGGAAGATGTAGATACGTGTGTCAACACAGCCTGTGTACTAGAAGGAAGATGTAGACACGCGTGTCAACACAGCCTGTGTACTAGAAGGAAGATGTAGACACGCGTGTCAACACAGCCTGTGTACTAGAAGGAAGATGTAGACACGCGTGTCAACACAGCCTGTGTACTAGAAGGAAGATGTAGACACGCGTGTCAACACAGCCTGTGTACTAGAAGGAAGATGTAGACACGCGTGTCAACACAGCCTGTGTACTAGAAGGAAGATGTAGACACGCGTGTCAACACAGCCTGTGTACTAGAAGGAAGATGTAGACACGTGTGTCAACACAGCCTGTGTACTAGAAGGAAGATGTAGATACGTGTGTCAACACAGACTGTGTACTAAGAGGGCAGTACCTTGTAAAACTAAGTAATTTTTTGGATGTAAGAATCACCAACGGTTTTGGACTGAGTGCAATGATGGTCGTTGTGTGAACAAACAGCGAATCTGATTCCGTGTTCTGTTTGTTCCATCTCTTGCTTACTTTCTGAGCCCTGGATCGTTTCTCGTTTATTCGGGGACCATCACAAGTGACAAATTGGACTTTGTGGCCAGATACTTCTTAAACGCGTAAATTACAAAGCGACACTGTTTTAACTACAACCAAAATATACCACACGTGCTTATACACACGGGACATTGTCCACGTCACCAATGGAGTGGTATCTTTTGAAAACCGGTCATGTGATTGATATTGGCAATGCATTCCATGTGTTGTTTAACACACGCAGTGGACGAATATTTGCGTAGGACATTGCAATTCATATACCTAAGCCAAATGTATGTAAACAAAAAGATACGATAGTCAATTTTCAATTACCGTGGTAGGAAATTCAATTTATGGTGGTAATATGTGTGTTGTATATTTCAGTTTGAAGGATGTATCCTATTGCTGTAATTTATGTTGTGTGATGTCAGCAGTGTGCAACTGACGAGGTGCAGCGAAATATAGCAGGCAATAATTCGTGCAATCTATTGTTTATGTCTTATTCAAAAGTCACTTAACGCATGTTGATTCGTCAGTAGACTTGGACAAGCAGTGTGACGCCCGTAGGTAATTTAATGTTTAATGAACATATATAAAGGATCCCAGACTGTCGCCAGATGGTCAGCCAAGACTGCCGCCAGATGGTCACTCGGTCCAGCCTTGTACTCCTGTACCCAACACACTGCCTGCTGACGTCAATGACGTTATCAGATAAGACGCTGCTAACGACTCCTGGGTCCTTATACATCACGTGATAATTGTTGGGCTAATAAATCCTTATCGGTGGGTATCGGGTGGAACCATTGTAAACTGTTGCAAATTTAATAAGACAAATGTTAACTGTGAGTCATGGCCAGTTAGTAAACATAAATGTTGTTTTACAAATAACACAGTTACAGATAGTAATGAATGTATTGTATTAAGTCACTAGGGAAAACAAAATACTTGTAGAAATATACAGAACAGTTGTGTGTATTGGATTGATCAGACTATGGGGTAGTGTAACTAACTAACAACCAACCAACAACCACCCAACCAACCAACCAACCAACCAGCCAGCCAGCCAGCCAGCCAACCAACCAACCAACCAACCAACCAACTAACTAACTAACCAACCAACCAACTAACCAACCAATCAACCAACCAACCAACCAACCAACCAACCAGCCAGCCAGCCAGCCAACCAACCAACCAACTAACTAACTAACTAACAGACTGGAAGTTAAAACCCAGAACGACGTTAACAAGATAATTTTATATAAAAAACTACAAGACACAAGACAAATGTTAACTGTGAGTCTTGGCCATTTGGTAAACGGATAAAGATCTATGAACGTCAAGAATAGTTGTTTTACAAAGGATGTTTCAAATAATAGCACGGATACATATTGTAAGAAACACGGTGCATAAGAAGAATAAGACTAGCGCTGGACAGAATATTAGATGTACATCTTAAAGTCAATGGGGACAACAGCGTACGTGTAACTACACACACACACACACACACACACACAAATACACACACACACACACACACACACACACACACACACCAGTGGGATATATTGCGTTATCAGGTTATGAGGCAGAGCGGTCTAGTTGTAAAGATATTGGAATACAAAACACAGATGGGACGTTAACAGGATGATGTTATAGAAACAACTGCAAGACGCAGGGACCATGCCAGGACAGTGAGAGTGTGTCTCAAGATGAACTGAGAACAGCTGAGTTGAAATACCGCTCCAACTCGGATTGCTATGTTACCGCTAAATACCACAGTGTAATATATAATTAATGGGAATATTCTTGAACAAGTGAATCGCTACCATTATCTTGGAACAGTCATAATATCTGATGGGAGAAGCCTTGAAGAGATTATAGCAAGAATCGCCATGGCCAAGGTAGCCTTTTGCAAGATGAAAAACATACTGACCAATAAAATGATGTCAACTGCCACGAGAAAAAGAGTGTTGAGGTGCTACATAGAGCCTGTACTTTTGTATGGATGTGAAGCGTGGACAATGAGCAGCCAAGCTGAGAAACATCTGATGGCTGTGGAAATGTGGTTTCTGATGAGAGTACAAAGAATACCATGGACAAACAGAAAAACCAATGACCAAGTCCTACAAGAAACAAATGAAAATCGTAAACTGATCAGAGAAATTTGGTGTGGACTGTCAAAATGGTTTGGGCATGTTTTGAGAAGAAATAAATTGGAGAACTTGGTGATAACTGGCAAGATCGAGGGGAGGAGACCAAGGGGAAGACAGAGAAGTAAATACCTGGATGGCTTGGCCACGTGAAATGGTCGAGACAAGAACATTGAGCTGATCCACGACTCTGGTGATCGAGTGAAATGGCGAATCATGAACCCCCACGCTTACTGGCATGGCACATTATGGATGGATGGATGGATGGATGGATGGATGTGACCGCTGTGGTTCAGGGGCGATCCACCCAAAGGAAATTGGTACCAAAAAGTGTTGTAGATGATAAAGCGGCTGGCCTAATACTGACTACCTCACCCTGGTATTGGTAACGAATCAATCAATCAATTAATCAATCAATCAATCAATCAATCAATTAATCAGTTTCCGTCTCCACAATGAAGGTTGACTGCAATGGATCTCCAACATTCTCTGTCTCCACCCTGACTGTGCATTCTGTCAGATTGCTGTTTGTCCATCTTTTGATGTCATTTTCCCACTTGTATCGTTGTCTATCTCTTGCTCGGTTGCCTTCAACCACACCCTCGTGTATGGCTTTTAAATAGTTGTGTTCTTTTAACGTGGTGTGGAAACGATGGCACAAATATCACCAATTTCACATGGCACGGAAATAGAGTTGCAAAGAATGTGCAACTGTAAAACCGGAACGTTCGTCGTAGAATCTAAGATGTTACATTAATATTTTAATATTGTAACTCATCATTATCAGGTGCCCTGCTGACTGGCGAAGGCGGTCATATCTTTCCACAGATCCCTGTCCTTGGTGCCCCTGATCATCTCTGTTGATGATCTCCCTGAATTCTCTTCTGCCCATTCAGCTTCATTTCTCTCCGTCTGCATATACCTCTTCTCCCACTAGTGTTATCAGTGGATGTTTTACAGTGCCTCTCTTCTCATTGTATTTCCAAAGAACGTTTGTATATTTCGTATAGTTGTATACGTGTTCTACTTTCAATCGAGGTCTTTTGGGAAATCGCTGTTATTTATTCTGGCAGTTCAAGGTATTGGAAAACATTCGTCTCAGGAACCAGTCTTCGTTGCTTCCAAGCTCTTCTTAATTTGTGCTTTCAGGTTCTATTACTCACTGCCACACAGCCAATCAGGATCTATATACCATGACAGCACTCTCTTTCTGAATCAACTCTAATTCAATTATGGTGACTGATTGGACAAGATATTTTTCATTTTCTGAACTGCAACTTTTGCTAGGAAAATTACCGTCTTAATCCCTGTCACATGTTAAACGTTTCGACCAACTGAAAATCGAGAAACAGATTGATTTAATTAAATTTTTCATTTGACATCATAAACACCTGGTCAAAAGCATTTTTTGGGACAGTGATAATTTATTATAAACAGGGACTGTCCCGAAAATCCGGGACGCCTAGCAAACCTACACACAAACCACCTCAGTGTAGTAGTAGTAGTAGTAGTAGTAGTAGTAGTAGTAGTAGTAGTAGTAGTAGTAGTAGCAGCAGCAGCAGCAGCAGCAGCAGTAGTAGTAGTAGTAGTAGTAGTAGTAGTAGTAGTAGTAGTAGTAGTAGTAGTAGTAGTAGTAGTAGTAGTCTCATTTAGTTCTCAAATGTTGTTCCAACTCCACGGAGATGTCAACAAGCTCAAGGTGACTACTGATTTCTTTGACAATGTATTCATAATGGCGTCTGAAGATGGACGAAGAATAAAATGATGATGATAATAAAAATAATGATAAACTGTATTAGTAATAATAAAGACAGATACACTAATCCACGGAAGAGGCACTAAACTCCAGGTTGTGTGGAACCTGACGCTGTGTGAAACTAGACGCTGTGTGAAACTTGACGCTGTGTGAAACTTGACGCTTTGTGAAACTTGACGCTGCGTGAAACTAGACGCTGTGTGAAACTTGACGCTGTGTGAAACTTGACACTGCGTGTGTGGAACTAGTCGCTGTGTGAAACTTGACGCTGTGTGAAACTAGACGCTGTGTGAAACTTGACGCTGTGTGAAACTTGACACGATCTTCAAACAGTGGTCGAGTCATCATGAGATCTATCATAACGGGCTATTTGTATGTGCGTTGGCTTTGAACTCAAGCTTAGTCCAAACACGTGCTACTACTTCTAGTGCACTGAACTAATATTTGCATGTGGATTAGCTTCTCCTATTACCAGTGTCCCCGTGCCATCAGGCGAACCCACTCCGACTGCAAATGGATTTCTTAACGGTGTTAACATTAAATATCAATCAATCAATCATCTGTCATGCCGGAAAGCGTGGGCGGTCATGACTCGCCATTTCACTCGATCACCAGAGTCGTGGATCAGCTCAGTGTTCCTGTCTCGTCCATGCCATGTGGACAAGCCATCCAGGTATTTTCCTCTCGGTCTTCCTCTTGGTCTGTTCCCTTCGATCTTGCCAATTGTCACTAAGTTCTCCAATCCATTTCTTCTCATAACATGTCTAAAAAATTTTGACTGTCTGCGTTTAATTTCTCTAATCAATTTACGATTGTCATTTCTCTCCTGTAGTACTTGATCATTGGTTTATCTGTCTGTCAATGGTATTCTTTGCATTTTCCTCAGAAACCCCATTTCTGCAGCCATTAGATATTTTTCAGCTTGACTGCTCATTGTCCAAGTTTCACATCCATACAAAAGAACAGGCTCTATGTATCCCCTCAACACTCTTTTTCTCGTTTCAATTGACATCTTTTTATTGGTCAGAATGTTTTTCATCTTGTTAACGGCTACTTTCGCCATGGCGATTCTTGTTCTAATCTCTTCAAGCAACTCCCATCAGATGTTATGACTGTTCCGAGATAATTTTACCTATTCACTTGTTGAAGAATAGTCCCATTTACTTGTATATTACATTGTGGTATTTCGTTCTTCCTAGTGACTACCATAACTTGTGTCTTTTTACAATGTAATTCTAACCCCAGTTGTTCACTGTGTACAACAACCGCATCTACTAATTGTTGCAGATCCTGCTCATTGTCTGCAATCAACACTGTATCATCTGCATATCTAATGTTATTGATGTTTCATCCCCCAATTCTGATTCCATTTATATCTTCTACATTTCTGAAAATATTTTCACTGTATAGGGAAAAAAAGATCTGGAAACATTACACATCCCTGCCTAACACCTCTCTTAATTGACTGATATTGTCTCAACTCATTATCAATTCTTATGGCAGCTTGTTGTTTCCATCATATGTTTTTTATAAGTCTAATGTCTTTCCCATCAATTTGTAGATCTGAAAGCATATCCTCCATGTTGACATGTCTAACTCTATCAAAAGCCTTTGTGTTGTCAATAAAACAAAGATGAATATCCTTGTTTACTTCTATAACACGTTCAATAACTTTTCTTCTTCTTCTTCAGCGTTCCCAGCCATTGAGGTTCTTTGCTGCAGATACAATCCGTCTCCATTCGTCTCTCTGGTGGACCTTCTCTTGCCAGTCGTTGATTCCAAGTGCTTGTAGGTCTGTACATGTATTATCTCTCCACCGCCTTCTTGGTCTACCTCGGGGTCTACGGTCATTTATTTCCTGAGTGTAAGCGAGTTTTGTTTCCCTATTATCTTCCATTCTTTCTATATGCCCCAGCAATTGTAGTCTATTAGCCTTCATGATACCAGTTATTAGCGGGGACTTAAACAGATCATAAACGTCTTTGTTACTTCTTCTTTTCCACTCTCCACTTTGTGTATCCCTAATGGGTCCAAAGATACGTCTTAAAATTTTGTTCTCAAAGGTTTGTAACAAGGCTTCGTCTCCTTTCGTTGTACTCCAGGTTTCAGAGCCATACAGCACAACTGGTCTGATCAGTGTTTTGTATATTTTGATTTTGGTGTTACGAGATAGCTCCTTTGATTTTAGTAGATGTTGTAGTGCATAGTATATCTTATTTCCAGAGTTGATTCTAGTTTGTATTTCTTCCCTTATGATGTTGGAGCAGTTGAAGATTGTACCCAGGTATTTGTATGTTTCCGTTCTTTTCATGGTCATATTATCTATTTGTATGTGGCCAGAGTTTTTAGCCATTCCGTCTCTTGAAATTACCATATATTCTGTCTTATCTTGGTTGATAACCAGCCCCATCTGTTGGGCTTTTTCCTTTAAGTGAGTCAATATTTCCAATGTCTTTTGTTCACTTTGCCCTATAATATCTATATCATCTGCATAACCAAGCAGCTTGGATGTTCCACCAATATCACATTCCTCCTTTACCTTCCTTACAACTTTCTCTAGAGCTAGATTGAAGAGTAGCGGCGATAGTGCATCACCCTGTTTCAAGCCAGATGTTATTTGGAAGGGGTCTGATTTCCTGCCTTTATATGTTACTATGTTATAAGTATCTTCCATGCATAGTCTGGTCATGTTGATTAACTTCCTTGGTATTCCAAATTCCTGCATAGCATTCCATAGACTATTCCTATGGACACTATCATAAGCCTTTTTAAAATCCACAAAAATGTTATGGAGATCTCTTTTATATTCGCTATGTTTCTCGGCTATTTGTCGTAAGATAAATATCTGATCTATTGTTGATCTGTTCTGTCTAAAACCCGCCTGGTAGTCACCTAATATGTCTTCTGAATATGGTTTTAGTCTATTTAGTAATACTGCGGATAGTATCTTATAGCTTGTGGACAGTAGTGATATTCCTCTATAATTTCCACATTGGAACTTGTCTCCTTTCTTAAAGATAGGTATCAATAATAACTCTTTCCAGTCATGGGGTAATTCTTCTGTCCTCCAGATTTTTATTATTAGTTCGTATAGCTTTAGATGTAATGCATGGCCACCTGCCTTTATAAATTCAGCAGCAATTCCATCAGTCCCAGTTGCCTTATTGTTTTTAAGTCGTGTGATTACATATAGGATTTCTTGAAATGTAGGTTCTTCAATTTGTGGTTCGCATGTTAGAACCTCTTCCTGTGGGAAAATGTTACTTGGAGCTTCATAATTTAGTAATTCAATAAAATATTCTTTCCATGTGTTGCACATTTCCTCATTGGTATTTATCATATTCCCATTTTTGTCTTTGAAACCATATGTGTTTTGTTGGTGCCCTCGTTTCATTGACTTCGGTTCTTTAAAAAACTTTCTGGATTCATTTTTCTGGTGATTAGTTTCCATATCTTTTATTATATTTCTCATATATTCTCGTTTCTGCTGTCTGACTATTTTTGTAGCCTCTTCACATTCATTTCTATAATGCTCTTCCTTTTGGATGTTATTGATGTCATTTAACCATACATGTCTGGCATTCTTCTTCCTAATGACCACGTTCAATAACTGTTCGCTTTAAATTAAATATGGGTAGGCATTAATGGTGATAATAATAATAATAATTATTATTATTATTATTATTATTATTATTATTATTATTATTATTATTATAACAATAATACTATCAACAATTAAATAATTAAAAATTACACAGGTGTCTTGCGCATTTAGGAAAAGCGAGCTGTTTACACACTGAGTGAAATTGTTGTACATGAAGACAACACAACACGCGATATACGTATGTTCAAGCTATATACCAAAAGGTACTTGGAGCTCTATATAGAGCCGTAGAGAGTCCCAAGTGTGCCTGGTTCAGACGGGTCCGTTAAATACTTCTGTCACAGGCAACTGTTACCGTAACGAGCTCTAACTTAGTCAGGTTGTTACTTGAGCATATTAATGTAGGAGTTACAATAATCGTACTATGGAGACAACGGGCTAGAGTAAAGAATCCTATAGAGTTGGGTAATGTAACGTAATACATGTCGACCTGATTAAGATGCTTGCGATCTACATATTGAAGGGGAAAGACCTTATACTCCAATCTTTCAGACTTTTCTACATTCTACTGTTTTTGATTATTTGTTTTCACAGATATCTTTCGCACTTCTCTATATTCTGCCGTATGTGAGCTGTCATTCTGACAAATCTTTTTGACTTTTCTATATTCTACCTGTATGTGAGCTGTCATACTGACGCAAATATTTCTGACTTCTTTATATTCTACTGTATGTGAGCTGTCATTATCACACACATCTTTCTGACTTCTCTACATTCTACTATATGTGAGCTGTTATTATCACACATCTTTCTGACTTCTGTATATTCTACTGTATGTGAGCTGTCATTATCACTTACACCTGTCTCACATCTCTACATTCTACTATATGTGAGCTGTCATTATCACGCAAATCATTCTGACTTCTCTATATTCTACTGTATGTGAGCTGCAATTATCACACACATCTTTTTAACTTTTGAATATTCTTTTGTCATTCAAATATATGCCCCAACAGGAGAATCCAGTGAAAATTGTCTAGAAGAATTTTATAATGATATGGAGTCCGCTTTGTAGAAATGTAAAAATTCAGAAATAAACATCAAAATGGGTGACTTCAATGCAAAAGTAGGAAATCAAGGTGACGGATGCACAGTAGGAAACCATAGTTTGGGCGAGCGAAACGAAAGAGGATACCGACTTGTAGAATGGCAAAAGAGCAAGAAATGATTGTAGTAAACACATGGTTTAAACAACATGCTAAAAGATTATAGACATTGAGGAGTCCTGATAACAGAATTAGAAACCGGACTGATTACATCATGATTAGCAGAAGGCTTTGAAATGCGTTACTAATCGCAACAATAGTTCCCAATGTTGACTGTTGCAGTGATCACAGATTGATTACAGGAACATTGAGGGTAAAGGTAAAGAAAGACAGGCATTCACCAGGAAAAACTAAATAATGTCTGTGTACATTGAAAAATGACAAGGTAATACAAGATAATTTTAACATAGAAGTAAATAACAGATTTGATTTACTGTCTGGTCTAGAGATCCTATTTTAAGATGTGGATAATCAATGGTAAATGTTGAACAATTCAATCAGTTTGGCTGCAGAAACAACTATTCTAAAATTAAAGAGAGTGGGTCGTAAGAAATGGATTATTGAAGACATTTTACAACTAATGGAAACAAGAAGACTCCACACAAATAACCCTGACAAATGTGAAAAAATGTTCAGACAGGTCAGAACATCATGTAAGGAGGCAAACGAAACATGGCTTGAGAAAAATTGCATAGAAATTGAAAAACAACACAAAAGTCAATCAATCAATCAAGTGCCATGCCGGAAAGCGTGGGTAGTCATGACTCGCCATTTCACTCGATCACCAGAGTCGTCGATCAGCTCAGTGTTCCTGTCTCGTCCATGCCATGTGGCCAAGCCATCCAGGTATTTTCCTCTCGGTGTTCCTCTTGGTCTGTTCCCGTCGATCTTGCCAGTTGTCACCAAGTTCTCCAATCCATTTCTTCTCATAACATGTCCCCAAAAAAATGTGACTGTCTATGTCTAATTTCTCTAATCAATTTACGATTGTCATTTGTCTCCTGTAGTACTTGGTCATTGGTTTATCTGTCTGTCCATGGTATTCTTTGCATTTCCTCAGAAACCACATGTCTGCAGTCATCATATGTTTTCAGCTTGACTGCTCATTGTCCAAGTTTCACATCCATACAAAAGAACAGGCTCTATGTATCCCCTCAACACTCCTTGTCTCGTTTCAGTTGACATCATTTTATTGGTCAGAATGATTTTCATCTTGCTAAAGGCTACTTTCGCCATGGCGATTCTTGTTCTAATCTCTACAAGGCATCTTCCATCAGATGTTATGACTGTTCCGAGATAATTGTACCGATTCACTTGTTGAAGAATAGTCCCATTTACTTGTATATTACATTGTGGTATTTCGTTCTTTCTAGTGACTACTATAACCTGTGACTTGTTACAATTTAATTCTAACCCCAGTTGCTCACTGTGTACAACAACCGCATCTACTAATTGTTGCATATCCTGCGCATTGTCTGCAATCAATACTGTATCATCTGCATATCTAATGTTATTGATGTTTCGTCCTCCAATGCTGATTTCATTTATATCTTCTACATTTCTGAAAATATTTTGACTGTAAAGAGAACAAAGACCTGGAGACATTACAAATTTCAGGACCTTCCTAATAAAAGACCACGTAAATCGGCAAGCTGTATAAAATCAAAAGATGGCAAAATCATACAAGAAAATAATCAGATTCTCTATGTATGGTCAGATTATGTGAAAAACCTTTATGATCATAACAGAGATGAACAGTATGATATTCAAATTAATAGTGAAAGACCATAAATTTTGAAGATGGAGGTTCAGAGTGTTCTGAACCATATGAAAACTGGCTAGAGCCCCGGCTCAGATAACATCACAACAGAATTGATTAATGCTTTAGAAAAATATGGAATAGATCAAGTCACCAGACTGCTGAACACAATATACGATACTGGAGATATACCTTCTGAATTATGTAATTCTATATTTATTGCAATCCCAAAGAAATCAGGAGCATTGGAATGTGATCAACATCGAACAATTAGTATAATTTTAATAACGAAGACACAAACAATAGATTGCAACATTTATAGCCTGGCATATTTCGCTGCATCTCGTCAGGTACATACTGCAGAAATCACACAACGTAAAGTGAATTAACTAGATAAATCCTTCAAACTGAAATATACACATGTTCGAACAGTAATGTCGATTGTCTACCACGGTAATTTTAAACTGACTAACATGTCTTTCTGCTTGCACAAGGACGGCTTACGAAGGTTGATTATTATAGCTTCAGCAAACTTTAACAGTCGACTACTTTGTGTGTTGAACAACACACGGAAGGCACTGCCTCTTTCAACCACGTGACCGCTCTCGAGCACATGTCTCTCGACAGATGAAGCAGGACTGTTCCGGTGTGTCCGCCTGCCTAGGCTACCATCTTCTGTGTGAAGTATCTTGTCCACCCAGTTCGGAATGTGTTCCGAAACCCTGCAATGTAACTGTCGCTCAGTTCTACCTATGTAGATGGCCTCGCATCTGCATGTAAATTGGTAAATACAATTTGATTTGGCATACAAAGCTAAAGGTTCTTTTACTGCTGGGATGGGGATCGGTGTGGTTCGGTTGTGACTCAGAAGTGACCGTTTTATTTTATATTTTTTTGCCTTGTTTTCTAATGACTGCCGTTTCCATCGACGATGAACTGTATTTTCGTAGAGGACTTTTGTGTTGGCATCCTGGCAAGGGCCTTATGTACAGTGAATTTCTTTTTTTAAACATCTGTTCAAGGTTGTTTTGTTGCGTGAACTATATTTCAGAGAAAACATGGCGTGGCTGGCTAGAAAACATCTAGAAACGGAACAACAACATCTAGAAATATCGAGACTTTGTAGGCTAACATCTGGTTGGGATAGTGACTGCCGCTTCCATCAAGGATGAACTGCATGTTTCGTAGAGGACTTTTGTATTGGTATTCTGGCGACAGCATTATGTACAGTGAAAGTTTTTACATCTGTCCGAGGTTGTTTTGTTGCGTGAACTGAATTTCGGAGATAAAATGGCGTGACTGGCTAGAAAACATCTAGAAACTTAACACCAACATCTAGAAACATCGAGACTTTGTAGGTGAACATCTGGTTGGGAAAGTGACTGCCACTTCCATCAAGGATGAATATTGCGTGGAGGACTTTTGTAGTGACATTCTGGTTGCGGCATTATGCACAGTGTGCCTGCGCGGGCTGCTGTTTGTAGAGACTCATGCCTTCCACTTTTCACATGGGGCAGTGAGGAAAGTTTTATGTGATATTCACTAGCATAGGAACGGAGCATAATGGGTACGACCCGTTGCTGTGATGTAGGAACCGCGACTGAACTGAACTATCTATATGGATGTCAACGCCGACACCGACCGTGCTCCTAACCTCTCTGACAATGTTCTTCTCCCGGCTCCTCTAGATAAACTACAAGTGGAGGACAGAGGAATATCACAGACATGCTGGCGTGTGCCAGGCAACAGAAAACATCATTTACGAGACTTTTCCATTAAAACCGGAAACGGTGAGTTGTTTTATGTTGATCATACCAACAGTGCCCGCTCCCTGATAGCCGAATAAATCTTGTCTTTGATTGTTCATGACTTGTGCCAGCCTTGACAAAACGAGGCGGGCAATCACAGTTCCAATCTCCCGCCGACTCGGGGAATAACAATCTGAACAGCCCAGGCGATATTAGTCACATGATATCAGTTTTGCTGCTGTTCTTCACTTTTTTTTTTATACACGTCTGACATTTGTTGTTAGAATTATACGCTTGATGCCTGTGATTGTACACCATGCAGTAAAATAGTTGGCCACGAAGTGTATTCTGGGTTAAAGCGTGACAGTAAGTCATTAGTCAAAGCTAACGTGTTTACAATATGTAGTAGTAATCATCGGGTTACTTGTAAGACAAATGACAGTCGGGAACTTCAATATTTGTCTCATGGGTTTTGTAAACATGTCATTACGCACTTCTTGCACTTGTCCTGTTATAACGTAACATAGATCGTTCGTGTTTGTAATATCTTGACGTCATTTTGTGAAAGCATTAATCTCGATGTATTTGTAAATTCTTTTTCATCTATTACACTGTTAGACCCGTACGGTTTAAATGTGATATTTGACTGACTGATTGGCACCTTGCCGCCTTGACAGACGATAGTTTGTAATATGGCGCGGTATTTACATAGCACACAGCACGGGCTGAATTTAGAGACCATGTGTTGCCCATGCAACATAATCTCTCTCTTGGCCTGCCTAGTTTACTCCAGAGGAAAAATAACCAATGCGTCTGGAACAAGACAAAATGCAGAAGCTGTCGATTCGGCAAAGTCATCATCATCATCATCATCATCATCTTCCATTTCTGGCGTCAAGCGTCGTGGGGAGGAATAATTTGCGTTCCAGCGCCCGGTGGACGGCACTGGATAGTGTCATTCCGTGTGGTTATACAATATCTCTGATGTCGTCAATCCATTTTCTTCTTGGACGTCCTCGTGGTCTCGTCGCAGATGATCTTTGATGTAAGGCCAGTGATGGTAGTTGCTGATGTTGCATTCTAACGACATGGCAAAGTAATGATCTAAATGTCCGCCTGTCGGAGCTTCGATCCTAGACCAGTTGCCGATCAAAGCTTATGGCGTGGTCTGCCCTTCGTGTTCAGGATAAACTCTGTTGTTAATATCCTTCCCTGCCACCGTCTCAGTGCAGCCATCATAATTTCTCTTGGCTTGCCTCTGCATCTTTTCTCACCGATCTCTCCAAGTGGCACGATATTCTCCAATGTTTCCCTTCTCATCACATGATCAAAGAAAGCTGTCTCGTTCTTATAATTGCATATAATGTTTCATTAGCAACGTTCGGGCAATCGTCGTTAGTTATTCTGGCAGTCCAGGGAATTTGCAACATCCGTCTCCGTTGCTTCAAAGCTCTTCCATTTTTTTTTTTTTTCATTCCGTTTTATGATTCACTACCACACATCAAAACAGATTATATATAACATTTAAGCACTCGCTTTTTTACATAAATGATAGGGACTTATATCATTCGATACTTCTCATTTTCTGACATGCAGCTTTGCTTGACCAAATCCCTGTCGTTCAATCTTCAATCTGATGATATAATTGGCCTTAGTTATTTAGATGCATCAACCTGATTAAGCATTCTTCTCACACTGAACACTAAATGTATGAATCGACATCACTGCTCTCGGAACACCCCCACACATGTTTCGCCTCTCTGTTCAGAAGTGACCGAAGAGTTCTCATGTTAATTATTCCAGTAGGAAAATGATTTAAAGTCCGCCTGGCTGTTCCTCTATTCGTCCTGTACCGTGCAGACCCTCTACTCAACCCCTTCGAAGCCAGTCTCTCCAGATACGGACTTTCCGCCTGATCCCAAAGGCTTGTGACGTTTTTTTTTACTTTTCGTCCATTGACCCGCCTTAACAACACATCCGATTCATTCAATCCACTGAAAGTCATCAAATGCATTGATCGTTTAAGACGTATTCAGCCACAACGAGTATACAGATAAGTAACCGTTGTATTTTCATGTAGTCTTTGTTCATGTACTTGAGTCGGTTTGTGTTTGTTTATTCTGTGCTGACGAAGACTTTAGCATCAACGTTCATTTTGTTTCTTGTAATCGTGTTCTAGTAAAGCTCACAATATACTTCGGTTTTTTGTTTTTTTTATGGCCAATTCATTCGATCCCAGAGGTAGCATTGTATTATTGGTAAATAATTCAGATTCACAAAGCAGTTAATCGGGCCAGGACTGTTGGAGCCACACATCCTGCGAACATGTGTGTCCATCTTTTGTGTCTGTTTATCTGGCACATGCAGGTATTTGTGAGTGTTGTATAGTTAGATATTTGCGCTGTCGCTGCCCTAATGCATTTTCAGACTAAATAAAATCTATACGTACGTTTGTTCTATGTTCACAAAGCGTCATTGTGTTGGTTTATAACTAGACGAAGGCGTCGAGCATTTCTGTAGAGTACATACAATATTTGCAGAACTTGAGAAATATCTTTACTGTGGTTGGTATTTCTTAGACATGCGTTTATTAAGTGGAATATTTTGTCAATATCTTGGCAATGTTTATATGGCTTTTAAAGCATGTATACAAACATCCAGGCTCACCCACAGAAGTTGAAATTGAGTTTTTGGATGGTTGAAGTTGAAATAATTTGAAATTGAGTGGGGCTGAGTGGTCTTGAGGTTTGGTGTCCTCGAGTGCTGTAGGTCCCGGGTTCAAGCCCCGGTGAGGGCCGGGATTTGTTCACGTGGGCTTCTAGTAACAAAATGTTCCCCAGTCTCTGGGTAGTGCTTGCTTGCTTGCTTGCTTTCGCGGGCTGTGAACTCCAGCGTGAAGTCCTGTATGTCGGATGAAGACATCCTGTTGTCCAACATCAGCGTAATGTCATACCGGATTTAGGTTTGCGTGAGTATCAGTTGTCCCATGTCTGGCTTATTGGTGCGCAGACTGGTGGTTCCTCGCCATGCAGGCAGATACTCTCCGACTTTAGAAGAATCAGCGATCCTACTACGTTAGCCAAGACCCCAAAGGGACCTGTTGCCCAGGACGCACGACTAGGACGTGTTAGTAGGTCTTGGCCAGTATAAAACCTGACCCTGGTGCCTTGGAAACACCTCTCCGTGTCTCTGGGTAGTGAGATCGGACGCCCGTGTGTATTGTTGCGCACGTAAAAAATCCTTTGGCAGTTGGAAATCGAAAAATGGTAGCCTAACGGCGCTGCCCGGGCAAAATTTCGAGTTACAAATCTACTAAAAAGTATTTCAGGATCCTCGCCGGTGCTACTGAGTTCGTGCACTGAGCTGAGATTCTCCGGACCCAGGCTTGAGTTAGTAGAGCGGAACACTTATAGGTTAAAGCCGTGTGCCGTGATGTTGATCTATCGACTAAACTAAACTAAACTAGTTAAAATTAACCATCTCCTGTTGACTTATTGGTTCTGTTCTTAATAGAACTCCTCCCGCCACCTCTCCCACATCTCACACATGAAGAGTATCGGCACAGTACACAAATACCTTTACAACGACCAGGTTCCAGTTGTCTATATACCAGAATGACACATGCTATACATATTCATATGCGGATAGCTGTTCAAAAAATTTGAAATTTAGCACAAAACACACCCACCTACACACCCAGCCACACACATTTAGTACACTCACCCACACAAATTTAGCGTACCCACACATCAAACCCACACAAATTTAGCACGCCCACCCACACGCCTGCTCCGTGGCGAAGGATTTACGGACGCAGTTTGTAATCCCGCATACCCTCGTTTGAAACACAGCTGCGGGTGATTTGGCAGAAGACCACCTTGCATTGGTCTTTTACAAAATGGTATGGGTGCCGGTCGTTTATAAAGCAATGGCAAATTACTGAATGTTAACTTGCCAAGAGATCACAACATTAAAAATATGCTAGTGTTGACTGCGACGTCCTGTAAAGGATATTCAACTAACCTTAACTTTAAACCACACACCAACCCACACACCCACCCACACACCCACCCATACAAATTTAGTACACCCTCCCACACATATTTAGCACACCCATCCACACAAATGTGATGGCCAAAGTGGAAGATGATCATGATAATGGTGATGATGATAATGATGATGATATTGATGATGATATTGAAAGCTAATGGATACTGGCACATTACCGTCTTGACAGACGATAGTTTGTTACATTTTGCTTCAAAAAAGCATAATAACTACAAGCCTTGGTGGGAACCATGGGTGGAGTTATATCTCTCCATAACACAAAGCCTACGCTCATTTGTAGAGACCATGTGTTGCCCATGCAGCATGATCCCTATCTCGGCCTGCCTAGTTTACTCCAGAGGAAAGGCAACACCAATACGTCTGGAACAAGACAAGCTGCAGAAGCTGCCGGATCAGGAGAGCAATGCTCTAACTGTCCGCCTGTCGGATGATGATAATCATGAAGATCATAATGATGATGATAATGATAATGATGATGATATTGATGAATGAAGTCTTCAAGGATTGGCCATTTCAGCTGTTTCCATGTGAATATACCCAGCAATCCATCTATGTTTGAGAGCCCAAAGATGGGATTAGATTACGTGGCTAGAATCTGGTTTATTTGATTGTGGCTGACTAAGCCACTGTAAACAGCCAGTCAGTGTTTGTGGTAAAGTTGTTTACTGCTGGCACCTGGCCGACTTGACAGACGGAAGCTCGTTACATTGTGCTGAAAAGGGCATAATAGCTACATGGCGGAAGCGAATGTGACTGATGGTAAATGTTTTTCGATATTGGATGCATGTGAAAAAAAATGGTTATTTCAATCATCACACATCATCTTACGTCTCACACGCTCAGTGCGTGATCTATCTGCAATCATTTTCTCCCTTGTCTGTATTCCATTCCTGATCTTTTCCCTCCATGTGACGACTTGCTCCCAAGGTGCCTGTACAATGGCTGTATCAATCATGTCCACCTAAAACATTTTTGTACTGTAGTAGAGGCCGATACTGAGATCTTTTCACCATCTGTAATTCATAAAATAAGATGTCCTTTGTTATTCTCCCATTGTCCATCCTGCTAATGAGCCTATCCATCTAAGTCTACAAAGACTGATCATGGAACAAACTGTCACAAGTAAACTGTGTTTACATTTTATGGTTTAGCATTGAGTTACGTTCGTCATTATCTTATTTTCTGTGAAACCATCCACACTTGTATTGACTGTTCCTTTGCCGTGTTGTTTTATATTTTAGCGCTAGCTTAAGTTCTTCGTTATCTTTGGTCTAAGAAATCATTGATACTTGTCTTGTATGTTCTCTGGTTGTGTTCATGTGTCGTGTTTTAGCATTGTGTTAACTTCTTCATTATTATATGTCTGTAAGCCATTCATGCCGGTCTCCCTGGCATAGGTGTTAAACGACTTTCTCCGTAATCCCGTTTATCCACGTAGGGTAACGCAGCGCGCGAGAATTGGAAGCAGCTCTCGCCGCGTTAGTAACTTAAGGATAAGTGAGCCGGCCGCTCAGAAAGCAATGGCAAACTACTGAGCGTAATCTTGCCAAGAAATCAACGACAGCGGTAAAATTATGGTGTTGACAGCGATGTCCTGTAAAGGATATGCGAAAAAAATAAAGCCATCCATACTTGTACTCTACTGTTCTTTTGTTGTATGACGTTTTAGCGTTGAGTTTCTCGTTACCTTAGGTCTGTGTAAACTGTCATATCTGTATTGGCTGTCTTATGGATATCACCTTTTAGCACCGAGTAGAGTATTACGTTATCTTAGGTCTCTGAAACCGTTCATATTTGCATAGGTGTTGTGTGTGTGTGTGTGTGTGTGTTATGTGTGCGCGCCTGCGCACGTGTGTGTGTTATGTGTGTGTGTGTGTGTTCGCGAGCACGTGTGTGTATGTGTGTGTGTGGGTGGGTGTGTGTGTGTTTTTTTTTTTGTTTTTTTTTGTTTTTTTTTTGTTTTAGCACAGAGTTAAGTTCTTCGATATCATAGATCTGACGAAGACTTGAGTGGAAACATCCGATTGCGTATTTGATTTCCGTAATGTGCGTATTTAACATTGGTTCTACATGTCCTTCAAGAAACAAATGAAAATCGTAAATTGATTACAGAAATTAGACGAAGACAGTCAAAAGTTTTTGGTCACGTTATGAAAAGAAATAAATTATAGAACTTGGTGATAACTGGCAAGATGGAGGGGAAGAGAACAATGGGAAGGCAGAGAAGTAAATATCTGGGTGACATGGACACGTTGCATGGGTCGAGACAAGAACACTGAGCTGATCCACGACTCTGGTGATCGTGTGAGATGGCGAAACATGACCGCCCACGCTTATCGGCATGGCACATGATGATGAATGTGCATTTCCCCTATTAGTCTGTCATACATATGTCATACATCTGTCATACATGAGAAATACGTGCCTTACTACATGGTGTAATCTTACTGACTGACTGACTGACTTAAGTAGCGCAGCCTTCTTCATCCTTGCTGTAACCTGACTTAGTCCCTCACAAATATACATTCATTGCTATTGCATAATCCAGCATGACTAGAACCAAGCATGCTGTATGTAAGTCCATATCTGTGACCGTCCTTGCGTCTTGTTGTGTCTCATGCAACTTGACTTATTGCTACCCAGACGTGGCCATTTAATGGCATTCTATTTTATAAGGTCCCATGGCTTCCTCAGACGAAGTGCATTTATTTCACTGCAAATATAAACCACTTTATTGCGAATTGATGCTGGAACAGAACAGTTCGGAATGACCAAGGAGTGCTTTCATGGGCAAATATGATTAAGTAGAAATCAAAGGGAAGGGTCCAGCCTCTTTTATGTCGCTGTAAAATCTACATTACTGGTGGTCAGTCTGGAAGTGAGGAGGCTTGGGTCTGCACACACTTCTACCAACATGTGCGGCTTGCGGTCCAAACATAGGGTGGTGAGACTGGATATCACGGGGCAGGTTACATCACGAAGATAGTGTCTATCAATACAGACAATGTGAGGATTAAATCATTCTAAAACTGTACCAACACATACCTCTATTTCCTCTTGTTCTTTTGTTCTACCGCGTTGCAGAGAGGAGGCATGTGTAATTTTCTGTGTTTCACTTGCACTGAAGCCATAGTTGATGTTTTCAATGTCTCTTTTACTTCATCAACACAGCTCTCCCTGGGTCGTCCTCTCGCATTGTATGTCGATGTTCTCGTGTAGAAGACTCTAGCCGCTGGTTGATCTTGTTCCATTCTAGCTAAATATCCGAACCATTTCATTCTTTGGTGTTCTATAACGTCAGTAGTAGGTGTTATCCCTACACTTGCTTCCCCCCCCCCCCTCTTATATCTCTATATCTCTTCTCGTTTTTCTAGCTTCATTTCTTTATGCATGTCGACTCTCGTGATGTGATGTTACGCCTGTGAGTTTTTAGAATTGTCCATATCTGGAGTGGGTGAGACAGCGTTGGGACGAATAAAGAGTTTAAAGGCTTTTTTGTTTGGTGCATATTCACACCAACCCTATGCTACCAATCTCAAAGTTAGACTTTATCCAAATCATTGGCACCTTGCCGTCTTGTTACATTGTGCTTCAAAAAGGCTTAATAACTACAACCCATGGCAGTCTCGAGTGTGACTGATAAGGCCAATTCGCGCTGTAAATGTTCGTCCACAGTGGATGCATCTGAACACAAGGTCATTTTCATTTTAACCATCATGCACCATATTGCGCCTCACACGCTCGGTGTGTGACTTATCTGCAATAATTTTCTCCTTTGTCTTTATTCCATTTCTGATATTTGCTCTTCATGCGACACGTTCAGAGGCGACTTGCTCCCAATGTGCATTATCAATGCCTGTATCAATCATGTCCCGCTTACACACATCTTTGTATCGTAGTAGAGGCCGACCCTGAGATCTCCTACCCGTCTGTAATTCACCAAAAAAGATGTCCTTTGGTATTCTACCATCATCCATTCTCCTGACGTGTCCTATCTATCTAAGTCTACGAAGACTGAGCATGGAATAAACCGTCACACAACCTGATCTTTCCAATACTTCAGTATTTGTGATTTTGTCTTGTCACTTAATACCAAGAATTCTTCGCTGACACCGCATATGAAAGCTGTTTAAACGTTTCTCTTGATGTGAGTAAGTTGTCCAGGTTTCACTGCCAAAGAAGAATACTAAGGACACAGGCTTGATAGACACGAACGTTTGTTTTGTTAGTAAGCTTCCTGTTCTACGAGACTCTTTTTCTTAACCTATTCATTGTTGTTGCTGCCTTACCAATCCTGATGTTGATTTCCTGATCTAGGGGTAATTTTCTATTTACTTCTGATCCTAGATATGTAAAAGGGTCTGCTATCTCTAGTTCGGCGTCGTCAATAAAGATTGATGGTATCCCATGTGCACCTTGTGACATAATCTGTGTCTTCTTTGTGCTAATTATTAAACTAAATTCAGAACAAGCATTGGAGAATGCAGATAGTAGACATTGTAATTCTTGCTCTGAGTGGGTCGTAACTGCAGCATCATCTGCAAAAAGCAACTCTCTGATCAGTACCCTCCTAATTTTGGTCTTATCCAAATCACACTTTTGCAAAATCAACACCTGTGAGATGAGATATCTGAGGAGAGCTGCAAACTTAACAATCCGAGACCAAGTAAGAAATGCTGTTATCAGACAGACAGTGGGATCAACACCTTGTGCCACATTTATTGAAAGACAGAAGATCAAGTGGTTTGGCCATGTCGTTAGAATGCAACACCATCAAATACCACCACTGGCTCTACATCAAAGATCATCTGCGACGATATCAAGAGGACGCCCAGGAAGAAAATTGACTGACGACATCAAAGATATTGTACAATCACACGGAATGACACTATCTAGTGCCGCCCATCGGGCGCTGTAGTGCAAATTATTCCTCCCCACAACGCTTGACGGCAGAAGTGGAAGATGATGATGATGATGATGATGATGATATTTCGATGTTTTAGGATAGGTGCTAGTTGATAGTTGATGTTGTTTGCTTTCTGTATTCTCGTGTCAATTTCTCTATCTAGTCGTCCCACTTCTGTGAACGCAAAGCACAGATACTTGTACTCTCTCTAATGGTGTTAATGACTCTCACTTGCATGTACGTTGTATTTCACTGATGTTCGTCAAAAATGTATACATTCTGTCTTCTCAATGTTAATCTTCTTGTCAGAATTATGGCAGTAACTGTCGACGCAATTCATATGGTGCTGGAGATCCGCATTGTTCCCATACAGTAAACTCTGATCGTCTGCAAATTGCAGCTCATTTAAACTCTCTGGTTATGGATTTGTTTCTTTAGTATTATTATTCAAATAGGCAACGGACAAAAGTGTTGATAAAACAACCTATTTAGACGCCCGATATTACTTTGAAGCAGTTTGTTATGCTGGCGTTTGTCCTTATTGCACAATCACTGTTTTGTCAGTTAGTCCAGCAGCTGCCCAATTACACAGTATTCTCCGAGCACTTTCCACAGCTTGATCCTATTGACTCGATCAAGGGCTTTTCTCTTGATCTATGAAAGCCACAATTAGTTCGTTGTTGTATTCTATAGATGTCTCTCTCATATGTCTCAGTGCAACTTATCAGTGAAGTTCCACTTCTGCAGGCTGGATAACTGGGGGGGGGGGGGGGGGTGTGTGTGTGTGTGTCTTTTGTGAGTGGTCTATTCAGACGATACTTGGAATATTTAGCGCATCTGTCTAGTTGATCTTAATGTTGGTGAGATCTTCTCCAATACTAATTTTGATTATATGGCTTTTGCGTGTAGTAAAGGACACTTCACAATACAGTAGTAACATACTACTGCATTTGATGACGTGAGCTTCCCGATCCGTTATATGTAAATAAGGAACATATCGCAACGCCTTATGCCATACAGTGAATAAGGTTTAAAAAAGTAAGGAACACTTATATACATCTTATTAGCATTCCTTACCCATATTGTCAAAGAACATTTCGAACCAAAATAGGCCTTACTCGCGGCTCCAAATGTTCAACTACAATGGATAAAATGAAATGTCATCATCATTCTTGATGGACAAACACCACCATGACGCATGCGGCATATGGTTTCAAACCCATATGTGTATGGTCCAATAGCCACTCGACGTATGATGTGGTCAGTATCAGGTCTGCCGCGTAAACTTCCTAGAGGATTTCCTGGTTCGTGTTTCTATTATAGGCAGTGTCCATCTGGGAGCCATAGACAGTTTTCAAAACAAATACCTACCTAGAGGCAGATTCTAACAATGGACCACCGGGCGGCAGGCAAGTAAAATTGCTAGTCAATGAACATTCGCTGCTCCTTCATTCTGTTTACCACGAACGGATCCCCGTCTATAAAGTCACAATAAGATAAACTGTGTTTGTGTCATCGGGACTGGATAGGCATAATTTGCTACCTGGCGGAGTCTAGAACCGTAGCCAAATATATGGAGTATTGTCACTGAAGTAGTGACTGGACGGCTGACATAGTCTAGAACTGTAGCCAAATATATGAAGTATTGTCCCTGAACTAGTGACTGGACGGCTAACAGTCTATAACCATAGCCAAATATATGAAGTACAGTTAGTGATGTCGTGACTGGACGGCTGACATAGTTTAGAAAGTAACCAAATATTTGAAGTATTGTCACTGAAGTAGTGTCAGGACGGCCAGAGTTTGCTGACGGCTGACACAGTCTAGAAAGTAACCATATATTTGAAGTACGGCAAGGCACTTGATGATGATGACTGTCACTGAAGTGGTGACTAGGTAGCTGACATAGTCTAGAAAGTAATCAAATATATGCAGTATTGTTACTAACTATGGAGTATTATCACTGTATTATCATTGGCAGAAGAAGTCAATATTAATAGACCTGCCATCTTTAATGAGGTATGCAACCAATACTCGTTAGCGAGACGAGACCTGGCAGCCGAGCATGGATTTATTGGTACGAGACCCCTGTATGCCATATTAAAGTTAATGTGTACATTCATTACTACAGAAATAGCTTCAAAGCTGCAAAGGACACTTTTTGCAAACAAATCTTCCAGCTAATCATTAGATGCGTCAGTAGCAACTAGGGAAGATGAGCTATGAAACAAATATTTCCATATTAAGACTCCGGAAAAGTGGATCAGCCAACTTTGAAGTGCTGGTGTGTACCCTTCGGCAATCTGCGCCATTTTGTTGCTGGGCTACAACTGTGCATTTTCCCGTTTTCTCTGGTAGCAAGACAAACATGGCGTGCATTGATGACTTGTTACGTTGAAGATTAAGGCCGAGTGCAAGGAGGCGATAACGCGGAGAAACCGACGTCGTATATGATAAGGTCTTGAAGATAGAGCAAGGCTGAAGAGAAGATGCTTATAGCATGGCAAAGGTGCCCCTAAATAATTGTGTTTGAAGAGAAGATGCTTATAGCATGGCAAAGGTGCTCCTAAATAATTGTCTTTAAAGAGAAGATGCTTATAGCTTGGCAAAGGTGCTCCTAAATAATTGTCTTTAAAGAGAAGATGCTTATAGCATGGCAAAGGTGCCCCTAAATAATTGTCTTTAAAGAGAAGATGCTTATAGCTTGGCAAAGGTGCTCCTAAATAATTGTGTTTGAAGAGAAGATGCTTGTAGCTTGGCAAAGGCGCTCTTAAATAATTGTGTTTGAAGAGAAGATGCTTATAGCATGGCAAAGGTGCTCCTAAATAATTGTCTTTAAAGAGAAGATGCTTATAGCTGGGCACAGATGCTCCTAAATAATTGTCTTTAAAGAGAAGATGCTTATAGCTTGGCAAAGGCGCTCTTAAATAATTGTGTTTGAAGAGAAGATGCTTATAGCTTGGCAAAGGTGCTCCTAAATAATTGTGTTTGAAGAGAAGATGCTTGTAGCTTGGCAAAGGCGCTCTTAAATAATTGTTTGAGGATAACTTGCTTATAGCATGACAGAGGTGCTTCTAAATAATTGTGGTTGAAAAGAAGATGCTTATAGCTTGGCAAAGGTGCTCCTAAATAATTGTGGTTGAAAAGAAGACGCTTATAGCTTGGCAAAGATGCTCCTAAATGATGGTGTTTGAAGAGAAGATGCTTATAGCATGTTAAATATGCTCCTAAATAATTGTGGTTGAAAAGAAGATGCTTATAGCTTGGCAAAGGTGCTCCTAAATGATGGTGTTTGAAGAGAAGATGCTTATGACATGATACTGATGCTCCTAAATAATTGTGTTTGAGTACCTTTAGGTGCATATGTACATCTAGTATCTCATTCTCCTTGTCTTCTGCCTGTCATCTCCCAAAGAGGCAACCACCCTCGACCAGCTCAAGTCCCACCCCTTTTGAGATTCGTCTATGATTGGTTGTTCATGATTAGTTGTTCAAGACTGGTTGTTTATGACTGGTTGTTTAATAATGGTTGTTCATGACTGGTTGTTCTAAGGGATGAAGTAGCCAGTCGCATGCCGACCCTCCTTAGTCGTCTGTTACGACATGCATGATAGGTCAGACTATTAATATTCTTGGCTTGCCATATTTACCCGGTAACACACGGACGTACTTCTAATATATGGTCGGCGTATTTGTTTACACTTTTTGATACAACGGTCAGTTATTTGAATATCCATTACTGGACATCGCAGTCAACCCCATGCATTTTTACTGTGATTTCTAAACAAGTTTACGTTCAGAAGTTTGCCGTCGATTTCTGAATGACCGGCACTCATACCACTGTATAAAAATCAGCGCTCGGCTGTCTGCTTCCAAATCGCACGCAAATGTGTTTCGAAAGCGGTATGCGGGATGGCGAATATCGCCCGTAACCCTTTCGCCATAGCTATCAACTGTAGCTAATATTTTTGCTGGATCCATCCCAAACCCACACTTGTCGGAGAACAATCGGAGAACAACTCCACTCTGCCACAACTTGCCAGTGGAAACATTTTAAAAGGCGGCTGAAAATGGAGTACTATGGGAACATTTGCTGCTGTCCTATATTTTCTGCCGAACGCTCGGGGCGAATCAATGATGATCAGATAATGCATAGTTTTAAGAGAACTTAATTGGTTAACAGCATATTGCCAGTTTTTACAATGAGACTTTAAAAACCACAGCTATTTGGAAACTCATGTCAGGCTGCATGCGTTCTCTTATTAATAAAAATTAAGCGCAGCAGAATATAATCAGAGAATGCAATGAATGAGAATTAATTGTGGTATCTCACTGGGAAAAGTTATAATACGAGCTTATACATAATGGTTTCCCTGTTTATTATTTGGCTGCCAGCTATGGAGAAGTGATGAATGCCAAATATTTAGTTGTACAATCACTCATTATTGTCAGTTGTATTCTACAAATGTCGTCAAGTTACGCAGCACAAAAGAGAATACATTTTCTTGAAACGACAGACTGCGTTTATCGCTAGCAGGAAATGATAAAATATAAGCTTTATATTTCCTGATCTGGCTCTTAGATGGACTTCATTATTCATGACATGGTCAGCATGCACCGAGGTCTGTATAGTTGTTGATAATATTCAGCGTACCCCTGGCATAATGTAATTGCTGATAACGTCAACATACGGATGACACGATATTATAGCCGATAGCGTCAACACACCCATGGCACAGTAATCATCAACATACGTCTGACGCAAATTTACATCACAAAAAATACTCAGAGTGTTAACATGGTAGGAGATCCCGTTTCTAAACCTTCATGACATCAACTCCTATAGTCAAACCATTGTGACATCTACTCCTATAGTCAAACCATCGTGACATCCACTCCTATAGTCAAACCCTCGTGATATCCACTCCTATAATCAAACTTTCGTGACATCCACTCCTATAAATCTGGTATACATTTTTTCTGCCTTAAATTTTATAGCTGTTCTTGGGTAATTTTGTGTTGCTGATTCCAAAAATATAATAAGATTTTTTTCCTAGCTGTTCTCGTTTTTGAAATAACTAATAATGTCTTTCTTGGTACTGCAATTATTATGTAAAAGCCTAGATTTAGGTGTCATCGGTGACATTTTGACTGTAATCTGCATTCATATTATATGTAATTATTGTGCATTTATTGTCTTCATATAAAACATCAACAGTTTTTACAGATATATCACTAGCATTTTTTAATCTGAGGTCAACACACAAAAAGCTTCTTTTCGAGGATTTCTTGGAATGTAATATGCCCTGACAGTCATGCTTAAGGGTCCAACAGTAATCTGCCAGCATGTGGGAATCCCAAAATCCCTGGTATCTCTCTTCCATTGTTTTTATATCTTGGTGAAATCTTTCACCCTGCTTCTCACTAAAGTCGTCAAGATGTTCGGGAAAGACATGTAAATGGCTACAGAGGTAGTGCAATTTTATGCTCATGTTGCATCCAAGCTTACAAAATCTCGACAGCATGTTTTCAACTAATTCAGAACAATTGTCTGCTGTTAAGCTACCCAAAAAGTTTTGCACAACTAATACAAATGAGGACCAGACTGTGGAGTCTCAATTCCGAAAACTGTCTGCATAAATAATTAAAACAGGTACCATCCTTGTTTAGAGTCTTACAACATTGCTTCGTCAAGCCAAACTTTCAATGTAATGGTGGCTGTAGAACTCTGTTTCGATGAATTAGAGGCTGTTGACAATATTTTCTGCTCCAACTTTAAATTCATCCCTCAACGGCTACTATTTATGTGTCCAGTGCGAATCTTTTGCCCTACTATCCTATAAACATATAAAACATGTATGTTTGATGAATCCACATTGCTATCCAAGCAAGACGTTCAGCAATTTAAGATCAACACAAACCATCCACTCCTGTAGTCAAACCATCGTGACATCCTCTCTTATAGTCAAACCATCGTGACATCCTCTCTTATAGTCAAACGATCGTGACATCCTCTCTTATAGTCAAACGATCGTGACATCCTCTCTTATAGTCAAACGATCGTGACATTCACTCATATAGTCAAACCATCGTGACACCCTCTCTTATAGTCAAACTATCGTGACATCCTCTCTTATAGTCAAACCACCATGACAACCTCACTTATAATCAAACCATCGTGACATCATCTCTTATAGTCAAACCACCGTGACATCCTCACTTATAATCAAACTATCGTGACATCCTCTCTTATAGTCAAACCATCGTGACATCCTCTATTTTAGTCAAACCATCGTGACATTCACTCATATAGTCAAACCATCGTGACATTCTCTCTTTTAGTCAAACCATCGTGACATCCACTCCTATAGTCAAACCATCGTGACATCCACTCCTATAGTCAAACCATCGTGACATCCACTCTTATAGTCAAACCATCGTGACATTCTCTCCTATAGCTAAACCATCGTGACATGTTGACTGACATCCATTCTTTTAATCACACCATCATGTCGCTTGTTTTCCCGGGAGAGAGGTGGAATCAACAAGCACATCTTCAAACTTATTATCTGTTGGGATTATTGACTGACTTTTGTCTACACCCCTCCCTTCTGTCTTCCCTTCCATATATCTATTTCTTTCACTCTCTCTGTTATTCTCTCAACACATACTCAGACAACAGTTCCTTTCAACAATAAATAAAGGATTTATTAAGAAAAACTATGTCTGGTGTATGTATGGACTGTGTATATGTAGTTGGTATTGTCTGCTAGTGACGGTTGATCTCGTATGTGCATTAGTTCTTCTCGTCTTTTCTGTCAGCTAAAACACAGGACTGCACACACAGAAACGGAGTGATCTCACCATGAATGATCTCCTCCTGCTTGAGTCGGGAATTAATCCAATTCTTGAAGAAAACAACTGTTCAATGTCTTATCACCAGAAAATAATCCGATTTGGTAAGTCACTGAAGTTCATATATTTCCCGGTTTGGACGGTATTATAATCCACCTCTGAATACACACCGCCACTATCCAACATTGTCTAGAGTTACTATGACTGTTCTACACCATGTCTATGGTTAACAAAGTTTAATGTTTCGGCACAGTGCAATTGCATGCCGTTTTAAGTATCCCTGCTTGCAACCGGTTAACGTCTTTTCCTTTTAAGGGTTTTAGTTGTATATTTGTTTGAGCATACAGTGTTCTGTATTTGACGTTAAGTTATCACTTCTTCATATTAAAACATGTCTATGTTCTTGTTGTTTCTAAGTAGGTACTTTATTTGCTCAAGTGTAGTAACCTTCATCTCTTCTATGATTTCAATAGGAGATTTGAACCTGTGGAGAAGATAGGTAATCTGGTGATATGCGTCTGCTTCATATAATTTTCTTATGTGATAGTCCTTTTCTAGCCATACTGAAAAGCCTCCGAAAAACATACGGACATACGATTTCTGAGTGCACTAAAGTTTACACGACTAGATAAACGAATGCAATTTCACACATTAAGAACAAACACCTATATCCCTATGCTACTATTACACTAATATATTAATACCTTATATATGCCTCTATAGAATTAATGTAAGTCCCCGAATCGAAATTTATCCGCAGCCAAGCACTTTATCCCATTATAAGGGAGGATATTTCTGTTCATTACAGGACACAGAATTCTATCTTTCCGTCCAGTTTGGTATCACACTAAACAGAAACTCCATGTTCAGCTTTTTATATTGCGTGTCCCATTCTCCGTTGATTGTTTGATCTACAATCAAATTAGCCGTACCCGTAACATCAAAAGTGCAGTGAAATCACGTATACGTCCTGGCGCTCCGTTCTCCGCTGTTGCGCTGGTCCTCTGTCCATCGCTCGTTTGCACTTCAAAGCATTCTCCGTTCATTTTCCCGTCGGCCGATCGTCCCGTTTCTCCGTGTCCGTCAGATCGTCAAGCAATGAACTTTACGAACACCCGTATCCTATTTTCATATCTGTGTCGGTCAATGCTCTTTTATTCGTCCTCCTCTCAGAATGAAGTACACGATTGTTAACCCTTCTCCTTCCTTGTATTTTAATATGTAAGTTATCAAGGAATCATTAAACTGCAGTTTTTTCTGTGACACATCGTGACATCCACTCTTATAGTCAAACCATCGTGACATCCTCTCTTAAAGTCAAACCATCGTGACATCCTCTCTTATAGCCAAACCATCGTGAGATTCACTTCTATTGCCAAACCATCGTGATATTCAATTATATTAGATTTCCACTTCATTTTTGCTTAATCTTAGATGCTTCTTTCAATGTGTCTGGCTGAATGATATTAGATATTTCTTTCATTGTCACCAAATCATATTAGATGCATTTCATTGTGACTAAATACAACTAGATGTTCAATTCATTACTCTTATGTACTCCTAAAAGTGTAAATCATTGTGACAAGTTATTATCAAATGTAATTGTCAATTAGACCGAGCGCCAAGAATTGACCGTTGTACATGAATTATGACAGTCACAGAAACTGAAACACAAGAATTTGCTGATGTAAATGCATTATGACAATCGCCGAGACCGAAACACAAGAATTGGCCGATGCAGTTGCATTATGACAGTCACAGAGACCGAGGGACAAGAATTGGCCGATGTACAAATAGTATGATAATTGTCGTATATTCTGAAGGGACTGGGGATCACTGTTGTGCATTACCCATATTCTGGTTTAAGAAGCTGGGCCCCATCCACTTCCAATATGTAAATAAATCAAGAATACGACCCTTGATGTATTACAGACTCGGTTTCATTGTTTGTCTAGGAGTTAGTGGTCCTCTTCTGGGGAACAGTGAACACTAGATTTGACTCTGCCCCTTCACCAGGATTCTTATAGCTCTTGATCCCCCTTTATTATAGTTTATGAAAATGTCTGGAAGACTTCCTCAGTATGAATCAGGTGAAATGTAGCATGGGTCTGGAACAGTCAAGAGATATAGAGTCTCCTCTTTTCCATTTATTCATTCACTTGAGTTATTTAGTTTGCCAAATAAATTATTTAACAAATACTGGTAGACATTGACATCTTGTTTACACAAATAAACAGGTAATTAACAGACAGGTTGAACTGACACATTAATATAAGATTCAGTTACTGTTGATGTCATTTATTGATTGGGCCTGTCTCTTTTGGCCTTTGAATACATTTCTCATTTTTGGCATCTGTTCGACATAACATATGATTGAATGGGAAAATGCATATCAGTACCAATTACAGACAATAAATAAATTAATAATCAATACGATGATCATAAGTGTTGTAAATCTTCTTCTAAATAAAGAAATGTTCTAAATCATTGTGTGGCCTGAGTTATTCAAATGTTTTTTATAAATCATTTTTCCTGTGAGGGATTGTGTTTGTTGGCATTGAGAAAGGTCACCTCTGAGTGGTAGATTTGGGTTAAGCCTGGGTCCATTGACTGATGGATCCGTTTCAGTACTTACCAGTGAAGCTACCCTGAAGGCTGCCCTTGCTCTGCTCAAGGCCTGAGGTATCTTCCATCTCATGTGTGTGGGTCATCTTTTCTCTCTGCCTCCCTCTTCTGGTCAGGTTGCCACCAAGAACATCACTGTGCAAAAGTTACATAGGCATGTATAATCCTACCAATATAATTTTACAGCATGTTATTAAGTGTGAACACAACATAACAGGAAGGATAAGATCAGAAGAGCTGGTGTTGTGTTAATTTGTGTGGGGTCAGAGATTATTACACTGGATGCACCTGCTATCATCTGGTACCCGCTGTATGCATTTTCTCAGTGTACCTGGGGTTCATTGAGAAGTGTACAATCAAACATAGATAGGAGTGATGATGTGTTGTTCCTTGGAGCATTCAAGTCAGGCTGATAAGGCAAGACCAAGACAAGGATAAGATGCATTTTTATTTAAATGACATACAATTAAAACATCTCTCATTTGGTTATGCATGGTGTATATAAATGTTTATCTGTACCTTCCAAATTAACTACTTGTCTTCTTCTTCTTCTTATAAATCATTTCCTTTTGCCTGTTGTTGTTGTGGTGTTGAGTGGAGTGCTGTGTTGTGTAGTGTGTTGAGTTAACTTCTGTTGATTGGGGTTCTCATAGCTTGTACCACTGGTCCCCCATCTTCATCAGTTAATATGAGTTTAACTCATCATGTGTTTTATTGTTATTCATGTCCAACATACAGAATTTCTGATGTGTATTTGTTACAAAATGTAATCCATACAAGATCATGACAACAATACATTAGTAAGAGGTTGCTACAAAATGTACCTCTCCTAATCCTCCTCTCTTACTCTACTTATTAATTTATTCTTCTTCTGTTAGTAGTGCACATCATGTCCCTTCTGTTGGCAATCAACAGTTGGCAATAGACCGAGGTTGTGTTTACCTTTTGGTCTGGACAGATTAACTAGGCCGTCTATCACAAATGGCGTCTGTGAAGCGTATCCTGTTCTAGGCAATGCATTTAATAAGTGCTTTGTCTGAGTGAAAATCTGACACATAAATACAATCATTTTCTATCAAACCCTATTATTTCAATTCGTAAAGAGGAAAGGAAAGATATAATCCCTCTCTCAGCTCCTTAGATTGCGAATAGGCAGAAATAAGTACGTTTTCAAGCGAGGCGGTGGTTCTTGTGCACAAACTGTCTTGTGTTTGCAGAAAGCATTTTAAAGCAGTTTTGATTAAATGCATCCAAGTTCGTTTGAATTCTCACCTCGTACAGTTTTCTGTGATAGATTGTTGTAGTATGCACATAGTAAAGCTATCAGATGTAGTGAAGAACTTCAGAGTTTGCAGTTTTGAGAAAGTATGAGATTGTTAAATTTTGCCGGGGAAAGGCTCGGTGTAGCTAGAAGTTTGCAGTCGACAATTTTACACTTCAGAGGTTTATTTTATAAGTAATACATTTTATTTTGACACACAAACACTGGATACCTCTCCTGCATACATCTGGGTATCACATTGATCTGAGGATTCACAAGCTTACCTCGGATTTCGGATCAAACTGCCGTTCTTTCATTTCGCAGGTCAGAGTTATATCACGTGACCCGCTCCTTCCAATAATCTTCCTAGTTGCAGACGCTCTAATTAAACGACATCTGTCCATCTCGAGTGTCAAGTTGGTGTTCGTTCCTCTTCGTGCGGTCAATTGTAAAACGTTCTCTGTTTTGGTGTGTAAATGTTGACGCACTGTATAATGATGGTTGGTGAATATGTCACAACAATCACCAACACAAATCCACATGTTGAAGTGGTCGCCGCCGTTCACCAGCGTCTCGGCTCGTTGTCAGGTAGAACGTTAAGGATCCCTTTCTAAGCCTTCAAATTGATTGGGTACATGGTGATAGTTTGATATTTTCAGACATTTTGGTGGGCGAATCATCAAATACTACGTCGCCTTTCCTTTCCAGGTAATTTCCTACTACCTATGTTAGGCTGGGTTAATCTATTTGATCGCCGACCCGGCGGGCGGGGATGCTAGCCATGCACTGCTCTGACAAATATTGCTGCTTGAGCTCCAGGAGCGGCTGGCCGAGAGGCTAGAACGCCGGACTCTCATTCGGGAGGCCCGAGTTCGATCCCTCGGTAAGGTGTAGGATTTTTTTCTGTCGGGGGCAAAAAGAAAATCCTAACCTGCACAGGTCGCGGCGACTGCACTAGCCAGGCGGTCTTTATTCCTCGGGCTCAAAGACCCCTCTGCCATACACCGCAAGGTACTATATTGGCAGTAAATGACAGTTGACAGAGCTCCAGTGAATGTTGGAACACAATACATTCTGGTATTATAAACACTCGTTTCTTCTTCTTCTTCGTCCATGCCGTGTGGCGTTCGTTATCTTGTCTGTCCACAAACTTCTATCTCAGTTGCTACTAATCTTCTTATAGTCCATGCCATATGGCGTTTGTGACAATGTCTGTCCACAAACTACTATCTCGTGTACTGTCAATCTTCTTATAGTCCATGCCGTGTGGCGTTGGTGATCATGTCTGTCCACAAACGTCTATCTCGTGTGCTGCCACTCTTCTTATAGTCCATGCTGTGTGGCGCTGGTGATCATGTCTGTCTACAGCATTCTGTCTGGTGTGCTGCCAATCTTCTTATAGTCCATGCCATATGGCGTTTGTGACAATGTCTGTCCACAAACTACTATCTCGTGTACTGTCAATCTTCTTATAGTCCATGCCGTGTGGTGTTGGTGATCATGTTTGTCCACAAACGTCTGTCTCTTGTGCTGCCAATCTTCTTATAGTCCATGATGAGTGGTGTTGGTGATCATGTCTGTCCACAAACGTCTGTCTCTTTTGCTGCCAATCTTCTTATAGTCCATGATGTGTGGTGTTGGTGATCATGTCTGTCTACAGCATTCTGTCTCTTGTGCAGCAAATCATTTCTGACACCGACGTTCCTTCTTGCCATAACGTCAAACTATCCAGCATCGTCTCCCCTGTCCTCCCCCTGTCTCTCTTTTACTGTGCACATTTCAATAGAGAAAGCACTAGAATAGGAGAGGAAATAAACCATTTTTCTTTTTAAAATTGGAAACGTAATTATAGCACGCAAAACATTCGCTAGTTTTCCATTCTTATGAAGCAACTAATGGAGATGGTGAACAAATACAATCCCTGACAGGACCCCAACAAACAAATAAATCTCAATTAATGTGCCCAATAGCATGAATTTGGTTCCATACGTGTTCAGAAATGTAAACTCGAAATTCTGGTCTTTTTGTGAGCTCTAGATTTTGAGCTTTCCCAGAGCAGACAGTTGTATTTGCTCCCGCTGTGTATCAAATAAACCGGCTTCTGTGCTATATTGAAATATTGTGTATTTTACGGGGTTTGGTGACCTGTTGTAGTGTGTGTTCGTCTGTTTGGTTGTCAGGGTGGATATTTCGTGTGTGACAATGTCAGAATGTGTAGTTGTTGTGTAACTTTATTAGAATTTATAGTTGGTGTGTGACATTGTCAGAATGTATAGTTCGTGTGTGACATTGTCAAAATGCATGGTTTGCGCGTGGTGAGATTGTCAGAATGCACAGTTCTTGTGTGACATTGTCAGAATGTATTGTTTGTATATGACATTGTCAGAATGTACACTTTGTGTGTGACATTGTCAGAATTTACAATTTCGCTGCCGCCGCGCATCGTCATTTGCACTTGCGGAGCGCTATCAAAAACAAGTTACCCAAACAGTTCAAGAAGATTTATACAGGGGAGGGGGGATGTCACGTGGCAAAATAAAAAATACCAGTAGCCAGAGGAGCAGCGTGGAAGCCAACAAGACCGTAAAGAAGACGAGCGGAGAGAGCCTGCCTGCGAGCGGCAGCAAAGAACCTGAAACTACAATCGCCTCGATTGAAGCTACCATGAGGAAGACCGACGACAACCCACCAAAGACAAGAGCCAAGTCTGCTGAGAAGAAAGAGGAAAAAGACACCAGAGTCGGAAACACCGACTCACAGACAATTAGGTAGGTTGTCAAACGTATCCACGTGGAGATGACATATGAACAAATCCTGAAGCAGCTACAAGAAGAGAATCTCCACATCCGAATTTTGAAGGGGAGCGGCTACTCACCTACTCCAAGATTCCTACAACCTTAGCGGTGATGAGGACAGAGGGCCGCGAGATGCCGATCGAAGTGATGATGAACAAGAGAGCTCAACAGCCAGAAGGATTCATCCCTAGAATCACACAATGCTCAATATGCCAGAAGGCCGGCCACAGCAGAACAATATGTCGCAGTAAGACAGAAATCTGCCGATACTGCTCCGATCACCACGCCTTCAAGGAGTGTCCGCTTACCAAACATGACACGGACTTCCGAGCACCCAACAACAAGAGAAAGTACGCCAACTGCCTGGGCAAGCATGGAGCAAGATACCAGGGTTGCCCGTACCTTCAACGACGCAGGGACGTCTTAAAGATCTCCATTACCACAACAATACCATACAAGGACGCAATGCGGAGGTGCGAGACAGCCACGTTCATCTCACAAGCGGAAAGAGTTAAACTGCAAGACCAGATAGACGAGCTAAAGAAACAAGTTAAGCTGCTCCAGACGCCGACACAAACCAGCGGCAATGAAAAACTGCTGGCCGAAATAAAGGAGATCCAGCAAAACATCAAGCAAGAAGTGAAACACGTGACACTGATAGAGAAGGAGAACGAGGAAATCCTACGGGTCATTAAAGCAGAGAGAGAGAGAGAGAGAGAGAGAGAGAGAGAGAGAGAGAGAGAGAGAGAGAGAGAGAGAGAGAGAGAGAGAGAGAACTGCTAAAAGCTGAAATTGAATTAATTCGAAATAAACCAGCAGAAGCCATGGGAAAGACCATAGAAAAGCCACAAGATGTAACCCAACAAAAGACCGAGCCTGAACTGCAAGCTAAAGCCAGCAGTCCAACCACGACGCAAGAGAAGCTAAAGGCGAAACCAATATACCTCCAGACATCTGAAGAATACCGAGATGAGTACCACGAGGATGGCATGGAGGCCACCTCGCCGCCCCGAGCATTTACCTGGGAGGATCTCACAGAAATATACAGGAAGTTGGAACTCAAGAAAACGGAACTCAAAGGACTCAAGGAAGAAAAGGAAAACAAGAAACCAATATCCCACCAGACCTCTGAAGAAAACCTTGAGGAGCACCATGACGATGGCACAGTGTACCCACCACCACCTCCCTTGGAGGAGCTCCTTGCGGAGAGAGCAAAAGAGGACCTCAGGAGCAAAGATTTCAAAAGGCGCAAGGAAGAAAAACAAAACAAGAAATTCAAGGGGAAACCAAGGCACCGCCAGACCCCTGTAAAATACACGGATATATAATATGACGAACACGATGAGCCGTACTATATAGAAGGCGGATAGATCATCCCGTGGTTGACCACTGAGGAAGAAATCGAAAGGCAACAGAAACTCAAACTCGAAAGAGAAAACAGGCGCAAGAAAGAAAATGAAAACATCGAAAAGCTTCTACTGACAATGCACACAAAAAGGAGGCAAAAAGACCAAATAAACAGTCCTTATAAGGAGTGCAACCAGTCAAACAAGACGCCCAGGAGCCAACACTGATCAAGGAAACCACCAGAGGAGACGAACACAGTGGATCACCGCCGACTAATCCCCCAGCTGACGTCACAGACACAAAACGGTAATATAACCAGTCCACTCGTAAGAGCGCACAGACAGAAAACAGGGTTGAAAACCCACAAAAACCACCAATCTCAACTCTAACCACGGCTGAGAGAAGCAGGTTGAACGAGACCGAATTTGGAATTTTTGTTTACGAATCAAGTCAAGAATGTACAATTTGTGTGTGACATTGTCAGATTGTACAATTTATGTGTGACATTGTCAGAATGTATAGTTCGTGTGAGACATTGTCAGAGTGTGTAGTTAGTTTGTGACATTGTCAGAATGTATAGTTCGAATGTGACATTCTCAAAATATATAGTTCGTGTGTGACATTGTCAGAATGTAAATTTTGTGTGTGACATTGTCTTAATGTGTAGTTCGTGTGTGACATTATTAGGTTATACTGTATCTATCTATCTATCTATCTATCTATCTATCTATCTATCTATCTATCTATCTATCTATCTATCTGTCTGTCTGTCTGTCTGTCTGTCTAAGTCTGTCTAGGTCTGTCTGTCTGTCTAAGTCTGTCTGTCCGTCTGTCTGTCTGTCTGTCTGTCTGTCTGTCTAAGTCTGTCTGTGTGTCTCTGTCTGTCCAAATCTTTCTGTCTGTCCAAGACTGTCTATCTAAGTCTGTCTGTCAGTGTATCTCTGTCTGTCTGTTTAAGTCTATCTGTCTAAGCCTGCTTGTCTAAGCCTGCTTGTCTAAGCATGTCTGTCTGTCTAAGTCTATCTGTCCGTCTGTCTGTGTCTGTCCAAGTCTGCCTAAGTCTGTCTGTACGCCCTCTGGTGTGTCTTTCTGCCTGTCTCGTGTCCATCCATCCATCCATTCATCCATGTCTGTCTGCCTCCCTGTCGGTCTCTCTCTCTCTCTCTCTCTCTCTCTCTCTCTCTCTCTCTCTCTCTCTCTCTCTCTCTCTCTCTCTCTCTGTGTGTGTGATGTCACTCGCCTAGAACTGCACTCATTTACCTGACCATTGGTCACACATGATGCACTGCTCCAATTGCCGGGTCAAGAGCCAGGTCAAGGGTCAAGTCTAAGGTCAAGCCAGTCGGATCCGCCGGTATCCTGCTTGGCCGTGTAGACAAACAACCTGGATGGACGCCGGGTCTGCCGTGTATTGACCACGGACACACAGCGAGATGACGCCACTCGTGTTATTTTCTCCCCTTCTTCCTGAAACCATCGAGGCACGCAGATTTGATTGATGCACATTTGATCGATCTGATTATCCTGTTTTGATCTCCCAGCTTCCATGTAATGTATTATGTATGTAATGGAATATGCTTCTGTTAACAGTGATTTTATTGAGTGGCCATTAGACGTTTTTTTTTTCTTTATTGGTGAATAATGATTCTGTTTTCCTCTCATTATTTTTCGATATCTTTTGACATCTCGTTTTTCCCTTCCTTCCGATGTGTATATGTGTGTGCGTGTGCGCGCATGTGTCATGTTCCTCGCTGTATTAAAGAGTGGTTATGTGCGTGGGTAAACAAATGTTTCCGTGCTTCTTGTACACTCACCGATTGCTGGTGTTTCTTGAACACTCAACAACTGCTGGTGTTCCTTGTACACTCAACAACAGGCGATGTTCCTTGTACACTGAACAACTGGGGGTTCTTCCTTGTACACTCAACAACTTGGGGTGTTTCTTGTACACTCAACATCTGATGGCATTTTTTTGTACACTCAACATCTGGTGGTTTTTCTTGTACACTCTCATTTTTCTCCCAAATCATGTGTTTCTCTCTCTCTCTCTCTCTCTCTCTCTCTCTCTCTCTCTCTCTCTCTCTCTCTCTCTCTCTATCTCTCTCATTTTTCTCCCAAATCGTGTGTTTCTCTCTCTAATTTTTCTTCCAAATCGTGTGTTTCTCTCTCTCTAATTTTTCTGCCAAATCGTGTGTTTCTCTCTCTCTATCTAAAATTCTATAGGTACACAGGGACACAGGGTAAGAGGAGAATATAGGGGGTTATATTATACCGGTGTTTGTTACAACAGTTATCTTCTATAGGGATATGTACTTGCTACCTTTTCAGTCAGATAAACACCATTCTCTCAGAGATTGAGCACAAACAACGAGCACTGGTCTCTTGTGAACCCCTTTCAACCCTAAACAATATAAAATAACATAAAGTAATGCAACTTTACAGAGCACAATTACCGAAAACACAGGACGTTGCGGCGATTAGCCTTCATCAAAATACATATATGTACACACACACACACACACACACACACACATATATATACACACACATACACACACACACACACACACACACATATATATATATATATATATATATATATATATATATATATATAAACACGGGGAAGGCACTACAGTGGCTAAATTAAGATAAAAGAACGGGATGAGAAAAATGAAAAGATGAAACAAAAATATTATGAAAATGAAAAAAATAAATGTGCTACTTATCTCAGAATCCCAGGTTGTAATACCTTTACACTCTAGCACAACAGATTGAAAGTCTTCAACAAACTCAGCGCTAAAGAAAACCCGTACTCATCTATTGCACAAACTAATTACCCAACGCTGCCGATGCAGTTAAACCAAGTTATGCTGCATCGTGGGGCATTTCCAAACTGGCAGAGTTGGACGACACGAGGATGTTCATCATCTCCTTGTTTACACTGCTTTCACAGCGCCTTCTCGTATTTTTCCAGCATTAAGGAGCTTATTCTTTCTGTTTATATTTCATTGTTGTTTCTTAGTTTGTGTTTTCTTTGGTAGATACGTGTTCTGTCCTTACTGGGTCTTTCTATTTCCTATGATTCATTTTCCAAGTATTGTTGATCGGCTGTTAACTTCATGAACAAAAGACTTTGTCGACTTAATAATATCACGTGTTTTACACTAACTTACTGTCTGTTTTCTTTCTTTTAATTTAATATATTCTGGTAATCTTAGTTCTATCTTTAAACGTAATTCTCCCTCTAATTAGTAGTTCTCTCGTAGTTCTCCCGAAAATTGTATTTCTTCTCGTATTATAATTCTTCCCATAAATGTAGTTCTTCCAGGTAATTCTAAAATCCATCAAATCGTAGTTCCCGATAATGTTGACTCTCATACCCTACTTTTAGTCCTTTCCCTAATGGTAGTCCTCATCCTAACCATAATTCTAATCCCAAATTCTAGTCCTCACATTCATTTTTTAATTTATTGATTGAAATATATTTGCGGCCCCCCCCCCCCACCCGCACCTTAATTCTCCCCCTAATTCTAAAGCCACACCTAATGGCAGTCTTCTTCTTTTGTTATTTATCCTTCATTGGATAACACGCCATTGACCAACTCACACCAAGCCTCCATCTCCCACAGCTCTCTCCATGCCTCTATCTCCCGCAAATTTCTCCAAGCCTTTATTTCAGGCAGCTCTCTCCAAACCGCCCAAATCCCGCAGCTCTCTCCAAACCGCCCAACTCCCACAGCCCTCTCCAAGCTGTCCATCTTCCGCAGCTCTCACCAAGCCGTCCATCGCCCGCAGATATCTCCAAGTCGTCCCACAGCCCTCTCCAAATCTTCCATCTCTCACAGCCCTCTCCAAGCTGTCCAGCTCCCGCAGCTCTCTCCAAACCACCCAACTCCTAAAGCCCTCTCCAAGCCGTCCATCTCCCTCAGCCCTTTCCAAGTCGTCATTCTCCCACAGCCCTCTCCAAGCTGTCCAGCTCCCGCAGCTCTCTCCAAACCACCCAACTCCTAAAGCCCTCTCCAAGCCCCCCATCCCCCACAGCCCTTTCCAAGTCGTCATTCTCCCACAGCCCTCTCCAAGTCGTCCATCTCCCTCAGCAATCTCCAAGTCATCCATCTCCCGCAGCTCTCTCCAAACCGCCCAACTCTCACAGCCCTCTCAAAGTCATCCATCTCCCGCAGCTCTCTCCAAACCGCCCAACTCTCACAGCCCTCTCAAAGTCATCCATCTCCCGCAGCTCTCTCCAAGCCGTCCATCTCCCGCAGCTCTCTCCAAACCGTCCATCTCCCGCAGCTCTCTCCAAGCCGTCCATCTCCCGCAGCTCTCTCCAAACCGTCCATCTCCCGCAGCTCTCTCCAAACCGTCCATCTCCCGCAGCTCTCTCCAAACCGCCCAACTCTCACAGCCCTCTCAAAGTCATCCATCTCCCGCAGCTCTCTCCAAACCGTCCATCTCCCGCAGCTCTCTCCAAACCGTCCATCTCCCGCAGCTCTCTGTGACAAAATTGAACGGAACGGAATCAAACTAAGACAACCTCATTTAGTTGAATATTTATCGAGCGTTTCAACATAAGCTGTGACGTCATCCAAATACGCTTGCCACAGTGAAGTTTTCACGCCAGGTACTGACTGAAAGATAATAGACACAGCACAGGGCAATGGGAAGCAGCCGCACAGAAGGAGTCGAGCTCAAATTACGCCATTATTCAATGGAATGGAACTACGCGAGATCAACGTAGTGTTCGGACTTTTAGTGCGTCTATAATATACCAGAAACAAGGGACCCATATGTGGAGAGGCAGACCCGGCAAGGGGTGAGCAGAGGGTCAGGCCGACACTCAACGCATAGAGGAAAACACAGGCGGATGTTCAACCAGATTGTGCAAGAATATTGATCCTTGATTTTATATTTCATAAAGGGACAGAAAGACAGATGTTAGCTTAGCCTGTCAGAAGCACTTATGATGAGATTGAAAGGATAAACCATGCTACAGCGATCTATCCAGTGGACCTAAGGAGAGCTGTCAGAGGCATAACAAAAACATTAGTCGGTATGCAGTGTCATTGCAACACGGACTAAGTTAACGAAGTCCACGGATTTGGGGTGAATGAAATGTTAAGCCAAATATTCTCGTTTCTACAACGTAACTTCTGAATAATCCGCGTGAATCATGTCAGACATGAGTCACGTGAAGAAATAATTAACCGTTCGCTTGTCTTGATTACTTTAAGGTTGTCTTGATTATTTTAAGAATCATTTTCTCGAAATGTTCTCTCAGTGTTCTAACTTCTAGGGTAATTTTGTAATGTTAAATTAACATTGTGATATTGCAGGGACATCCTCATCGGCTTGGATATTTACAATTGACATGGGCTGTCAGGTCAATCCAGTTTCAAATAGGTACCAGGACATGTCTTGGGAAGTTAAGGAGGCCGGTGAGATGCTGAGCACATCAGCCATTCAGTGACGACTGGTCTACATAAATATAGGTGTGGCACAATATGCCCTTTGCGCCTTAATGCGTGCTAAAGATTACTTATTTACTAAACTCAGGCCATAGAAACAAATAAAAACAAAGTCCAAGATAGAAAATAAGCAATGTGCAGCGGCGAGGTGGTGCAATGGTGAGGAATAAGAACGGATACATTATATCATGCTATATATGACACAGATTTACTTGCATCCTGCCGTCTTGACAGACAGTAGTTATTTTGCTTTAAAAAAGGCATAATAACCTCACGATGGCACAAAGTCTGGGCTGAATTGTAGAGACCGCATGTTGCCCATGCAGGATTATCCCTCTCTCGACCTGCATGACTCCAGAGGATAGGTGACACAAATAGTTCTGGAACAAGGCAAGCTGCAGAAGCCGCCGGATCAGCAACGCATTGCTCTAACTGTCCGCCTAAATTCTGCGATAGAAGCGTTTAATATTCACCAGCTAGTGGTGAAGTCAGCGATATAAACGGTTACTTTTAGACCTTTCTCACATACACAGACACCAGGATAGTGTAGCGATCAGTGCACTTACCTACCAACATAGCCGTTCTGATTTCGATCCCCATTTGTAGCCAGGCGACATTTACTCCACCTCTGGGGTCGATACATCCTCATAAAATGGGTTTATACGGTAAGACGGCTCAATGCAAAACATAATATCCCCATTGTTGCTGTCCGCCGCTGAATGCCAAAATGCCCAGTATGCCCCGCCATCTTGTAGCCATTGCTACTTTAAATCATCTTGCCTTGACATTTGACCTCTTTGATTTGATTCTGCTAACTATAACTCTGCAACTAACTGTAGTTTTGCGCTGTCGTAGTTCTTCCCTCAACCCTCATTTAACGGACATAGAGACTGAATACACGGCGGTGATAGTAGTTCTTTACCTAACTGCAGTTCTCGAGCAAATCAAAGTTCATCCCCTAATCGTCGTTCTGCTTCTAATTGTAGTACGGCTGCTGAATATTGCTCTACTGTAAACCATAGGTCTTTCTATAATGCTAGCCTTGCTTCTAAATGTAGTACCCATATTTTACCCTCTAACCATATTTCACCCCATAACCATATTTCACCTTTTAACTATATTTCGCCCTGAAACAATATTTCACTAACTAACCATTTTTCACACAGTAACTTTATTTCACGGTGAACAGCAGCTCAGTATTTAACTATACTTAATTCAAATACTGTAGTTCATCAACAAACTGTAGTTCATCATCAAACTGAAGTTCATCCACAAACTGAAGTTCATCAACAAACTAATTCACTCACAAAATGTCGTTCATCCACAAACTGTAGTTCATCCATAAACTGTAGTTCATCCACAAACTGTAGTTCATCCATAAACTGTAGTTCATCCACAAACTGTAGTTCATCCATAAACTGTAGTTCATCAACAAACTGTAGTTCATCATCAAACTGAAGTTCATCCACAAACTGAAGTTCATCAACAAACTAATTCATTCACAAAATGTCGTTCATCCACAAACTGTAGTTCATCCATAAACTGTAGTTCATCGACAAACTAGTTCATCCACAAACTATAGTTCATCAACAAACTAGTTTATCCAGAAACTATTTCATCTGCAAACTGTAGTTCATCCACATACTATAGTTCACCCACAAACTAGTTCAGCGATACACTGTAGTTCATCCGTCAACAGTATTTCTATTCTAAACTACGTTCCTGGGTGTAGGCATGATTGTGGTGCGCAGAATAGCTAGTGTTGAGCAAATCTGAGAGAGGGGGGGGGGGGTTAACTGTGTCAACAAATGCTTGATGTTCTATGAACATAAAATCTGAACGGAAGTTAGTCGTGACAACAAATACTGGAGGCGATATGAGCATAAAATATGAACAGAAGTTAGTTGTGACAACAAATATAGGATGCTACATGAACATGCAATCTGAGGAAGAGTTAGTTGTGGCAATAAACACAATGTCTGTCTTGAGTGTAAAATAAAAAACTATTTATGATAAAAAAAAATACCTCATGTGACATGAGCAAATGGATCACCATGGTCTGGCAAGAATGCGACAGCGAGGGGTGACGAGGGGATCTGGCCGACGATCGACGCTCAGAGGAAAGGCGAGACGGACATATAATTAGATGGCTACTGGTACTATTAGTGTTGGAACTCTTCGCTGGCTGCTGAGGATGGAGACGGAGCGCTTATTATGCTGTGATGTCGGTTCCTAAATCAATCAATCAATCAATCATGTGACATGATCATACAATCTCAATATAATTTACCTAGGACAGCAAACACCAGGCAGGTTCCGGTGATACAACTTGAAGAGAGCTTAATTGTGACAGAAAACACCAGATGTAACAAGAACATGAAATCGCACGTGAACTTAGACAACAAATACTAGACGAACCCAGGATACAACTTGAACAGAAGTTAACTGACAACAATCTCTAGACAAGATATGGACTTGAACAGAAGTTAGGTGACAACAATCTCTAGATAAGATATGGACTTGAACAACAGTTAAGTGACAACAATCTCCAGACAATGCGTGGACTTGAACAGAAGTTAGGTGACAACAATCCCTATACATAGCATGGACTGTGGCCACAAACACTAGAAGTTCCACCTGATCGTTTATTTAGCTCTCTTTGTGAATTCTTGATTTCCCTCCAAAATCCATTCATCAGCTGTGTCATTGGTCCGTTGGCTGATTTGTGTTGGCGCAGAATGCACTGGCTCGGGTATCGAGTGTGCCTCCCGCAGACGCCGTCCTGTTGGTTTCACATTTAATGCGCCGACCTTCTGTCCCACATGCTCTATGTAGTGCATTTGCATGTTCGGGAAGTTTGTCCACTTCCGGGTTGGGGAGTATAATCAATGAGGTTGTCCTGGTCTGCTGATTACAGGATGAACTGTTGTAGAGGAGATTCCGTGACCGTCAGGGCCGGAGCGGGTCTGTGTATGCTTGCTTCTGGTCGTTGAGATTACAGGCGATGTCGTTGCGTGTGTAACTGTCATTTCGGATCAGCTGTTACCGTTCGGCGGAGTTACTTTCAGTGTGTGTCTGAGTCCGAATTATAGTCGGGTATTGGTGTCACGGCTGTCGTAGGTGGCGAAGGTCTAGCGAACGGGATTCGCAATCACGCATACCGAGTTTTAAATCAGCTGCTTGCGATTTCCCAGCAGACCGCCTTGTGTTGATTCCCTCGCTCAGAATGTAATGGCAAACTACTGCATGTAAATTTGCCAAGTATATTACAAACAGTAACAAAATGGTAGGATTGATTGCGACGCGCTGTAAAGGAAATACAATTAATCGTTATTGGTGTAACGGTTAGGAAGTTACACTGGCAATGGCATGGGTGCGGTTGAGGGTTCCGCGCATGGATTCACCATTCGCTAGGCAGGGAGAGACTAATGCCAATGGCATATGGACTCAGGTCTGAAACACGTCATGATCTGACTGACTTCACATACAGAAGGTCTGAAACATGTGATGGATTTTACTGACTTCAGATACCCAAGGTCTGAAACACGTCATGGTATGACTGACTTCACATACCCAAGGTCTGAACCATGTCATGGTCTTACTGACTTCACATACCCACAACCGGTTCCACGATCTATTTGCCTTCACATACCTACAACCGGTTTCATGATCTGACTGCCTTCACATACCCACAACCGGTTTCATGATCTGACTGCCTTCACATACCTACAACCGGTTTCATGATCTGACTGCCTTCACATACCCACAACCGGATTCATGATCTGACTGCCTTCACATACCTACAACCGGTTTCATGATCTTACTGCCTTCACATACCCACAACCGGTTTCATGATCTGACTGCCTTCACATACCCACAACCGGTTTCATGATCTTACTGCCTTCACATATCCACAACCGGTTTCATGATCTTACTGCCTTCACATACCCACAACCGGTTTCATGATCTGACTGCCTTCACATACCCACAACCGGTTTCATGATCTTACTGCCTTCACATACCCACAACCGGTTTCATGATCTGACTGCCTTCACATACCCACAACCGGTTTCATGATCTGACTGACTTCACATACCCACAACCGGTTTCATGATCTTACTGCCTTCACATACCCACAACCGGTTTCATGATCTTACTGCCTTCACATACCCACAACCGGTTTCATGATCTGACTGACTTCACATACCCACAACCGGTTTCATGATCTTACTGACTTCACATACCCACAACCGGTTTCATGATCTTACTGCCTTCACATACCCACAACCGGTTTCATGATCTGACTGCCTTCACATACCCACAACCGGTTTCATGATCTGACTGCCTTCACATACCCACAACCGGTTTCATGATCTGACTGACTTCACATACCCACAACCGGTTTCATGATCTTACTGCCTTCACATACCCACAACCGGTTTCATGATCTTACTGCCTTCACATACCCACAACCGATTTCATGATCTGACTGACTTCACGTACCCACAACCGGTTTCATGATCTTACTGACTTCACATACCCACAACCGGTTTCATGATCTTACTGCCTTCACATACCTACAACCGGTTTCAGTATCTGACTGCCTTCACATACCCACAACCGGTTTCATGATCTGACTGCCTTCACATACCCACAACCGGTTTCATGATCTGACTGACTTCACATACCCACAACCGGTTTCATGATCTTACTGCCTTCACATACCCACAACCGGTTTCATGATCTTACTGCCTTCACATACCCACAACCGGTTTCATGATCTGACTGACTTCACATACCCACAACCGGTTTCATGATCTTACTGCCTTCACATACCCACAACCGGTTTCATGATCTGACTGACTTCACATACCCACAACCGGTTTCATGATCTTACTGACTTCACATACCTACAACCGGTTTCATGATCTGACTGACTTCACATACCTACAACTGGTTTCTGATCTTACTGACTTCACATATCCACAACCGGTTTCTGATCTTACTGACTTCACATACCCACAACCGGTTTCATGATCTTACTGACTTCACATACCCAAGGTCTAAAACATGTCGTGATCTTAATGACTTCACATACCCAAGGCCTGAACCATGACATGTTCTTAATGACTTCACATACCCAAGGTCTGAAACATGTCATAATCTTACTGACTTCACATACCCAAGGTCTAAAACATGTCGTGATCTTAATGACTTCACATACCCAAGGTCTGAACCATGTCATGATCTTACTGACTTCACATATCCACAACCGGTTTCTGATCTTACTGACTTCACATACCCACAACCGGTTTCATGATCTTACTGACTTCACATACCCACAACCGGTTTCTGATCTTACTGACTTCACATACCCACAACCGGTTTCATGATCTTACTGACTTCACATACCCACAACCGGTTTCATGATCTGACTGACTTCACATACCCACAACCGGTTTCATGATCTGACTGACTTCACATACCCACAACCGGTTTCATGATCTGACTGACTTCACATACCCACAACCGGTTTCATGATCTTATAGACATCATATACCCGCAACCGGTTCCACGATCTATCTGCCTTCACATATCCACAACCGGTGCCACGATCTATATGCCTTCACATACCCACAACAGGTTCCATGATCTGACTGACTTCACATACCCACAACCGGTGCCATGATCTGACTGATTTTACATACCCACAATCCGTTCCTCCTTTAAAAGAACATATAGTCAAGGTAAGGAGGACATTCACACATCTTGTGGTGTACTGGGTGTATCGTGCCAGCGCCATATTTTTTGTCGACCAAATGGCATTCAATAGATGAATTAATCAATATTAATGTCACAGTCTTTAATGTCCATGATACTTCCTGCCAACCTTGTTTAACTGGGTCGACCTCCCAGCCCAGATTGATTAACAAGAAAATACTCCTCGATGGAGATTCTATTGCTTGACCATTGGGCCGGAGCGCACATCGTCCCGCCACCGTACTACTACGGCTCCATTGAGCATGTAGTGAGATAAAGTAACTTTTTGGGACATGACATGACGGAACAATAAGAGACTTAAAGCAGCAGGCGTTTGGACAATGTCATTGCCTTCTTTAAAGTGACACTATGTCACTGGCATTTTACATGTTTAATGGTGACACAATAAAAGAAATTAAACGACGACTATCAATTGCTCTTCAAAGACTAAAACAACTGAATAAATTATGGAGTGGGACAGATAGAACTACAAAAATTAGATTTCCCATTGCAATCTTCGCCTGTGAGACCTGGACACTTACTAAACAAGCTCAACAGCGCATAAATGCCTTTGAATATAAATGTTATAGACAGGTTCTAAGAATATCTTGGGTAAAGACAAGAACAAATGCATCCATACTTCAAGAGCTAAATATTGAAGAGGGTTGGCTATTAAAGACGGTAAAACAAAAACAATTGAAATATTTTGGTCACTTGAAACGTCATGAAAGTTAGGAGAGAAAAAAATGGAGGGGTATGTGCCTGGGAAGAGAGGAAGAGGAAGGCCAAAGAGAAGAAGGGTGCAGGATGTGGCTGATGGTCTCTAGATGGGTGTATCAGACGCGGAACATCTTGCTTGTGTTCGAGAAGTTTTCCGTAAGGTTGTTAGGGAGCGACGTTCTGCAAAGGACTTGCTACTGAATGAATGAACTAACATAGGTAGCGTTTACTGCAATACCAGAAAATAACAATGTCTGTCATGAAAGCAATTTTGTCATGAAAGCAATTTTGTCATGAAAGCAATTTTGTATGCAATACAATTAGTTTTACATGAATATAGAGGATACACTTAGATCTGTCGGTTGGCGATGGCTGTCTGCATGTATACCTGCATGTCTGCATGTCTGTCTTTCTGTCTTCTGTCTGTATGTTTTTCTGTTTGTCTCGAATCTTCCTGCACCCACACATGCGAGCATGCAAATAGACGAGCAGGAAGGGCGGTTGGTGGGGAGGCAAGTAGGTAGGTAAGTAGGTAGGTAGGTAGGTAAGTATGTAGGTAGGTAGGTAAGTAGGTAGGTAGGTAGGTAGGTAGGTAGGTAGGTAGGTAGGCAGGCAGGCAGGCAGGCAAGCAGGTAGAACGAACGAACCAATGAACAAACTTTATTTTCAAAATGAGGTAGGTTGGAAGGTATGTTGGCAGGCAGGCAGGTAGCTAAGTAGGTAGATAGATAGGCTGGTAAGTATATATTATGAAGGTAGTTAGGTAGTTAGATAAATATGCTTGCTGGTAAGTAAGTATTCTGAAGGTATGTCGTTAGGTAAGTAGATAGATACGCAGGCCAATCAATGAATGTATGTGTACTGTCGATGAGAAGATCAAGAGAGGACACCGATGTCAACGAGAGAATGTATGTGTACTGTCAGTGAGAAGATCAAGAGAGGACACCGATGACGCATAAGATTCGCTGCATGGTTTAACTTATTGAGTACCATAGGATGATTAATCGCCTTAAGCGACTTCCAGTATCTGCCAAGGGCGTAATAAACTCCGAAATATAGTCATTGTGTTATAATACAACGTGTCTGCTACCATATTAACAACTTTAAGTCATAATTGTGATACACCCTTACTTTCAATTTTTCGCCATCCATTTTTGTTTGCTCCAAGCCGACTTTTTGTTTGGCACTGAAACTGCTGAAATTGTGAAAACTGCTGAAATTGTAAAAACTGCTGAAACTGAAAACTTGACATCAAACTATGAAACCGTCACATGACTAGTAGTACTGACAGATTTCGGCATGCTGTTCTCAGCCGACAGGTTCGCGTGTATATGGGCGCGTGCAGACAGTGCTACCACAGAGAGTAAGTAAAGCCCGGAAGTAGTCAGTTAATTACTTCTTATACGAATTTGACTTTTAAGTCAGATCACATTTTGTGAGATTATTCGACCTAGGTTAGCATTATGACAGATGAAAATGTCAAGACGAGAGATATGAGTGAGAGAGAGAGGGAGATTTTATATATATATATATATATATATATATATATATATATATATATATATATATATATATATATATATATATATGTGTGTGTGTGTATGTGTGTGTGTGTGTGTGTGTGTGTGTGTGTGTGTGTGAGGGAGGGAGATGAGAGAGAGATGGCGTGCAGAGATGGAAGATAGTATTGAGTGGGAGATGAGAGAGAATGGGGGAGGGGGAACGAACGAAAGAACGAACGAACGAACGAACGAACGAACGAACAAACAAACTTTTTTTTCTAAAATGGTAACAAATTGGGCACGAAGGCCCGTCTTACATTCGGCCCTTTCAATCACTCATCTTTCATTCATCAAATGTGCATGTTACATTTACATAGGGGGGAAAACAACATTGTCAAATGGATTTTGTATGCATAAACAATGCATATTACGCATGATACATTCACATGGAAAAAAAACATTGTCAAATGAAAGTTGTAAACATAAACAGTGCATATTGTAATGTTGTGAGACACATCCCTCATCCACCCTCACATTCCGCAGCCACCCACACATCCCCACCCACCACACCTCCCCCACCCACCCACACATACCTTTACGCACTCACACAGACCCAGGCAAACATACATGCCGCCACCCACCCACTGAAACCCCACCCACACACATTTCCCCACCCACACACATTTCCCCACCCACACACATATCCCCCAATCCCATAACCGACACGCACACACCCACCCACATATTCTCCACCACCCACCCACACACCCGCAACCACCCAGCAATACACACATCACAAAACCACACACACATACTCCCGCCAACCCACACATCCCGCACCTATCCGCACACATACATCGCGCACCCTCACAATTTTCCTCACACATACACACACACACATCAGCCAACCTACACCCACTCACCCACCCAATATCCGCCACCTCTCAACTACACATCCCCCACCTATACACACATCTCCACCCATAAACACATCTCCCCACACATATCCCCCACCCATAAACACCCAAAAGCACACACCTCCCACCCACACACACCCCACCACCCACATATACCCCATCCACACACATCCACTGCTCACACACATCTTCCCACAAACACACATATCCCCCACCCATACACTCATCTCTCACACACATCCACCCACTCACGTACTCATCGATCAACCACTCACACCCACACATCACCCACCCGCCCATCAACATATGCATCTCTCATCTACCCTCCCACCCACACACACCCCAACCACCCAGCCAAATGCACATTCCCCTTCCTCACATACATCCTTCATCCACTTGCACATCCCACACCTCTCCCACCTCTCACACATCTCCCCTCCCACACAAAATGCCACCCATAACATCCCCCCCTCCACACACACACACATCTCCACATGCATCCCCCATACACATCTCCACCGACACATCTCTCACCCACACACACATCTCCCCACCCACCCACACATCCTCCATCTACAAACATCCTCACCACCCACACATACATCCTCCACCCACTCACATTTACCCCATCCACACTCACATACTCCCACCCACACAGACATATCCCATTCACAGACACCCCCCCCCCCACAAAAACGCTGAGCTGATCCACGACTCTGGTGATCGTGTGAGATGGCAAAACATGACCGCACACGATTATCGGCAAGGCACATGATGATCATGATCCAGTACCGGCGATGGTGTCAAAATAAGAACCATGACCGCCAAAGCTTATAGACAATGGACCATCATCATGATGATGATGAGGAGGAGGGGGCGGAGTAGGAGGGGCGGAAAAGGAGGCGCTTTTCATGGTATCTGAGCCAACAGATCGTTAGACGGATATTTCTACACATTGTGTTGATCTGCAATTCCCCACGCCTACTTTAAGTTACTAGGTGGGGGAGAACGAGAGAGCGCGTTAAGAATTAGGGGCGCAGTCCAACCTAACATTCTACTCTTCCTGTCTATTATCGATCAAACGTGACTATATAATAATGTTCTAACAAAGTTCAATAGCAATCAATATCGGAAATACAAACAGATATATGTAGCTCCTGCAAAATATGAGACATACTAAACATGGACATGGTGTACATACCTTATTTATATTATATAATTGCAGTAAATATGATTACAACAGTAGTAACTTAAAGTCAATCAATCAATCATGTCCCATGCCGGAAAGCGTGGGCGGTCATGACTCGCCGTTTCACTCGATCATCGAAGTCGTGGATCAGCTCAGTGTTCCTGTCTCGTCCATGCCATGTGGCCAAGCCATCCAGGTATTGTCCTTTCGGTCTTCCTCGTGGTCTGTTCCCCTCGATCTTGCCAGTTGTCAATAAGTTCTCCAATCCATTTCTTCTCATAACATGTCCAAAATATTGTGACTGTCTTCGTCTAATTTCTCTAATCAGTTTACGATTTTCATTTTTCTCCTGTAGTACTTGGTCATTGGTTTTTCTATCCGTCCATGGTACTTTTTGCATTGTCCTCAGAAACCACATTTCTGTAGCCATCAAATGTTTTTCAGCTTGACTGCACATCGTCCAAGTTTCACATCCATACAAAAGAACAGGCTCTATGTACCCCCTCAACACTCTTTTTCTCGTTTCAATTGACATCTTTTTATTGGTCAGAATGTCTTTCATCTTGCTAAAGGCTACGTTCGCCATGGCGATTCTTGTTCTAATCTCTTCAAGGCATCTCCCATCAGATGTTATGACTGTTCCGAGATAATTGTATCGATTCACTTGTTGAAGAATATTTCCATTTACTTGTATATTACATTGTGGTACTTCGTTCATCCTAGTGACGACCATAACCTGTGTCTTCTTACAATTTAATTCCAACCCCAGCTGCTCACTGTGTACAACAACCGCGCCTACTAATTGTTGCAGATCCTGTGCATTGTCTGCAATCAATACTGTATCATCTGCATATCTAATGTTATTGATGTTTTCCCCCAATGCTGATTCCATTTATATCTTCTACATTTCTGAAAATATTTTCACTATATAGGGAAAAAAGATCTGGAGACATTACACATCCCTGCCTAACATCTCTCTTAATAGGTTGATATTGTCCCACTTCATTATCAATCCTTATGGCAGCTTGTTGTTTCCAATATATGTTTTTTATAAGTCTATTGTCTTTCCCATCAATTTGTAGATCTGCAAGCATATCCACCATGTTGACATGTCTATGTCGTGTCTTCCTTTAAAGTGTCGTCCCTGGAGTGAGGAGAATTAACACCCACATTATATTTTACCCCCTTTCTAATAACCTGGAGAATCCACCAGCTTCCGTCCAACACACTCCATCAGCCCGTGGACACCCTTTCCTCTCTCTCTCTCTCTCTCTCTCTCTCTCTCTCTCTCTCTCTCTCTCTCTCTCTCACTGTCGCACTATGCCCCCTCTCATACTTCCCCAACGCAACATACTCAACAACTCTTGCTTCTAAAAATTAATAAAGATTAATTTATTAAAAGAAAATTGTAACGTATATGAGACGTGTATGCGAAGAAAATGTGTGTCGTGTATTCTAATGTAAATGTATAGGTCAGACCACAGAGTTCATGATCAGAGTCCACTCATCATGGCAAGGATTTCACGACATCACAAGAATCAGCACAATAGACCTCACCGAAGTCGTGTCCTTCCCTCCAGACCTGTCCTCCTCCAGGAGCTCTGATGACCATGAGATCTGATTCCCATTCTAATATATAATCCGTGAACGATACTATTGTTGTTCCTAACACAACTGTTCCTATTAGTTTATAGAAACTCAGACTTCATAATTCCTGCGCAGTGAAAAAATTATGGAACACTGTCCTATGAACATGACGTTTATCCTTCTTGCGAAATGTTCTATAATTTTCACTCCTAAACAGTCATTGTATCTAGACTAAAATAGAGTTCTTCATTTTCTAGATATAGTCTGAAAGTTATGATTTCCTTGATACGTGGAACAACTACACTTCAATGTTTGGTTTGGTTCCTACTGATCTAGTAATAAGTGGACTGAAAATCCATCACTACTTGTGTTTTAACGAATGGTATGAACTCAGGTAGGATACTTATATCATTCAGCTCCACCGAGCAATGTTTATCATCTTCCTCTAGCATAGGCTCGTTGAGAAAGTTGCCGGCCAATCTTCCGGCGCCAAAAAGTTATCCGGGATCGGATTTTTCAATGATTCTGTGTTCTTCATCCCGACCAGAGGGAACCTGTAAAATATAACACAACTGGTGATAGCCTACCCGTCACTGATCTCTATTAGATGATCGTGGCCATCGGCCTCGCTCAGAAAAATACAGTGAACCTAACTCTGTCAGGGACAGATGAACTGAACACATAGGTTTTCATCAGGCCAAATCAAGAAGAAGAAAAAAACAACAAACAGCGTGCGGAACCCCCCCCCCCCCCCCCACCACCAGGGAGCACCCACTGGAAGATCCCAATTATCCCCCATTACTCAATTCTCAACTAGTAGAGCTTAACAACACTACACTACTCTATTTAGTTTTCAACTAACAGTGCTAATCATCACACTCTAGTTTTAACAAGGTTACTGCCTATATTAATTAGAACTAATTAGATAATATGTTCTACCTTAGGCAAACCCGCCTCATTCCTGGATGGCCGCTACACTTTGCCATAACGACACATGCTAGTTAATTTATAATTAATCTAACACTGTAGACCTCTCCAACAAAACACGTCAATCCTAATCCATATTTTGGTCAACACTAATTGTCCCCAAATCAGGTTTATTTGCAAACGCCTAAAATTGGTCACGTGACGTTATTCTTTATGTCCACACAGGTGTTATTATGGGCAGATCATCCCTTGTCAGGATTCTATCTTCCCTGGCTCCATCAATGTCAGAGTTGTCATCACTTGTTTTGACTCCCAAAACAAGCTAGCGAGTTCCTGTATGCTCCCAACAACGGGCTTCCACAACAAGCCCACAATCTTCTGTCGAGTGGTGACAATCACAGCCGCCATTTCGCTTGATGTCCGGAAACTCTCAATGACAGACGGACGGTTTTCTCCCTAGCTGGCCACTTCCGCTTGACTCTGACTGTTTATGAACTGTCAAAGTCGTGTATAGATTCATCTCACTCACCACCGAATGTTCCTATATCGCCCACCAGATGTAAACACGTGCAGCTGCAATCCAGACTGTTTGTTCTGTATTTGTTGAAACAACCGGTGGCCTCGAACATGTCGTTAATCCGAACGCCTTTTATTGTCATCACCGGTTAATCACGGTGGTCTATTTTGTGACAGTCTAATTCTATCAAAAGCCTTTGTGTAGTCAATAAAGCAAAGATGTATATCCTTGTTTACTTCTATAGCACGTTCAATAACTGTTCGCAGCATATACACAGCATTTACTGTACCCTTTCCTTCTACAAACCCACATTGTTCTTCCCCTATTTCAGGTATTTTCTTCCTCACTCTTTGCATGATAATTCGTAACAAAATCTTGTGATGTGACTCATTATACTAATTGTTCTATGTTGATCACATTCCAAGGCTCCTGATTTCTTTGGGATTGCAATAAATACAGAATTACATAATTCAGAAGGTATATCTCCAGTATCATATAATGTGTTCAGCAGTCTGGTGACTTGCTCTAATCCAAATTCTTTTAAAGCTTAAAGTAAGCGTGAGGAATTGCATATCGACACATTGTGTGGAAATATCCGTCTAACCATCTGTTGGCTCAGATACCATGAAAAGCTCCTCCTTTTCCGCCCCTCCTCCTTCGCCCCCTCCTCCTCCTCATCATCATGATCATGATCCATTGTCTATAAGCTTTGGCGGTCATGGTTCGTATTTTCACACCATCGCCGGTACTGGATCATGATCATCATGTGCCATGCCGATAATCGTGTGCGGTCATGTTTTGCCATCTCGCACGATCACCAGAGTCGTGGATCAGCTCAGCGTTTTTGTTCCGATCATGCCACGTGGCCAGGCCATCTATGTGTTTACTTCTCTGCCTTCCACTTGTTTTTGCCCCTCAGTCTTGCCAGTTGTCACCAGAGTCATGGATCAGCGGAGTGTTCTTGTCTCGATTACGCCATGTGACCAGCCATTCCCGTATTGAACTACTCGCCTTTCTCTGGCTGTTTTCCCATGTAAAGCTACAACAAGTGAAATAACGTCAATAGACACGAGAGGTCCATCGTGTGTTGTTAGGGTCAATAACGCTATAACATTCAATATATGGCCGACTACTGGAGCGGACGAACGGACACTTTATTTTCAAAGGGTTAAGAATTGGGCACGCTGATCCCTCGAACATTCTGCCCTTCTGTCACTCTTTTTTCATACATTATTTCATCCAAAAAGAGAAATCTGGACGAATGCAGCAGTTTTTGCCCATGATGTCTATGAAGCTTTCCATTCAGGCATTGAAACCTTTGCTGCAGCGATCGATCTTGAGGATGCGTACAATAGAGTACCATTGGATTTTTTAATGTTTCAGCTTCTTGAACTAAAAATAAGTCCATTACTCCTTAGTTGGATCGCTGCAGCCCTCTTCCAACGGAAAGTAGTTTTCAGATGTGGCAGTTCGACTTCAGAACCAAAAACAATATATCCTGGCCTACAACAAGGTTCACCATTATCTCCGGTACTGTTCAACGCCTACACTGTGAGATTCACCAGTGAGCAGATCACTGGACCTGGTAGGACATTGTCATATGCCGATGATGTTTTAGTGTATCGCCAGGGTAAGGATAGAGAGCAGGTTGCTATGGAACTACAAACCGAACTCAATCGCATAAGTACTTGATGTGATGAAGCTGGGGCAATGGTCAACCCAACAAAGGCAACAGTGTCTTGGTTCTCGTTGAATAATCATATTGTCAACACTCCAAAACCAACTGTAAAGCTGTGTTCAGAGACTGTGGAAAGAACGCAGGCAATGAATTACCTGGGGATACGGTTTGATCGAAGCCTTGCTTATAATGAGCACATAGACCAGGTGATAACAAAGGCCAAGCGGGGTTTGGCTGCGATGTGGGTGATGGCGGCAGCAAACTGTGAGCAACGCCATCTATGTCTCCTGTACGAGGGGCTGGTCATGTCTGTTTGCAATGGCAATCCTGACTCTCAGACGTAAGCAAATAGAAAGGATGGAAAGGATACAGAATGAAGCTATGCGCATTATTCTTGGATGTACAAGAGATACAGCATGCAGGGCGATGCGCTACCTTCTTGATTTTCCAACCATTGAAGACAGAATACAAATTTGCAGAGCACGCGCCTACCTCAGAGTTAACGCAAACACACAACATCCACTGCATAGTGAAATTATGAAGGTGAAGGACAGCAGGTTAAAAAGAGGACGGTCGGGGATGGGTCAAGCCGAAGACATTCTTCAACAGGTGTGTTCACTTGAGGACTTAGAACCTGGCGAGGAGTGGGTACAAGTGCCAACAGATTTCTGCACATCCTTTTCAGTTTGCATCCAACTAGATAGAAAATGCAGACAAGAAAATCCGACTGCTGCGGAGGCTGAAGTACAAGCGTTGATTTTCGAGAATTCGCTAGACGGTGATGCTGTCATTTACACAGATGGGTCGGTCTTCCGACATGTGAGAAGCTCATGGGCCTTTACGGCTCGGCCCGGAGGACTAATTGCGAAGGAGGACTCTGGTGCTTTCACTGAAACCACAAGTAGCCTGACCATGGAAGTCATAGCAGTAAGTAAAGCAATAACATGGCTCTAGACACAGACATTCACTAGGGCATGTTTCCTTAGCGACTCAATGAACATGCTCAAGAGGATAGAGGTGGGGTGGATCCGAAGAGAATGGTTGCTGTCTCTGGAGCGGTCTCGGCTGGCAAAGATTAGTTTCATTTTCGTGCCAGGGCATGCGGGAGTACAAGGAAATGAGCGGGCTGACAAGCTCGCAGGTGAGGCTCCGTGGAGGGCGGACGCGTCATGGACCAGGCTGACATTCTGAATGCTCTACGAGAAGTAAGACTTTTGCTTGAACCAAATGATGACTGTGAATCTACAACCATGCCAGACTGCGAGAACAGCAAATTAAAAGAGGGGTGGCCAAACAAGAACACTACGCAGGAAGCCAAAGAAGATTGATAAACCAACACAGAACTGGCGTCGTTAGCTGCTACACGCTGCGGGATTTGCTGAGGAGGGGATCCGAGCACTCATGGACTGAATGGTTCGATGTGCAATGAGGATTATATGTCGACTAACTAGCTAACTAACTAACATTATTTCATCCACACATCAATCGGTGCTAACTGAGATCAACAAAAATATAATAGATATGCATTATAAAGGCATGTGAAAAATGCAAAAATCACTACTACCTGACTCATTAAAATTAATGAATGACGTGGCAGTTGTTATTAGCTATGGGGAACATACTGGTCTACCAAAAGGGGAGTTGCTGTTATACTGGGGTTACATTATTGGATGTTACTGGATGTAACACAATTTGCCTAGTAAATCACAAACAGCCTACACAATGCAGGGGTTGATTGCCGCGTCCTGTAGAGGACACGTATCTAACTGGAACATGCAGCGCATGTCCTCGAGATGCGCCCAAGGAGGCTCGGAGGGGGACTACCTGCCTCATGCCACAGAAAGGCTCAGTTCCAAATTCAAAGCCATCTATGTGGCGAATGGGTTACGCCGGCAATTCGCCATCCCGCATACCGCGATCGACATAGCTGCGGAATATTTGGCAGCTGACCCCTTGTGCTGGTTTTCATATAATGGTATGAGTGCCGATCGTTCAGAAGTCAATAATAAACTACTGAACGTAACCTTGCCAGGAAATCACAAACAGGTAAAATCATGCTGTGGGTGACTGCGGGGTACTGTAAAGGATATGCAGCTAACTTAACTAACACACATAGAAAGAATACTACGACTTTCACAAAAACCATGATACTCTGGCAGCAACACTAACTGCGACACAAAGATAAGGCATAACGTTGAATCTGGCGATTTAAACGTGGATTAGTTGGTTAATTAGCCTGACCGACCGACCGACGGACCGACAGAGCGACCGAGCGACAGACAGACAGACAGACAGACAGACAGACAGACAGACAGACAGACAGACAGACAGACAGACAGACAGACGGACGGACGGACGGATGGACGGACAGGCGGGCGAACAGACATGTCGTGCATCCTATAGATATTTGACATATATGCCCCGTTTTAGTATGCAACTAATTGATTCATGCATTGTCTTTTTAAGCTTTGCTGCAGTTCCCCTTATTCTGGTAGTATGCTAACGTTGTATTATGTTTAAGGACGTCACTGCACATTGGGCATTTGCACTTGTGTCAGTAACGTTAATATAACGTTGAAAGCACCTCATATCTGGACAAACTAATGCTAACTTATGTGGGCTGGACTGTGACACTGTATGTGTGCATCTACAAGTCGGGTGAAGAGACAAGACGATCGACGTCATTGCATCCGGTTAACTTAGTTGAGTTAAACTAAGAACTGACATAACTACACTCAGGACATTCCCATACACGCTCCGTCCGCTTGTTCAACAGCCAGCAAAGAGTCATACTACTAATCGTTTCCACGGCTATCTGATTGAAAGTTCTGCTGGTCTTCTCTCTCAGTTTTAAGATTCTTCCAAACCCCTACCTGTATCCGGCAATCTAATTCTTTCCACACACAGGTTCTCACTCAATTCCCCCGCCTTCTCCACCAGGTCCCACGGGTGCACGACCACCTCTCCCTTGTCCGCATGTAATCTACCACCTAGAGGCGCATTCCCTGCCAGCCTATCAGCCCGTTCAATCCCTCGCACTCCCGCATGGCCAGGGCAAGAAATGCATACATTTCTCACAGTCTGTGACCTATGAAGCCATTCTCCACGAAGCACTCCTTTCTCCACCTTAGTAAGCATGCCCCTTGAGTCCGTAAAGAATACAATGTGTGTTGCGGCGGTCTCCTCCAATCATTAGAAGGCTGCTGTTACTGCTTCCACCTCCGTTCTCATGCTAGATGTCGAAGTCTCATATACCAGACTCTCCTTTCTCAAGAATCACCCATTAGCCTTCGCAATGAAACCCCAACCACTACGTCTGTTTCTCACAACTGACTCATCGGTATAGATCGCCATGTTACATCTAGTTATATCCCGTATAGCTTGTCCTTTCTGTGCTTCACTGCCGAAAACGTCGCACAGATCACGAAATCTGCAGCTTCGATGAAATAAAGTGAGCAAAGTGAATCCTAAATAATAGTTTAATTACATTACTGGAAGCAAACTTTCACAAAGTTTTCTGTGCACTTTGCCACTCTGCTCAACTTTGTTGCAGTCTGGCAGAAACACTTCCGATAGTGAAGTTCTGGAGCAAATGTTTATTGAATCCAAACAGTTGCACTTTTGCACATCTTCTCCAACCACAGTGGTTCTCTCCCTGACTGCACTGTTCCTAGTCGTTCATCTTTGTCTTCTCTTCCGCAATATTCTCTCAGTGAAGTTTTGGGGGAGATCTAAAGATCATTTGTGCAATACCTCTAATGCTCTTTGTAGGTTGATATTGGTTTCTCTCTAAGGTTGTTCTTGATACCATCACTTATGTGGTCTTCCCCTGGCTCTGTATCCGTTGTTTCTTCAATATGGCTCTTTCGGGCAAATGGTTCCAGGGCATTCTTATGAGGTGGCCAAACCATTTAATCTCTTGTTCTTTAATTAACTGCATGACTGGTTTCAGACCTGGTCTTCTCAAGTCCTCAGTCCTAATTCTATTTCTCAGTTATTCCCGCATCTTTTCTAAGGCAACTCATCTCTGTTGTTATAATTTTACGCTCATTAGTCGTTTAATTGTTTATATCATCTTTCCGTTGTTATTTATTCTCAGCGATGTGTTCACGTGTAATAGTAACCCTGCCCCTTAGACGCCTTGATGTGTTCTGTCCATTATTGTCTCTGTCATCCGCTTCTCCAGAAAGAGTTCAGTTTGAAAGGGTGATTCGCTCACAGGAGACAATATTTCCACTATTAAATGTTTTTAGAACAGGTTATGTTTGGTCTGTGTCCGTAATTATGTACCATGCGTAAGTATTACAGCTTCCTGTTGTATATGTGCCATTCATGCTTATAACAGGTCAAAAGAGTAGATTCAGTCTGTTGTATAGGTACCAATCATACACATATGTAGAAAGAGTAGAAATGGACAAGAGATCAACGTTTGAATGTTTGTGTGATAGGATTTACGAGAGTGAAAGTCGACTGCAGAGGGATTTAAACAGCATCGTGCCCTAGACGGAGAAACTCTCCATGCAAGTGTAGATTATGGGAGTAAATCATCATCATCGTCATCATCATCATCATCATCATGTAACCAGTACTGTGGCCCTAACTACAACACTACCCCAGTACCACTTCTCCTGCCTCATGCAGGCTCAGTCTCCACAGTCGTGATGGTGGGCCCCTGCCTCTTGTTCCATGCACCTCGCCTTCTATGTTGTTTTCTAAACAACTGTGACGTGTAATGTGATAAGACGTTGCAGTTTCCTGCCACGGTACTGTTTGTGGGCCAGTTGCCTTGGATGTTCAGATCTTCTAACAGGTCACATTTTTCTGCCTCTTGGTACATTGTATTCTAAGAATGTAAGCTTATTGTTCAAAAACTTGGATTTCCTTCTTCAGTGATTGTAGAATACTCTACAATACACATTCATACGTTGCCAACGGAAAGTCACGTTTCGGCCAAATATGCCTTCTTCTGACGGTATCTTCAATTTTCTAGAATGATTGAATTCGTAAGCAGCCGAGTATTATGGAAGCGATGTGAATGAAGCTTACAGTTTCTTAAACTCTGTGGACACTAACAACATGGCAGTATGCACGTGTCGTGTCCATATTTGCTCATTGTTTAGGTTGTTACCACATTCTTGTCTCGCTATTGTTTATGATTTCCTTGTATTTGGCTAATCTGCGGGTTTCACTGATGATGTAAGTTTTTGAACAATAAGCTTACATTCTTAGTGAATAGTGTTTTATTTTTATTATATAGACCACTTTTGAAATACAGGGTCGGTCTTTGGGCGTCGGTTGTCGGTATGTTTATGCTCAAAGAAACACATTCCTGTAATGATGGTGCAGTAATCACAGAGATAAGTAAGAAACTTCTGAATCAAAAGAAACTCGTCCGCTAACGTGATCGCATAATAACAGACGATGGTTGATATCAAACAGAGATCTAGAAGAGAGTCTTGGTGGCCAAGGCTGTGTTCAGCGCCATGATAAATATTATCAAAAGTACTTGTTTTATCGACACAAACTGAGGAACATCCAGTGCTATATGGTACATCATCTTCATAACTCTTTTTTAGTGTTGTCAAGTACTTTATATATATATATATATATATATATATATATATATATATATATATATATATATATATATATATATATATCAGACATATAAATAGAAATGTGTGAGTGTCAATGCTATATATACTATGCTCTAAAACACTGCTCCTAACCTCCTATAGTCACCATTCTTCTTTTATAAAAGCCAATCATCCGGCGATTTCCTGTTATAATAATTAAAACAGACTAACGGACCCCTGTTCATGTCACCGGAAGATTGGGTATATGGTGTTAGGCACATATCTTAAATCACAGGAACCAAGTGGTTGTGGTCAACATCATGCCGCCCGCTTTCATATTCCGGGAAATTTTCTCATTTGAAATCCGTTCGTGCCGCACCACGCGTAATTGCGTACGTTGAACGTGATCATGTCATAGTCATGTGATAAGTATTGACCAATGAATAAAAGAGCACGTGCTTATCGTCCCATGATGCATGGGTTCTGTTTCTGACCGCTGAGAAACTGGCCGGGTTGATCCAAAAACCCGTCCAAAGAAGCTTAAAGAGTGGTGATTCAGTTTCTTTCATTTGAAGAATGTCGACCAGTGGACATTCATCGAAGAATGCAGGCAGCGTATGGTAACAAATGTGTGTCGAAGACAACAATGACAGACTGGGCACAAATGTTTCCGAAAGGACGTAAGTTCACGACAGATCTTCGACGGCCGGGTCAAGCGCATATTGTTGCAACAGAAAAAGCCATCGTCAAAATTGATGCAGCAGTACAGATGAACCGTTGACAAACCATACGTTCGCTAGCGAAAGAATTTCATGTTTCAATTGGGACAATTCAAAAGGTCGTTCGTAAGAAACTGCAATATCGGAAGGTGTGTTCACAGTGGGTACCACGGATGGTGACCGACCACAAAAAAGAGGAACGCATGGGATGGTGTTTGAACCACTTGCTGCGTTACAGAGAGGAGGGTGATGCATTTCTCTTCTGTATAGAGGTAGGCAACGAATCATGGTGTCACCACTTTGAGCCGAGAGCAGCAAAAGAGAAAGCATGCAATGGAAGCATTCTGGATCACCAAAAGCCAAAAACTTCAAGTTACAGGTTTCCGCTGGTAAGGTTATGCTGAGCGCATTGTTTGACCATGAAGAGCTATTGTTGGCCGACTTTAAAGAACCTGGTGTAAACATCAACTCTACCCACTACTTGCAAACACTAGACAAGTTGCAAAAAGCCATCAAGAATAAACGACCCGGCATGCTTTCTCGCGGTGTGATTTTGTTGCACGATAATGCTCGTCCGCATGCCGCAAAGATTGTGCAGGAAGCATTAGCAAAGAAGAAGTGGGAAATTCTGCAACATCTAGCCTATAGTCCTGATTTGTCACCATGTGATTTTCATTTGTTCGGACCTCTAAAAGAAAGCTCTCAAGAGGCAACGATTTCACACAAATGCAAACGTAATGAACGTGGTAAACAATTGGTTCAGTGAGCAACCACAATCCATTTTTGCGGACGGCATTCACCGCCTACCTAAGCAATGGGATGCTTGCCTAATGCCTACGGCGACTATTTCTGACCAATCCATGGTCCATAATTCATTTAATATCAATGCTTTGTTTAATTATACCACACCCGTTAATGTTTCTTTCATGCTTTTGTAATAAAGCCATTGGAACGGGTTTCAAATGAACGTCGCTAATACAAGGTGTTTGTAAAGTCTCACTACACTTTGTATGTAAAACAAATCTGAAAAAATTATTTCTTTTCTTGATAACACCATTCTGTTTGGAGTGCAAAGAATTACTCCAGCAGACCACAGCCATTCGCTGCATATTGTTTCACTATGAAATGTGGAGCACAATTTTTGATGACATCATTTACTTCATTTTTCATTTTTTTTTCTGTATACAAAGTGTAGTGAGACTTTATAAACACTGTGTATTTAGGCTAACGCGATCTGACAGATCAATAAAAACAATTCCCATCCTGATATAATAGCCTAGTAAATCCTACCCACTCCTAACGTACATAAAAACGTATTTTAATGGGTTTTAGATTAAAAACCCGCCCTGGTAAATGAAAACAATTTAAGTTCTTTCATATGTTCACCACAACGGGCCTTTAATGTATTTTTAAGTGTCCGACGCCGTAGAGCTGAGATCACTTCCGCCCAGGGATGAAACGTTAGCGGTACAAGTACAACCATTAGTAGACCAGTTTACTGGGACCGTTATGCAATAAACCAGTGTTAGAAGTTTGCCCGAACATTTCCCATACAAATAACTGCAACTTAAAATAACTGGAGTTAGTGTGATCACTAGTAGGTTACGCTGATAATGTTGTGTTACACGGACGTCTTGTCACAGATAGAGTTGTTGTGTTACATTGACGTCTTGTCACAGATATAGTTGTTGTATTACATGGACGTCTTGTCACAGATACAGTTGCTGTGTTATATAGACTTCTTGTCACAGATAGAGTTGTTGTGTTACATGGACATCCGATCACAGTTAGTGTAGTAGTGTTACATGGACATCTGGTTGTCGTGTGTGTAAAGAATGAATGTCGTAGTAGTTATTTGTTCTTCATTACCACTTTAGTGTCGTCCCTGGAGTGAGGGGAATCAACACCCACATTTGTTTTAATTCAATATCTCTATCCTGGAGATATCCAGCAGACTCCGTCCACAACACTCCCTCAATCTGAAGACACCTTCTTCGCACTCTTACTCACCCCTGGATCATGCCCCCTCTCATTCTTCCCCAACATAACATACTTGACAACTCTAGCTTCAACAAATAAAACCAAGAAATTTATTAAAGCAAAGAGTATATGTAGGAGAAGTGTGTGTGTGTGTGTGTGTGTGTGTGTGTGTATATAAGGTGTAGAATGTGTGACGTGCACTCTAAAGTGTATATATACTCAGATCAGTGTTCAGGAGTATAGTCATTCACATCACTGTGCTGCAAACACACCAGCACCATGTATTCCAGACAAGCAACCTCACCAAGGTGATACTTCTCCGGTCACGTGAAGACTTCCTCCGTTGTCTCTTGAACCACTAGGATGCTTGGACACCCATGACAAACACTGTCTAATGAGAGTCTTCAATCTGCTTTACACTATGAATTTCCTCTGTTATTTAACTCATTGTTAATCAGAAAATTCTAACCCTATTGTCACTGTTACTGGGGAAATCTTAATGGATCTAGTGTCACTGGCTTTAAAGATTCCCCATATTAACACCACACTCTGAATGTTCTAGGTATCAGTATACATTTTGTATGAATGTTCCTGGTATCAGTAGTGTATATCTACAATGTTCTGACTGTTCAGTGATACAACTATCACTTGCTAAACATAAATCTCATCAGCATGTCCTGCTCAGCAGAAGCCAGGTTCCCGCAAACCCACTTGGGTATAAACCCAATGTAGCGGCCTCTCAGCGACTTCTGTCTTCAAATTCTGAGCCATCATCTTCTAAATTGTGTTCTAGCTTCACTGTTGAATATCATAGCACACATACATAGACGTGTAAATGGAACCTGTAGAATAGAGAATACTATGGTAAGGGCAACTCAATCCTGGCCGGAATTAGGTGAGTGTAGGCCAATCGCAGCACTCAGATCTATAACAGAGATCCGATCTCTGTCATACGGCCAAATAACTCATCATATGATCTGAGACATGGCAACACCAGGAAAGAATAAAGGAACGGGTAATAACCCAGCAGATGCCCTACTGGAAGATCCTACCATTTCACATTCCTCTCCTCCCTCCCAACCATCCTCAATCTCTCTAATTATTATCCCACTACATTGTCCTCAACTCCCTGAGTAAAATGATATATCACACAAGCTAGTTGAAGCCACACAATAGGATACTAGTACCGACGCTCCTATGATACTTTCTAGCACCGCACTTATATAACATTTTATCACTAATCATAATACATTATATCACCACACCTATAATACATTATATCACCGCACCTATAATACATTATAACACCGCACAGTACTGTACTCTATTCCTAATCATACTCTAAGTTTGTTTTTTTTTTTGTTTTTTTTTTTCCCGCGTTTCCATCCTGTTTCAGGATATTGCGGTCAACACCAGCATCTTTCAGCTGTATGTTGATTCCTAGGCTAGATTACGCTCATCAGCACGCCACGACTTTCTGAGCGACCGGCTCCATACTCTCATAAGTCACTTTTGCGATTCGAACCACTGCTAATTCTCGTCGCGTCACGTGACGAGAGTATTCTGTGTTAGCGGAGAAAGCTGCTAACCCCTCGGCCACGGAGCCGGTATACTCTAAGTTAGATATGATTAATAGCCTACCATATGCCTATTCCGGTTGCTAATTGAAACTAGGCAATCACAGACTGGATCTATGTCCGCCGATAAACATCAACAATATGACACCCTAGTTTCTCTCATTGAACACAACTCGGAAAACTGCACCGATCTTTCCCACTTCAGAAATCTTGATCGACTAACTCCACTTGTTTACTTCAACGGCCTTTATATCGGCTTGAGTGACGTCACCCAAAAGTCTAGACGCCAATCAGTCCAGAATCTGGTTTTGTCCTCCTGTTTTTAGACTAACTGGAGTCAATCCGCCGTCAAGTTCGCTTTCATCTGGGGAAATCCTCTGTCCCGTACAACCATAATTCTGTCGGTCTGCGAACCAGAGAATTCCCCACATCACAGAATCCATCCCGCGTCTGTCCAGACTTTCCGTCTATCACTTCAAAGGCCAACTCCTGCCTTGCAGACAGATGACGCCGTTGTTGGTCTCGAGCAACAATTTGTTAACAAAATGCCGACCGGTGTAGACATTGTAACGCGACGTATTTTGTTTCTCAGTCCATACAACATCAAAGGGTTGCTTGTTTTTGCAGACTAATGTCGGGTCTTGTTTGTCATCGATCGAACTTCAAGTTTATTTTCGTGACACTGGTCACAGTGTAATTATTACATGGTCGTATGGTCAGATTGTAGTTGTGTTACATGACCTTCTGGTCACAGATAGAGTAGTATTGTTACAAGGATTTCTGGTCAAAGATAGAGTAGTTGTGTTACATGGGCATCTGGTCACGGATAAAATAGTATTTTTACATGGACATCTGGTCATAGATGGAGTAGTAGTGTTACCTGGACATTTGGTCACAAATTGAGTAGTAGTGTTACATGGACATTTGGTCACAAATTGAGTAGTAGTGTTACATGGGCATCTGGATACAGAAATAGTAGTATTGTTACATGGACATTTGGTCAAAGATAGAGTAGTTGTGTTACATAGACATCTGGTCATAGATGGATTAGTATTGTTACATAGACATTTGGTCACAAATAGAGTAGTAGTGTTACATGGACATCTGGCCACAAATTGAGTAATAGTATATCATGGACGTGTGGTCAGAGACATACATCCTCTCTTGGCCTGGCTTGTTTACTCCGAAGAAAAGGTATCAGCAATACTTCTGAAACAAGACCAGCTTACAGAAGCAGTGCTCTAACTGTCCACTTGTCGGAGCTTCGATCCTAGACCAGTTACCCATTAAGGCTTCGGGTCTGGTCTACACCTGTAACGACATTTACTCTTTAGGTCGCTTTTCCTTGGACCGGGATTAGGCTTGTACCCTCGCAACTGCGCTCGTCCACCGAAGCCGTTGGCACAATGTGAGGTGTCGCGTTTGGTAAGCGCTGCCTAACATTTGGCGCTAACAGAAAGTAAGTAGCTTCGTCTACTGTCATTCGGCAGCTCAGTCATGTGTGACTAAGACCTGACTACCAATATGGCACTGCAGCTAACAGATTTCCAGACATGTCTCCAACAGCCGCATGAACATGACACATGTATTTGCCATGGAACAGTGTTTAATGAAATGCAATGGGCATGATTGTCTTGTGACTGATTGTTCTATAGCAAACGCATTTGGCGAACTCTCTAAATATACATCGTCCGCGCTCATGCACGCACGCCCACCCACACACACACACAAACACACACACGCACACACACATACACACGCGCGCGTGCACCCACACACAAACATGCATGTACGCACGTGCGCGTATGGTATTATTTTCCAGCCCGAACAAGAAAATTAGATTGGAAGAGAAACGGTTGTGCGGCACTGAGTAAATATAATGGTAGCGTTGCTGGTTTCACGTCTGTCAGACTGACGTTCCATGGAGAACCGCAGTGCCAAACAGAATTTTCTTTAGACACAAGCAAATAATACTGGCATAAAAAGAAGCGGAAATATCGAATTACCCAAAAATAATCAGCTCACATGCAAACGGGCAATAGCGATTTACGGTTGAGAAACATGGACCATCAATAAAAACGTAGAGAAACGAGTGTGTGCATTTGGAATGTGGTTCTAGCTGGAGATTAAAAAAGACAAATAGTAATATTCTGAGAGAAATGTGGTTGCTGATTCTCGTATTTTCTTCATTTGCTAAGGATGTCAGTGATAGCAATGTCAGTGTGTAGTTGTACTATTGTGTTTGTATTTGCAATGAAGACTTGTTGATCAGCATGCAGGAATTCTTGAAATTGCTATTCTTCATTAGTTTGTACTCTTTTATTCATGAATTATATATAGGTTCTGATTTCTATTGTTGGGTTAGTTGCATATCCTTTACATGACGTAGCAGTCAACCCCAGCATTTTTTGGCTGTTTGTGATTCATGGGCAAGTTTGCGTTCAGTAGTTTGCCATTGTTTTCTGAACGACCGGAACTCGTACAATTGTATGGAAATCAACCCAACGCAGTATGCTTTGAAATCGCCCGCATTTGTGTAATGAAACATTGCATACAAATTAATAAACAACACAACATTAAAAATACTAAATTAATGCACGAAAGAATTGAAGAGCTTACTTATAAAAGAACACCTACATCAATCCGCTGCCTGTTAAGCACTCTCTTTCTTAAAGTCGATGATAGTGACTTATTGTAAACGATACTTTTCATTTTCTGAAATGCAGCTTTTGCTTGCCCTATTCTGTTTATAGGCGGTCTCTCCCTGGCCAAGGCGTTAACGACGTTGTTCGTAATCCCGTATATCCAAGTTGGGAAAACAGCTGCGTGAGATTCGGTTTTGGATTGCTTCGCGCTGGTAACTTGCAGGGGTATGTGAGCCGGTCGTTCAGAAAACAATGGCAGACTACTGAACGTAAAACTTATCTAGTACATCAACAGCAACTGAAAAATGCTAGTGTTGACTGCAACGTCCTGTATGGAATATGCAATATAAAAAACAATTATGTTCTTAATATCTGGTGTGCACACTCCCTGTCCTCAGACGTGTGTTGTGTCTGTTCCAATCTAATAAATGATTTAATTACTTTAGTGTATACAGAGCTTTTTCAGCTCGTCGTTTACTTTCTATCATCACATTCCCGTCGCCTTTGAGAGACTAGTAACTGTCAGCATGCGACAGCGGCCAACCCCCGGGCAACAGCTGTGAGAGGCTGGCTAAACCAGGCGTGGGTAGCCGATTTGGTGTCAAACCAAGCGGTGAACTAGGGTATGCCTACCCAGCATGTGAAGACAGGATTCGGCAGACTGCGCGGAAGAAATCATTCCTGATTCAACGAGCAAGACGGCGTTTACCTGCAAAGCGTTGTGGAACATAATGAGCACGGCAAGTGGTCAACCACTGCACCTGTATTCGTCTCCAGTCTTCTTGACTTGTCCTGCCACTGGACTCCGATGGACTCAGGCGAGAGAGTGAGGTCGACGAATTGCGCAACTCTTCCTCACTTTAATCCAATTCATCGCGCAAGTCATTCCTCATCTGCCTTATCAGCCATCTTAGAACTCACATTTCCATACTTTCAACCCCACTGGATGAAATGAATGGTCACCATCATTCTTGATGGACAAACAATATATATATATATATATATATATATATATATATATATATATATATATATATATATATATATATATATATATATATATATATGTTTGTTCTCTTATTCGCCAATTGAATATTAGATACTTTGTGTAACACTTATATTCTAGCTGATTCTGAAATATTCCAGCTTGACACTCGCATGAATAAATAGCATACTTTATAGAAAAATACAAAGCACACACATTACGTGCAATTACATAACATAGTCAGAATACGCATGCCCCATTTATCACCATGGCGAGTTGAATATGCCATCACTGTCTCAAGACGCACAATTATTACATGTTTGCAAAATACAACCAGCTGGAACACACCGCGGCACAAAAACTGGAAACGGTTATATACATCATTTTACCACTAGCGCGCCGGTTTGGTTATTTTAAAGACTTGATTACACCTCGCGACATTGTGTGCGGTATAGAATTCCTTACACTTCTGCAATACAGATAAGAAAAAAAAATCTAGCTGGAATCTATGTAAGTACGATAAACACTACAATTTAAAACATACAAATAAATGTTTTTCTGTTTCACGCAATAATGACTACACATTGAAACGCCACCAGCATGCACACATACACAACCCTGCACTGTGGAACGGGACACAACAGATAATTGTTGCAAATTGTTTGGTAATGATAGATCATCAAATAGAGACATCCACAAAATGAAAGTTATACTAGAGGCTCGACATGTTATTCTGTAAGTGTCTCTATTTGAAGAAATCTATTATTAAGCCATTTGTTCGTTCTTACATAATTCTCGTCGGTTCGCATCCAGACGGTGAGTTTTTCAAGATGTCAGGAATAATCTTAGTCAGTGGCTAAAAGTGCTGCCAATTGATATGTTGTAGGCACCTGTTTCTTTTGGCTCTCTCTTTCTCTCTCTCTCTCTCTCTCTCTCTCTCTCTCTCTCTCTCTCTCATTCTCTCTCTCTCTCCCTCTCTCTTTCTCTCTCTCTCTCACGCACACTCACACACACACACACTCTCACTCGCTCGCTTTGTCTCTCGCTCGCTCACGTTCTCTCTCTCTCGCTCGCTCGCTCACTCACTCTATCTCTTTCTCGCTCGCTCACTCTGTCTCTCTCTGACTCTATCTATCTCTCGCTCGCTCACTCACTCTATCTCTCGCTTGCTCATTCTATCTATCTCTCGCTCACTCACTCTATTTCTTGCTACTCGCTCTGTCTATCTATCGATCTCTTTTGCTCACTCTATCTCTCGCTCACAAACTCTATTTATCTCTCGCTCACTCACTCTATCTATCTCTCGTTTGCTCACTCTGTCTATCTCTCGCTCGCTCATTCTGCCTGTCTCTGGCTCGCTCACTCTATCTATTTCTCGCTCGCTCACTCTATCTATTTCTCGCTCGCTCACTCAATGTATCTCTTGTTAGATCACTCTATGTATCTCTCGCTCGCTCGCTAACTCTATCTATCTATCTCTCGTTCGCTCGCTCACTCATTTTATCTATCTATAGCTCACTCTATCTCTCGCTCATTCACATTATCTATCTCTCGCTCACTCTATCTCTCGCTCGCTCAATCTATCTATCAACCTCTCGCTCGCTTACCCTATCTCGCTAACTTCTTTACAGCTGTAATAGAACCGTAGCTGTTTAAACAAATATAAAGACATAAGTGTTATCGGTCAGTGTGTGTGGGTGTGTGTGTGCTCGCCCGCGCGTGTAGGCAGATAGACAGACATAGACAGAGATAGATGGATGGAAGGGTAGGTACATGGATCGATGGATGGATGGATGGATCGATGGGTGGATGTATCGATGGATGGATGGATCAATGGATGGGTGGATCGATGTATGGATGGATCGATCGTTCGATCGATCGATCTCGTAACATTTAGTATGTATTGCTTATATGCACATCATTTTAATATCATGTCTGTTTCTACATTAATGTAGCATCTGATTATGTGTCCGTGTGACCTTTCTTCGGAAAACTGGGTGTCAGCAACACCCCCCCCCCTCTCTCCATTCCACCCCATTCTCTCCAGGCTATGATGATTTATGTGTTGATACACGCTGTATACATCTGACCTCATCATGCACCAATGCACCACTCAACTGTGCCGACCCAGCCAGTCTGTCCACCTGATGGTTTCCCACAACACCAGTGTGTCCTGGGGAAACCATCCAACAGATCATCTCTAGTTTTAAATTTAGAATAGAGGCATGCCACTATACACCAAATATATATCCATTCATCCAAACCCACCCATCTATCTGTCGGTGGGTCGGTGGGTCGGTCTCTCTCTCTCTCTCTCTCTCTCTCTTTCTCTCTCTCTCCATCTATCTATCTATCTCTCAGTCTCTCACTCCCTCTCTCTCTCTCTATGTCTCTTTCTATGCCTCTCTCTCCCTCTCTCTATGTCTCTCTCTGTCTCTCTCTCTCTCTCTGTCTGTGTCTCTCTCTCTCACTCTGTATCTCTCTATGCCACGCAAAATTGCCACGAAAAGTAGACAGTAATGACGACACAGATGTGTCTCCTCACTCTGGGAATGTCGAGGTACAGCTAGAAACTTCATTTCCTCGGTTTGGTTGCCAACCGCTTCAGGTGTTCCTGAAGCCGCTCCAGCCAGTCGCTCCTTGTAGTAAAAATATAAACAGCGATAAAACAATTAATTAATTAATGTTTGGGGTTGATTGCAGCTCCGGTAAAGGACCTACTATTAACATTTTTCCCATTTTTTGTTTTAAGAAGAAACGACAGAAACAGAAGCAGGTCATAGACTTTTGATAGCGAGAAATACAGGTAGGGCGACCATGTTCTGGTAGGGGCGGTCACTGGGCGATGATGAAACAAGAACAGAAAAAGCACATTTTTAAAAGGAGCTTGCAATCATTAAACATGTAACTGAAAGAGAAATGCACATAAACAAAAGAATCAGGGGATTTAAATAGACAAAATCATGCCTAGAAATAAGAATATAATTTGTTAGAGATGTGTGTGCGAGCGTGTATGTGTGTGCGTGCACCCGTGTGGCGTTCTTTCCCCCAGACCCCCAGCTCCACATAACGACAGCAACCACGCTATTAACTCCACTGCAGCAGATAGTCAATATGAAACATCCCTGCGGGCACTGCATACATTTAAACTGTAAACTTCACATAGAGGAAACACACGAGCTACAGATCTAATTCTGACTTGGAATTACATGTAATCTTCGTTATTTTCCGTGGTTTTCAACTGCTCACGTGTACCTTCTAGTTTGCTTTGCCTACAGTTGTCGTTGAAACCATGGTTACGGCTCTTCACTTGTCCTCAACATTTGAAATTCACTTCTTGAAGTTAGCAATCAATAACACCCTGAAGAAGGAGCCTCGACCCGGACAAGACGGGTAATCAAGAACTAATTTGTTTCTCATGCTTTCAAAGAAGCCTCAAGTGGCCTATAATTTTCTTTCAACACATTTAAACCGGTGATAAGCATTGGAGCTTACAAATTATTTATATCAGCGCGCTGCCGGCAAACGCACACGCAAGAGAGCGCGCGCACACACAGAAATATGAAATAATGTTTATGCAATTCTAGCGTGCAGGAAGGTACAAGTTTAAAAGCAGACAATCTAAAGTGAATTCGGCGCTTAGATCACCGATAGAAATAGTAACGGGAATAGTGGATCACTTCGGCCGTTGTGCACTTTTCTAGGATGACGTACTACTGTTAGAAACAAGATCAATCAATCAAGTTCCGCCTCCCCACTGATGGTTAACTGCAAGGATCATCAGCACATGATGTCTCTTGCCTTGGTTGTCCTCTGACAGACTCTTTGTGCTATCTGTCCGCTTGTTGCCCACATCATGCTGGCCTAGGTATTTACTCTGCATGTGTTGTGTTTGTGAGAATGTTAGATATTCTATTATGGCCAGAAATATGACTCCTTCTGTATATTGAGATGCCCATGGCCAAAATTATGTGATCTTATTGCTTGCTTATGTCATTTGCAACGAGAAAATGTGTGTTGAAACGCTACAATAAACCTTTGCTTGTCTATGGATGTGAAGCGCGGACAATGAGCAGACAAGCTGAAAAACATCAGATGGTTAAGGAAATGTGCTTTCTGAGGGAAATGCAAAGAATACCATGGACAGACATAAAAACCAATGACCAAATCCTACAAGAAGCAAATGAAAACCGTAAATTTATTAGAGAAATTAGGCGAAGACGGTCACAATTTTTTTTGGTCACCTTATGAGAAGAAATAAATTGTAGAACTTGGTAACAACTGGCAAGATCGAGGGGAAGAGAACAAGAGGAAGACAGAGAAGTAAATACCTGGAAGGCTTGACCACGTGGCATGGTCGAGACAAGAACACTGACGTCGTTGAATATAGCATAACCTAACGCGACATTTATGATTCTGTTCAAACACCTGGGATCTTTCTTAATTCCTTAAATCTTGCAGTTTTTTATTTCCTCTTCGCTCATTATCATCATTAATTAATCATAACTTGATTGCAGTGAACATTTCCAGCCAGCTTTAATTGTGTGGTTCTGTTTCTGGTTATTTGTTCAGCTGCATTCATTCCTGGTCTTGTTTGCTGTGGTGAGTTGCCCGACCGTGTGTTCATTATTAATTAGTGTCGATTTGTGTCGCACGATAACTGGCCTACTTCTTGCTGGCGATGCAGCGGTTAGTTACATCAGTAATATGAGTTCCAGCAGAATATTTGAAGGAATTAACCAGCCGCGGTAGTGAAATGGCTAACAAGCTGCTCTTCTGGCGTTGATCAAGTATTCGAACCCTCACTGAGGTGGAGAAGTCTCAACATAAACTGCGGGAGAGTGTCCGTTTAGGGGCTTCATATATCGAGATTTCCATGGACTGTTATTCTCCGTGTCCGTTTTAACTGCCTATACTATAGTATCTTGCGGTGTATGACAGGATGGTTGTGAACCTGAGGAATTAAAGCCGCCTGGCTAATGCTGTCGCTGCGAACTATGCAGGTTAGAGTTTTTCTTTTTGCCGCCGACAGAAAACAAAATCCGCACCTTACTGAAGATTCTAACGTCGGTCTCCCGAAGAACTCGGCAATCTAGACTAACGACTAGCCGCTACTGAACGCCTAGAGCAGTGGTTCTCAACCGGTGGGGAATCCCCCCCCCTCCCAGGGGGGAATTTTAGGGTTTCCGGCGGGGGGGGGGGGGGTTAAGATTATTTCAAGATCACATTAATACAAGAACATGTTACTTGATATTGTTTTTCCCTCTAAATTTTACGGTTCTCGCCCTAAAGAAATTCGTTTTATAACGTAAGTAGACCCGCAAATCACGTTTTATGTAGATGTCTAGACTTGTTCTAATATGTGTTATTAAATTTAGCTTCCATTTTTATGTATAGTGTGTAAGGGTGGGGGAATTTATAGAGAGGAAATTCGAAAGGGGGGGGGGGAGAGAATGACGTTCTGAACATATGGTATAGTGGGGCTTTGACCAAAAAAGGTTGAGAACCCCTGGCCTAGAGAATAAACCGTCATCACGGACTCAAGGAGGATGCTTTGTAATGTGGAGAAAGGAGCGGCTCATGTAGAATGGCTCACCTCGCTTCAGAGGTCACAAATTGTGAGAATTGCATGGATATTTTGCTCTGGCAATGCGGGAGTGCGGGGGAAATGAACAGGCTGATAGGCTGGCAGGGAATGCACTTCTTGGTAGTAGATTACTTCTGGACAAAGGAGAGGTGGTCGTCCGCCTGTGGGACCATGTGGAGAAGGTGGAGGAACAGATTGAGAACCCGTGTGTGGAAAGAATGATATTGTGTGTGTGGGGGGGGGGGGGGGGAATAGGCTTAGGTTCAAGAAGATTCTCCACACTTAGAGAGTAGACCATGAGAACTTTCAATCAGATAGCGGTGGGAACGATTAGCAGTATGACTTTTCGCTGGCTGTTGAACGAGGAGATGGAGTACTAAGGGAATGGTTTGAGTGCATGATGTTGGTTCTTATCTCAACATAACCTGAGGTTGATCGCAACGTCCTGGAAAGAACATGCAACTTTTTGTTTGCTTTGTTTGTTTGTTTCGTTTCGTTATCTCAGTGGTTCTCAACCTTTTTTGGCTCGTGCCCCCTTCACCATATTTTCAGAACGTCATTCCCCCCCCCCCTTCCTATCAAAAATGTGGCCCGTGCCCCCCATCACCGTATTTTTAGAACGTCATTCCCCCCCTTTCATATTTCCTATCTAAAAATCCCCCACCCCTACACAGTATACATAAAAATGGAAGGTAAATTTAATAGCATATACTAAAACAAGTCTAGACATCCACATAAAACATGATTTGTGGGTCTACTTACTTTATAAAATGAATTTTAGAAGGATGAAACGTACATAACTGTAAAGTATGAAGAGAAAAACAATATCAATTAATCGGTTCTTGTATTAACGCGATCATGAAATGGTCTTCATTCCCCCCCCCCTCCCCTGGAAACCCTAAAATTCCCCGGGGGGGGGGGGAATTCCCCACCGGTTGAGAACCACTGCCGTTATCTTGATGTTTGATTCTGTCAAAAGCGTTTGAATAGTCTGTAAAACATGGGTCCTTTTGCCTCTTTGTACACCTCTGCGTGAATACTGATACAGTAATAATTCATCATCATCATCATTATGAACCATTCCTATAAGTGTGGACGGTCATGTTTCGCGATCTCACACGATCACTAGAGTCATGGATAAGCTCTGTGTTTTTTTTATATCTCAAATAAGCCATATGGCCAACCATCTAGATACGAGGGAACTTCAAATGAAAACCTTACATGTTTTGCTTTGGTGTGTGTGTGTGTGTGTGTGTGCGTGCGTGCGTGCGTGCGTGCGTGCGTGTGTGTAAATATATTCTGAAAAAGTAAAGAACAAATGTCTCATTATTCGATATAGTCATCAGTGCGTTCAATGCACATCCACGAGCGCCCATAAAATGCTTGGATTCTTGTAGAAAGATCGACTCTAGGGTCACTACTCGGTGTCGCTGACCTAGTCGTGAACAGTCTGTCACAGAAGTCACGCCATTTTCAAACTTCCCACTCTACTCATACACTTGCTGGACTGACAGGCATGCATCAAATACTGGACCTTCATTAGCCAATGAATTTCTTTCAACCCTTCTTTAATCAAACAACGGACAGCAGCTCTTCTTTGGTACATGTCTTCTTTGCACTGTCCTTATGACGTCACCGTGTCCGTCTGCACCGTGATATCACATACTTAACACTTTTGACGCCCAAAACGACAATATTAATAGGTTACAATCCAATGGCATTTTTACTGTAATTTTTATCACTCTTTTAATGTTTTCACGCGAAGCCTACCTCGTATTTACCTCTTTGCCTTCCCCTTGTTCTGTTCCCCTCAATCTTCCCAGTTGTCACCAAACTCTCCAGTTTATTTCTTCTCATAACATGTCCAAAACATCTTGACTGTTTTCGTCTAATTTATCTAATCATTTTACGATTTTCATTACTTGTTTTTTTTTGTGTTTTTTTTTTTTTTGCAGGATGTGCTCATTAGTTTTTCTGTCTGTCCAGGATATTCTTTGCATTTTCCTGAGAAACTACATCTCCACTGCTAGTATATGTTTTCAGCTTGTCTGCTCATTGTCCACGTTCCACAATCATACAAACGTCCAGGTTCAATGAAACAATTGCCTTCCTTGTTTTCTTTTATCTGCAACAAACCCGCACTTAGTTTATTAAACGTATGGCCGTATGTTATTTCTTATCCCTTCCATTACAATTTGAAAGAGCAGATTGGTAATGGGGCTTGTTATATTATTACATTATTACACTATAAGATTATTTCATTCCATGTTTACTAATGTTGTTGTTGTTGTTGTCGTCGTTGTCGTTGCTGCTGCTGCTGCTGCTGCTGCTGCTGCTGCTGCTGCTGCTGCTATTGTTGTTGTTGGTTGTTGTTGTTGCTTTTTTTTCTTCTTTTTTTTTATGGGGGGGGGGGGGGGATTGTGATGAACACAGATCTGCAAATATTTGAAGCCCTCTCTCCTGTGTCATATAGTTTATTCATGATATTTGTTATTCCTTCCAACTTCTCGTCTTACATCACATATTTCATACAAGCTTTTTGTTCTTTCTTCGGTGCCAGCTTCTCGTGGTACATTATATATTTCTACAGAAATATTGTCCGGCCCCGGTGTCATTCTCCTGATAGAATGTTCCATCGCATCTTTCATTATGGCGGATATCCCATGTTGTTACCATAATCTAATGTAAGCGACACGTACTCCATAATAAAATCGCATGGTCGAGTCGATTGGAGGGTCATGGCCGTCTATGTCTAAGCCACGCCTGACGCCTGAAGTGGAAGAGAAGCCACGCCTGACGCCTGAAGTGGAAGAGAAGCCACGCCTGACGCCTGAAGTGGAAGAGAAGCCACGCCTGACGCCTGAAGTGGAAGAGAAGCCACGCCTGACGCCTGAAGTGGAAGAGAAGCCACGCCTGACGCCTGAAGTGGAAGAGAAGCCACGCCTGACGCCTGAAGTGGGAGAGAAGCCACGCCTGACGCCTGAAGTGGGAGAGAAGCCACGCCTGACGCCTGAAGTGGGAGAGAAGCCACGCCTGACGCCTGAAGTGGGAGAGAAGCCACGCCTGACGCCTGAAGTGGGAGAGAAGCCACGCCTGACGCCTGAAGTGGGAGAGAAGCCACGCCTGACGCCTGAAGTGGGAGAGAAGCCACGCCTGACGCCTGAAGTGGAAGAGAAGCCACGCCTGACGCCTGAAGTGGGAGAGAAGCCACGCCTGACGCCTGAAGTGGGAGAGAAGCCACGCCTGACGCCTGAAGTGGGAGAGAAGCCACGCCTGACGCCTGAAGTGGGAGAGAAGCCACGCCTGACGCCTGAAGTGGGAGAGAAGCCACGCCTGACGCCTGAAGTGGGATAGAAGCCACGCCTGACGCCTGAAGTGGAAGAGAAGCCACGCCTGACGCCTGAAGTGGAAGAGAAGCCACGCCTGACGCCTGAAGTGGGAGAGAAGCCACGCCTGATGCCTGAAGTGGAAGAGAAGCCACGCCTGACGCCTGAAGTGGGAGAGAAGCCACGCCTGACGCCTGAAGTGGGAGAGAAGCCACGCCTGACGCCTGAAGTGGGAGAGAAGCCACGCCTGACGCCTGAAGTGGGAGAGAAGCCACGCCTGACGCCTGAAGTGGGAGAGAAGCCACGCCTGACGCCTGAAGTGGGAGAGGAATGGTTTCATCAGAAATACAAAAGAGTGGTTTATGTCCGCACTGGCTGAAGTATCAAGAGTATTGGAAATCAGCACGGCCGCTCGCTCTTAAACTTCCGGTTTCTGATGCAGAGATAGCGGGTTCAACCCCTACTCCGATTAGGTTAGTTTGACTCAAATGTTGACTTCTCGTTCTTAACTTTTTTTTTTTTTTGTTCGCATATCCTTTACAGGACATAGCTGTCAACATCAGCACCTTTCAGCTGATTGTTCATTTATTGGCAAGATTACGCCCAGTAGTTTGCCATTGCTTTTTGAGCGGCCGGCTCACATATCCCGTAAGTCACCAACGCGGCGAGAACCGCTACCGATTCTCGCGCATGTTACGTTTCTCACGAGACTATACGGAATTATGGAAAAAGTCGCTAACACCTAGGCCAGGGAGACCGGTCCGTCCTTAACTTAAGGACGTAAATTACAAGCACTTCTGGAGTCGGAGGGGTTTGCCTGATGGCCAGCGACACTGGAAATAGGGAAAGCTAATCCAAACAGACAGCTGAAAGATGCTGCTGTTGACAGCGATGTCCTGTAAAGGATATGCGAATTTTTAAAAAAAAAATCCACACGTAAAAATCAGCTCAGTGCACTCACGTGTATGGACTGCGCCTGAGTTTAAAGTGCGCGAACGTTATTGTAAAATAGAAATATCACGCGCGTGTCCATTGTATGACAAAGAGTATTCTGGTGTTGTAAAGGATTTGTTCAGAAATGTTGTATGTGAACCGTTACGTTCATATGTAGCTAACGCTAGCACATAATGTTGTATGTGTGTAGTTTGCTGGCACCGAGCACAAACATGTCCCTCGATACACGGTCAGCACACTACACCGTGTTGTTCCCCCCCAACATGTAGGATGTTCCAGGCTGTCCCAGTTGAGCACCCTCTTCATTGTTATCTTGTAGTTAGTATTGTTTTCCCTACAATGTCTAGCCTACTACAATTTCTCGCGTGATCAAATTATAATTGTCGACCATCAATCTTTTCAGTAGAACAATCTAATAGGAAATAAAACAAGAATAATTGTCGATCGTGAATCTGTAAAATAGGACAATCTTTCAAATAGAACAATCTAACAGGGAAATGAAGCAATAAACGGCGACCCGGGGGTCACGGAGACGCTGGTAATCACGGCTGTTTACAAGACAATAGACAATATACGTCACAGCCGGAAGCCATCACATTAACACTTGTAATAAATGTATGTTCAAGCAGGGGGCCTAATTCCAGTCTGGGGGAGAGGCCAACACAGTCACGTGGCTCGGCCTCTGTCTGACAGCAGCGTGTTGGAGTCCAATAGAGGACATTTTGTGTTCCTGTTTGTTGCTCCTGTTTGTTGTTCCTGTTTGTTGCTCCTGTTTGTTGCTCCTGTTTGTTGCTCCTGTTTGTTGCTCCTGTTTGTTGTTCCTGTTTGTTGTTCCTGTTTGTTGTTCCTGTTTGTTGTTCCTGTTTGTTGTTCCTGTTTGTTGCTCCTGTTTGTTGTTCCTGTTTGTTGTTCCTGTTTGTTGTTCCTGTTTGTTGTTCCTGTTTGTTGTTCCTGTTTGTTGTTCCTGTTTGTTGTTCCTGTTTGTTGTTCCTGTTTGTTGTTCCTGTTTGTTGCTCCTGTTTGTTGCTCCTGTTTGTTGCTCCTGTTTGTTGCTCCTGTTTGTTGTTCCTGTTTGTTGTTCCTGTTTGTTGTTCCTGTTTGTTGTTCCTGTTTGTTGTTCCTGTTTGTTGCTCCTGTTTGTTGCTCCTGTTTGTTGTTCCTGTTTGTTGTTCCTGTTTGTTGTTCCTGTTTGTTGTTCCTGTTTGTTGTTCCTGTTTGTTGTTCCTGTTTGTTGCTCCTGTTTGTTGCTCCTGTTTGTTGTTCCTGTTTGTTGTTCCTGTTTGTTGTTCCTGTTTGTTGCTCCTGTTTGTTGCTCCTGTTTGTTGTTCCTGTTTGTTGCTCCTGTTTGTTGCTCCTGTTTGTTGTGCCTGTTTGTTGTTCCTGTTTGTTGCTCCTGTTTGTTGTTCCTGTTTGTTGCTCCTGTTTGTTGCTCCTGTTTGTTGTTCCTGTTTGTTGTTCCTGTTTGTTGTTCCTGTTTGTTGTTCCTGTTTGTTGTTCCTGTTTGTTGCTCCTGTTTGTTGCTCCTGTTTGTTGTTCCTGTTTGTTGTTCCTGTTTGTTGCTCCTGTTTGTTGTTCCTGTTTGTTGCTCCTGTTTGTTGCTCCTGTTTGTTGTTCCTGTTTGTTGTTCCTGTTTGTTGCTCCTGTTTGTTGCTCCTGTTTGTTGTTCCTGTTTGTTGTTCCTGTTTGTTGCTCCTGTTTGTTGTTCCTGTTTGTTGTTCCTGTTTGTTGTTCCTGTTTGTTGTTCCTGTTTGTTGTTCCTGTTTGTTGCTCCTGTTTGTTGCTCCTGTTTGTTGTTCCTGTTTGTTGTTCCTGTTTGTTGTTCCTGTTTGTTGTTCCTGTTTGTTGTTCCTGTTTGTTGTTCCTGTTTGATGCTCCTGTTTGTTGTTCCTGTTTGTTGTTCCTGTTTGTTGTTCCTGTTTGTTGTTCCTGTTTGTTGGTTTGTTTCTCACATCCGATACCTTATCATCATGATGTGCCATGCCGACAGATTTGGGCGGTCATAGTTCGCCGTCTCACACAATCACTACAGCCTCGGGTCAGATTGGTGCTTTTGTCTCGATTGTATTGTGGCCAAGCCATCCATATATTTATCTTTCTGTATTCCCCTGGCTCTTTTCCCATCAATCTTAACAGTTGTCATTAAGTTTTCCAAGTTTTAAGTTTTTTCTTCTCATAATGTGCCCAAAACTTGTGTTTCTCTGCGTCTGATTTCTGGAATCAGTTTAAATAAGTAGTTTCATGTTTCAGGTAGGGTTTACGCAATGACTTTCCTATCCGTCCATGGTATTCTTTATATTTTTGGATGCTTAGACATTCTGTGTGATAAATCAAAATTAGTTGAATCGTATGTACGACACACACACACACAAACACACACACACACACACACACACACACACAAACACACACACACACACAACACACGTCGTAAGAAGATCCTAACGTGTAGGCCGTGCAGCTACAAATCTGACGTGTCAAGCTGGGAAAGAGTTCGGATATTTATGTGTGTGCATGAAGGTGTGCAATGATGTGTACCGGTATTGTGGCGTTGTCTATCTCACTTAACCAGAGCGGAGTTGTATGGCATCGTCTGGTGTAAAAGTCCAGGGTTCTTCAACATCGTTATCATCCGGATAGTCAGTCCAAAGTTTGGTGTTGTATGGCATCGTCTGTTATCGGACTCCAGGGATCTTCAACATCGTTATCACCCGGATAGTCAGTCCAAAGTCTGGTGTTGAATTCGTCTGCTAAGTCACTCTCAGGTGCCCTTTGTTCAGCTGTTGCCCTCAATGTGATGGCATGAGCATCATACAGCAGGCTAAAAGCCAGGTCTTCGGCAGATATGACTGAGCTACCGTATAACAGTAGACGGTACTACCTGCTTTCTGGTAGCGCCGAATGTTGGCCGGCGATGATCAAACGCAACACCCCACATTGTGCCAATGGTTTCGGGCGGAGGATCGCAACTGGGAGCGTACAAGCCTTACCCTAGTGCGAATGAATGCAACTTAAAGACTAAATAACATGACAGGGCAGACCAGATCCTAATCCTTGGTCAGCGCTTTGTCTAGGATGGACCGTCCAAAAGGCGGACAGTTAGAGCATTGCTTTGTTGATTCTGCAGCTTCTGCAGCTTGTCTTGTTCCAAAAGTATTGGTGTTACAGTTTCTCTGCGATAAACTAGGCAGGCTGAGAAAGGGATGGGAAACGCATGGTCTCCAAATCCTTCTCAGACTGTGTGCGATGGAGATGTATAACTCCATTTTACTAACTATCGTTTGTCATAAGGGCAAGGTGTCGGGCATATAGAACGACCTTGGCAGAACTTCGTTCTCATTACGACTTGCCGAAAGGTTTCTCGATCCCTTGTCAACTCTCATGCCACATACACCCGTATGCTCAACGTGCCTGATGTGTGCCTTGAACAGCCTCACCTGTGAACCCAGCCTCTTCTCTCTGAACCACATGAGCCGTCACTCGCTGTACTTTCTAAATCATTGTCTCCTTTAATATGACAACAGTTTTGCAGCTTCCGAGACTTGATACTATATATGAGTCAGATTTTGTTTTTTTCATATTCAGATCTTGTGTAATGTTAGTATTGTTCTTGTTCGTAGTCTACGATTTTATTGTCTTTATCACGCGGGCATATCCTTTTTCTACTTGCATGATATAATTATTTCTTGGACATCTTTCATTTCTGTTCTCAAAGATACAGTATTTTTAGTACTGTTTCTTATTTCCAGTGTATGTTTCATTTCTCCTACGTCTTTAAGCATTAGCTATTTTTTCTCCAGTTTTGTATCTTTTTGCATTTCTAAATGTAAATACTTCACAGAGACACTTTAAAATGTTATATTTGCATACTTTAGTTTCAAATAAAGCAAGAGTCGTGTGTATGAGAAGACACAAGAAGCCATTTCCAGATTGAAAAGCAAGGAAAGCTGGTGTGTCGGGTTTGCACCGCTTGGTGAGGTATTGGTGTATAAGTCAGATGTGGTTAGGGTCCCTGGGATCACGTGTATATGGTTTATGAACAGATACACCATCATTGCCTGGAGAGAATGGTGCGGCATGGCGTGATAAAGGGATCTGACAGACACTCAGTCATCATCATCATCATCAAATGCCTTGCCAGCCTGCGTAGGCGTGCTTGTCTCTCCACAAAGCTCGGTCTTGTGTGTTCTGGATCAACTCTGCTGATGATATTCCTCCATGCCACCGTCTCAATCCATCCAGCATCATTTCTCTTGGTCTGCCTCTGTCTATCTTCCCCTTGATCTTTCCATTCGTCACGATGCCTTTCTTCTCATCACATGACCACAAAAAGCTGGTTGTCACATTCTTATTGTTGAATATAATGTTCTAGTTTCTAAAATTAGAATCTTTATGGCAGCCGTTGTTAATTACTCTGGCAGTCCAAGGAATTCGGAACAGTTTTCTCAGTAACCACATCTCTGTTGCTTTCAAGTACTCCGAGGAAAGACCATACGGACACACAATCAGAATGCAGATACATTAGTATTGGGACTCTTCACTTGTTGTTGAAGATGATGAAGAAAGGGGTATGGGAATTTCCCGAGTGTTGTGATTACGGGACTTGGTTCTACTCAACTCAATTCCAGTACCCCAGTTTCAGGAAGTACAACTTCCAGTTTCTTATTGTGTGGAATACACACACGCGCTCACGCTCGCACGTGCACGCGCGCGCTCAGACACACGGTGCAGGCCGTGAACATTCAGTCTTGTTAATTTGAATTAGAGCCGAAGTGGTCAGCTCTAAACCACAAGTTAACCATGTGACTCTGTTCGACGTGACTTCCGTCACGGAGGAGCGATTGCGGTACTGTGTCTCTTCAACAAGATAACATTCTCACCACTGTCTCATTTCTGACCAGTACATTGTCTTAATTCTTACCAGTACATTGTCTCAATTCTGACCAGTACATTACCTCAAATCCGACCAGTACACTATCCCAATTCTGACAAGCTCATCGTCTCAGTTATGACCAATACATTGTCTCACTTCTGACCAGTACATTGTCTCAATTCTGATCTGTACATCGTCTCAATTATGACCAGTACATTGTCTAAATTCTGACCAGTGGGATGCATGTCACGCGATACAATAAACCAACAGCAACTGCTGTTTTGCCCCCTGGGACACTTCAAAAAGCGCTTCATGAATTTTCCAGTTTCATTTCGATTCCTTTTCCTGGACTTTAAATTCGAGTCGACCATTGAACCTCCTCCGGGTTAGAGAACCTAGACCTTGTGTTCAACGGTCAACCGCTGGACTGATTCAATCATGCTAGAGTTAACCACTGGTAATTGGGGACGTGGTTTGGTATGTCCAATGAGGTCCAGCGGACACAGTGGGCACGCCAGGCCATTTGGGCAGCACGGACATGGCCAGGCTGAATGGGGGTTGTGGTACTGGACTGTGGGTGAGACAATGAGCAGGCGAACACACACGTACACACTGGATACTCGTGTGGGGTTGATAATTCTAGGGCTGCTTTGTCTTAGCACGATTCTCAAACTGGTAGACAGACAGACAGCCAGCCAGCCAGCCAGCCAACCAGCCAGACAGACAGACAACCAGACACACAGACACGGAGAGAGAAAGACAGACACAGCTAAACAGACAGACGGATACGGAGACAGAGACAAATAGAGAGGGAGAGAGACAGGTATGGAGACAAAGAGATAGAAACAGTGAGAAAGACAGACAGATATAAAGACAGTTAAAAATAGATGAAGAGAGACAGAGAGGGCCCGAGGGACAGCTGGCAAAGATAGGAAGAAAGACAGATAAATCTAGAGAACGAACAAACGAACGAATGAACGAACGAACAAACAAACTTTATTTTCAAAGGAAAGAATTCGGAATTAAGAATTCGGGATGCAGGCCTGTCTGACATTCTGCTCTTCTATCACTCTCTTTCATACATTATTTCATCCACACGGAGAGAGTTAGAGAGACACGGAGAGGCAGAAATGACAGCGGGTCCAGATAAATGACAGAGAAACAGAGACGAGTAGCATGAAAGAAGCGCCAGAAGTAGAAAGGAACTAAGGAAGAACGAATAAAAAGAAATATGAGAAAATATGGAAAATTTAAACGAGAAATATGAAGGAATGAAGAAGCAAATAACACGGAGATACAAGAAACATAAAAGAAAGAAGAAATTAGAAGGAAGGAAGGAAGGGAGAAAGGAAGGAAGGAAGGAAGGGAGGGAGGGAGGAAGGAAGGAAGGAAGGAAGGAAGGAAGGGAGAGAGGGAGGGAGGAAGGAAGGGAAAGAGGGAGGAAGGAAGGAAGGAAGGAAGGAAGGAAGGAAGGAAGGAAGGAAGGAAGGAAGGAAGGAAGGAAGGAAGGAAGGAAGGACAAGAAGGTAGGTAGAAGCAGAAAGAAGAATGAAAGAAGCAAGTTGCAAGAAACAAGAAGAAACCATTAACAATGTTGGAAGAATACATATGAGGTAAGAATTGGCGAATAAATAATAAAGGAACAAGAAGAAATAGAAACAAGAAGGAGGAGGAAGAAGAAGAATGAGAAGAAAGAAGGAATGAAAAAGATGAAGAATAAAGAAGGAATGAAAAGGATAAAGAAGAAAGAGAGGAGAAGGAAGAATATTGACTAGGAGAAAAAAAAATGTTGAAGAAGGATAAGGTAGAAGAAAAACAGTTTGAGAAAGAAGATGTGCGAATAATGGTAGGAAACATCATCATAAGAAGAAGAAGAAAACGAGAATGAAGAATAAGAAAAGACAAAAAGACTTGGCTGTATAGTTGTGAAACATTGCTGCATCTATTCTAGTATAGGTAGCTGTATATTTGAGAGTGCCGCCGGACAGACGCCACCAAGTCTATACCCTTTGCCAGTGCCCTGACAGGCGTTCATTGTAGACCATTGTTGCCGAGACCACACGTCAGCCCCACAACTCATAGCCAGGGCCGGGTGCCACATTCTGGGCGTCCCTGTTGGAGATCTAGATAGGAAAGTTATATGCATTTCCTTTACAGGGCGTAGCAGTCAACTCCAGCAAACTTTTGGCTATTTGTGATTCCTGGTCAAGATAGAATATACTAAAGAGACTAAGTGGAACAGAATATACTAAAGAGACTAATTGGGATGTAATATACTAAAGAGACTAAGTGATACAGAATATACTAAAGAGACTATGTAGGATACAGTATACTATAGAGTCTAAGTGAGATATATTATACTAAAGAGACTAAGTGGGATACCATATATTGTAGAGACTAAGTGATATATGATATACTAAAGAGATTAAGTGAGAAAGAATATACTAAAGAGACTAAGTGATACAGAATATACTAAAGAGACTGTGATATGAATCAAGAAAAGGAGAGTGTGCGATGAAATATACTAACAAGACAATGCGATATAGAATATACAATACAGACTATGTAAGACTTATTACACCATGATGATCAAGCTGTTCAGCCCTTGCGCATTGGACCATAATTCATTTACTGGTATAATTGTTCAGTATAATTGTTCATTATAATTGTTTACTATATATGTGTGTGCGTGTGGGAGCGAGCGAGAGAGAGAGAGAGAGAGAGAGAGAGAGAGAGTGGGTGTCAGAGAGAGGGAGAGAGTGAATGCGTGTGTGCATGCGTGTGTGTGGAGAGAGTGATTGAGCGAGAAATGGTGGGGGAACGTGTCAGTGCATGCATTCGTACGTGTATGTGTGAGAGTGAGTGAGGGAGTGTGTGCGTGCGTGCATGCGTTCATGTGTACGTGTATGTGTGAGAGAGTGTGATTGAGAGAGTGAGTGTGTGTGTGTGTAGGATTGTGTGTTAGAGAGTGAGACAGTGGGAGAGTTGATGTGTTAGTGTGTGTGAGCGCGCGAATGCGTGTGAGTGTGTGTATATGACAGAATACAGAGAGAGAGAGAGAGAGAGAGAGAGAGAGAGAGAGAGAGAGAGCTGAGCAGATGCATGTCATGTAACACGCATGTTATGTAACACGCGAATCCATATGTTTGTGTATTCTCATCTGTCATATTATACAGTTAAATACCATTTGATTTTATCATGTATAATCTAAACTTATGTTCATTACTGTAGTTTGAGTGAGAGAGTGAGTGAGTGTGAATGAGAGACAGAATGAGTGAGCGTGAGAGTGAATGAGTGAGAGTGAATGAGTGAGCGTGAGAGTGAATGAGTGAGCGGGAGAGTGAATGATTGAGCGTGAGAGTAAATGAGTGAGCGGGAGAGTGAATGAGTGAGAGTGAATGAGTGAGCGGGAGAGTGAATGAGTGAGAGTGAATGAGTGTGTGTGAATGAGAGACAGAATGAGTGAGCGTGAGAGTGAATGAGTGAGAGTGAATGAGTGAGCGTGAGAGTGAATGAGTGAGCGGGAGAGTGAATGATTGAGCGTGAGAGTGAATGAGTGAGTGGGAGAGTGAATGAGTGAGAGTGAATGAGTGAGCGGGAGAGTGAATGAGTGAGAGTGAATGAGTGAGCGTGAGGGTGAATGAGTGAGCGGGAGAGTGAATGAGTGAGCGTGAGAGCGAATGAGTGAGCGGGAGAGTGAATGAGTGAGAGTGTCTGTGTGTGTGAGTGAATGAGTGAGAGTGAATGAGTGAGCGTGAGAGTGAATGAGTGAGCGTGAGAGTGAATGAGTGAGCGGGAGAGTGAATGAGTGAGCGGGAGAGTGAATGAGTGAGCGGGAGAGTGAATGAGTGAGCGGGAGAGTGAATGAGTGAGCGGGAGAGTGAATGAGTGAGCGGGAGAGTGAATGAGTGAGCATGAGAGTGAGCGGGAGAGTAAATGATTGAGCGGGAGAGTGAATGAGTGAGCGTGAGAGTGAATGAGTGAGAGTGAATGAGTGAGCGTGAGAGTGAATGAGTGAGAGTGAATGAGTGAGAGTGAATGAGTGAGAGTGAATGAGTGAGCGTGAGAAGGAATGAGTGACAGTGAATGAGTGAGCGTGAGAGTGAATCAGTGAGCGGGAGAGTGAATGATTGAGCGTGAGAGTGAATGAGTGAGCGTGAGAGTAAATGAGTGAGTGTGAGAGTGAATGAGTGAGCGGCAGAGTGAATGATTGAGCGGGACAGTGAATGAGTGAGCGTGAGAGTGAATGAGCGAGCGTGAGAGTGAATGAGTGAGAGTGAATGATTGAACGGGAGAGTGAATGAGTGAGCGGGAGAGTGAATGAGTGAGCGGGAGAGTGAATGAGTGAGCGGGAGAGTGAATGAGTGAGCGGGAGAGACAGAATGAGTGAGCGTGAGAGTGAATGAGTGAGCGGGAGAGTAAATGAGTGAGCGGGAGAATGAATGAGTGAGCGGAAGAGTGAATGAGTGAGCGTGAGAGTGAATGAGTGAGCGTGAGAGTGAATGAGTGAGCGGGAGAGTGAATGAGTGAGCGGGAGAGTGAATGAGTGAGCGTGAGAGTGAATGAGTGAGCGTGAGAGTGAATGAGTGAGCGGGAGAGTGAATGAGTGAGCGGGAGAGTGAATGAGTGAGCGTGAGAGTAAATGAGTGAGCGGGAGAGTGAATGAGTGAGCGGGAGAGTGAATTAGTGAGAGTGAGAGTGAATGAGAGAGAAAGAGAGTGTGTGTGTGTGTGAGCGTACGCATGCGTGTGAGTGTGTGTATATGAAAGAATACAGAGAGAGAGAGAGAAAAAGAGTGAGAGAGAGAGAGAGAGAGAGAGAGAGAGAGAGAGAGAGAGAGAGAGAGCTGAGCAGATGCATGTCATGTAACACGCATGTTATGTAACACGCGAATCCATATGTTTGTGTATTCTCATCTGTCATATTATAAGTTAAATACCATTTGATTTTATCATGTATAATCTAAACTTATGTTCATTACTATAGTTTGAGTGAGAGAGTGAGTTAGTGTGAATGAGAGACAGAATGAGTGAGCGTGAGAGTGAATGAGTGAGCGTGAGAGTGAATGAGTGAGCGTGAGAGTGAATGAGTGAGCGTGAGAGTGAATGAGTGAGAGTGAATGAGTGAGCGGGAGAGTGAATGATTGAGCGTGAGAGTGAATGAGTGAGCGGGAGAGTGAATGAGTGAGAGCGAATGAGTGAGCGGGAGAGTGAATGAGTGAGCGTGAGAGTGAATGAGTGAGCGTGAGGGTGAATGAGTGAGCGGGAGAGTGAATGAGTGAGCGTGAAAGCGAATGAGTGAGCGTGAGAGTGAATGAGTGAGAGTGTCTGTGTGTGGGAGTGAATGAGTGAGCGTGAGAGTGAATGAGTGAGCGTGAGAGTGAATGAGTGAGCGTGAGAGTGAATGAGTGAGAGTGAATGAGTGAGCGGGAGAGTGAATGATTGAGCGTGAGAGTGAATGAGTGAGCGGGAGAGTGAATGAGTGAGGGTGAATGAGTGAGCGGGAGAGTGAATGAGTGAGCGGGAGAGTGAATGAGTGAGCGTGAGAGTGAATGAGTGAGCGGGAGAGTGAATGAGTGAGCGGAAGAGTGAATGAGTGAGTTTGAGAGTGAATGAGTGAGAGTGAATGAGTGAGCGTGAGAAGGAATGGGTGAGCGGGAGAGTGAATGAGTGAGCGGGAGAGTGAATGAGTGAGCGGAAGAGTGAATGAGTGAGCCGGAGAGTGAATTAGTGAGCGGGAGAGTGAATGATTGAGCGGGAGAGTGAATGAGTGAGCGGGAGAGTGAATGAGTGAGCGTGAGAGTGAATGAGTGAGTGTGAGAGTGAATGAGTGAGAGTGATTGAGTGAGCGTGAGAGTGAATGAGTGAGAGTGAATGAGTGAGCGTGAGAAGGAATGAGTGAGCTTGAGAGTGAATGAGTGAGCGTGAGAGTGAATCAGTGAGCGGGAGAGTAAATGAGTGAGCGTGAGAGTGAATGAGTGAGCGGCAGAGTGAATGAGTGAACGGGACAGTGAATGAGTGAGCGTGAGAGTGAATGAGTGAGCATGAGAGTGAATGAGTGAGAGTGAATGAGTGAGCGGGAGAGTGAATGAGTGAGCGGGAGAGTGAATGATTGAACGGGAGAGTGAATGAGTGAGCGGGAGAGTGAATGAGTGAGCGGGAGAGACAGAATGAGTGAGCGTGAGAGTGAATGAGTGAGCGGGAGAGTGAATGAGTGAGCGGGAGAGTGAATGAGTGAGCGGGAGAGTGAATGAGTGAACGGGAGAGTGAATGAGTGAGCGGGAGAGTGAATGAGTGAGAGTGTGTGTGTGTGAGTGAATGAGTGAGAGTGAGAGTGAATGAGAGAGAGAGAGTGTGTGTGTGGTGTGTGTGTGTGTGTGTGTGTGTGTGTGGGACGCGCTGGCATCACTACTTTTACGTCACATACTTTTTATGTACACATTTTTCTCCATGTTTAGCCTTGTTTATGTTTACAACATTCATTTCACAATGTTTATTTTTCTTCCTATGTAAATGTATAATGCTCTTGATGAACGAAAGACGAGTGATTGGAAGGGCCGAATGTAAGACGGGCCTGCGCGCCCAATTTGTGACCCTAATAAAGTTGATTTGATTTGATTTGCGCTGAGTTTGAATGCTGCTCATCAAGCTCCACCAACGTTGACTGTCCCCCGCTGCATATTTATGTACAAGATGTTTCCACTTAGTCTCTATGGTATATTGTATCCCACTTAGTCTCTTTAGTATACTTTATCTCACATGTCAGAATAACGTTATAATTATAATTCCAACGACAAACAATTTTTATTGAGTCGGGAAAAATAGAAATATTGACATAAAAAAGCGCCAAGACTGAATTAAAAAGAATCACTCCTACATGCATATGGCCAGGAGCGAGTTACCGCTGAGAAACATGGACATCCATAAACGTGATGAGAAACGGCTTGAGGCCTTGCAGTTTTTGTGATATCTCAAAATGAAAATAATAAGTGGAATTTTTAAAAAGTATAATTCATAAATGTTAATGTCTTTGGGAAAAAGAGGGAAGGGGGGTGAGCATATAGAATTGCGTAGTGGTAAGGCATACGAGAAAACTGTCAAACAACAAGAATGTTTATAGGACGCACGGTTCTCTTCTTCTTCTGATTCTTGTCTCTAAATGGAGTATAGGCCCTCAGCCAACCAATAACCTGTTCTTTGTAGACGTATTGGTGATTGGTTGGATTTTCCAGCTGCTTTCGTGGAGCTAGTCTCACGCAAACTTCTTAGTCGTCTCAGACGACATACTTGGTAGGTCACAGTGTTAACTATTCAGTGCTTTCTTTGTGGGCCACAGTCATCACACGGGTAATGCATGGTTCTTGCGTATGCATCTTGATTAGAGTATTGATGTCTGTGCAACGGAGGCACAGTAGGTTGTACAGGAGGTGTTCCTGCAAGGTTTTACATTTGATTTCTACCATAATATACAAGGGGCGTCTCGTAAGTCTTTAGCCTGACCATAAAGGAGTAGGCGGAGAAAATTGAAATTTGGCACATGTATAGCTCATTCAATTTGTGATGGACATATGAATTATGAATTTCCCTCCTAAACTGGTTTTTCCGATGTGGTGCATGGTACAACACGCCCTATTGACCAGATCTGCACATCCAACGGTTTGTCAGAACAATGGAGAAATCAGACGCCAGGACAAATTCTTGATGTTACAGGGAAAAACACCTACAGAAATACACAGGGAGATGGAGCCAGTATGTCCAAGATCCTGTCAGGTTTTAGTCAGATATGACTGAGCTACCGTATGACTGTAGACGGTACTACTTGCTTTCTGTTAGCGCCGAATGTTGGGCGGCAACACCAAACCCGACATCCAACATTGTGACAACGGCTTCGGGCGGAGGAGAGAATTTGAAGGGACAAGCCTTACAATAGTGCTAGGAAATGCAAAATAAGGACTAAATGTCATGGCAGGGCAGACTAGGCTCTAAGCATCAGTGGGTAACTGGTCTATGATTGAAGCTCCGACAGGAGGACAGGTATAGCATTGCTTTGCTGATCTAACAGCTTATACCAGCTTGTCTATTTCCAGGTGTATTGGTGTTAACCTTTCCTCTGGAGTAAACTAGACTAGCCGAAAGGGGGATCATGCTGCATGGGCACCACACGGTCTCTACAATTCAGGGAAGGCTTTGTGCCATACAAAGGTATAACTCCACCTTTGGTCCCCGTTATTGCTTGTAGTTATCACGCCTTGTTTGAAGCGCAATGTAACAATGACAAGACAGCAAGGTGCCAGTAATATGTTCAAGGAAGAACAAAAATATGTATGTGTCAAAAAGAGCATATTCTAAACTGCACAAATGTAAATATATGCGATACAGAGTACGTAGTCAATTTAATATTAATTAACACTCCTTATAAACATATATTGTAATCTATACTGAATAAGGTAGGTATAATAAGAACACATTGTGCTGTGTGTGTATACACATACACACACACACACACACACACACACACGCACTGGCACCTTGCCGTCTTGACAGACGATAGTTTGTGTTTCAAAAAGTCGTAATAGCTTTTACCCATGGCGATAGCGAATGTGACTGATAAGGGCAATTCGCGCTGTAAATGTTCGTTCACAGTGGGTGCATGTGAACACGTGGTCATTTCCACCATCATGCATCATCTTACGTCTCACACGCTCGGTGTGCGACTTATCTGCAATAATTTTCTCCTTTGTCTTTATTCCATTTCTGATGTTTGCCCTCCATGCAACACGTTCAGAGACGACTTGCTCCCAATGTGCATTATCAATGCTGTATCAATCATGTCCCGCTTACACACATCTTTGTATCGTAGTAGAGGCCGACTCTGAGATCTCTTACCCATCTGTAATTCACCAAAAAGGATGTCCTTTGGAATTCTACCATCATCCATCCTCCTAAGATGTCCTATCCATCTAAGTCTACGAAGACTGAGCATGGAATAAACCGTCACACAACCTGATCTTTCCAATACTTCAGTATTTATGATTTTGTCTTGCCACTTAATACCAAGAATTCTTCGCAGACACCGCATATGAAAGCTGTTTAAACGTTTCTCTTGGTGTGAGTAAGTTGTCCAGGTTTCACTGCCATAAAGAAGAGTACTAAGGACACAGTGGGACACGCTTGATAGACAAGGACTTTTGTTTTGGCAGAAAGCTTCCTATCCTCCCAGACTCTTTTTCTTAACGTGTTCATTGTTGTTGCTGCCTTACCAATCCAGATGTTGATTTCCTTATATATATATATATATATATATATATATATATATATATATATATATATATATATATATATATATATATATATATATATATATATACCGGCTTCGTGGCCGAGGGGTTAGCAGCTTTCTCCGCTAACCCCGAATACTCTCGTCACGTTACGCGACGAGAATTAGCAGTGGTTCGAATCGCAAAAGTGACTTATGAGAGTATGGAGCCGGTCGCTCAGAAAGTCGTGGCTTGCTGATGAGCGTAATCTAGCCTAGGAATCAACATACAGCTGAAAGATGCTGGTGCTGACCGCAATATCCTGAAACAGGATGGAAACGCGGGAAAAAAAAAATATATATATATATGTATATAAAGGCCGTTCATTCGACATCCGTTCGTGCCGCACCGCGCGTATTTGCGTACGTTGAACATGATCATGTCATAGTCATGTGATGAGTACTGACCAATGAATAAAAGAGCAAGTGCTTATCGTCCCATGATGCATAGGTTCTGTTTAAAGGATGTCGACCAGTGGACATTAATCGAAGAATGCAGGCAGCTTACGGTAACAAATGTATGTCGAAGACAACAGTGACAGACTGGGCACGAATGTTTTGGAAAGGACATCAGTTCACGACAGATCTTCGACGGCCGGGTCAAGCGCATATTGTTGCAACAGACAAAGCCATCGCCAAAATTGATCCAGCAGTACAGATGAACCGTTGTCGAAGCATACTTTCGCTAGCTTGTGTCAATTGGGACAATTCAAAAGGTCGTTCGTAAGAACCTTTAAAGAACCTGGTGTCAACATCAACTCTACCCACTGCTTGCAAACACTAGACAAGCTGCAAAAAGCCATCAAGAATAAACGACCCGGCATGCTTTTTCGTGGTGTGATTTTGTTGCACGACAATGTTCGTCCGCATGTCGCAAAGATTGTGCAGAAAGCATTAGCAAAGAAGAAGTGGGAAATTCTGTAACATTCAACCTATAGTCTTAATTTGTCACCATGTGATTTCATGATCAACATAGAACAATTGGTATAATGGGTCACATCACAAAGATCTTGCTACGAATTATCATGCAAAGAGTGAGGAAGAAATTACAACCTGAAATACGGGAAGAACAATGTGGGTTTGTGGAAGGAAAGGGTACAGTAAATGCTGTGTATATGCTGCGAACAGTTATTGAACGTGCTGTTGAAGTAAACAAGGATATACATCTTTGCTTTATTGACTACATTAAGGGTTTTGATAGAGTTAGACATGTCAACATGATGGATATGCTTGCAGATCTACAAATTGATAGGAAAGACATTAGACTTATAAAAAAAACGTATATTGGAAACAACAAGCTGCCATAAGGATTGATAATGAAGTGGGACAATATCAGCCTATTAAGAGAGGTGTTAGGCAGGGATGTGTAATGTCTCCAGTTCTTTTTTCCCTGTACAGTTAAAATATTTTCAGAAATGTAGAAGATATAAATGGAATCAGCATTGGAGGACGCAACATCAATAACGATAGACATGCAGATGATACAGCATTGATTGCAGACAATGCGCAGGATCTGCAACAATTAGTAGATGCGGTTGTTGTACACAGTGAGCAACTGGGGTTAGAATTAAATTGTAAAAAGACACAGGTTATAGTCGTCACTAGGAAGAACGAAGTACCACAATGTAATATAGAATTAAATGGGAATATTCTGCAACAAGTGAATCGGTACAATTATCTCGGAACAGTCATAACATCTGATGGGAGATGCCTTGAAGAAATTAGAACAAGAATCGCCATGGCGAAAGTAGCCTTTAGCAAGATGAAAAACATTCTGACCAATAAAAAGATGTCAATTGAAACGATAAAAAGAATGTTAAGGGGATATATAGAGCCTGTTCTTTTGTATGGATGAGAAACTTGGACAATGAGCAGTCAAGCTGAAAAACATCTCATGGCTGCAGATATGTGGTTTATGAGGAAAATACAAAGAATACCATGGACAGACAGAAAAACCAATGACCAAGTACTACAGGAGACAGATGAAAATAGTAAATTGATTAGAGAAATTAGACGTAGACAGTCAAAATGTTTTGGACATGTTATGAGAAGAAATGGATTAGAGAACTTGGTGACAACTGGCAAGATTGAAGGGAACAGACCAAGAGGAAGACCGAGAGGAAAATACCTGGATGGCTTGGCCACATGGCATGGACGAGACAGGAACACTGAGCTGATCCACGACTCTGGTGATCGAGTGAAATGGCGAGTCATGACCGCCCACGCTTTCCGGCATAGCACATGATTGATTGATTGATTTTCATTTGTTCGGACCTCTAAAAAAAGGTCTCAAGGGACAACGATTTCACACAGATGCAGACGTAATGAACGCGGTAAACACTTGGTTCAGTGAGCAACCACAATCCGTTTTTTTCGGACGGCATTCGCCGCCTACCTAAGCAATGGGATGCTTACCTGAATGCCTACGGCGACTTCTTCTGACCAACCCATGGTGCATAATTCATTCAAAATGAATGCTTTGTTTAATTCCACAATACCTGTTTATGTTTCTTTCATGCGTTTGTAATAAAGCCATTGGAACGGGTTTCAAATGAACGCCCTTCATATACCGGTGTGTGTGTATATATATATATATATATATATATACTCATTTCAGTTGATTTGATTTCATTTGAACTAAGAACCGACATCACTGCTCTCAGAACATTCCTATACGCGCTCCGTCCCCTCGTTCAAAACCCCGCGAAGAGTCATACTACCAATCGTTCCCACAGCTATCTGATTGAAAGTTCTATTCTCTTCACTCTCAGTTTTTGAACACTGCCGATCCCCAGCAATCTCATTCTTTCCACATACGGGTTCTCAGTCTGTCCCTCCGCCTTCTCCACCTGCTCCCACAGGCGCTCGACCACGTCTCCCTTGTCCAAAGATAATCTACCACCAAGAGTGCAATCTTTGCCAGCCTATCAGTCTGTTCACACCCCCCCCCCCCACGCGCTCCCGCGTCTCCGGGACAAAACATCTATTCAATTCTCACATATATAATCAGTGCTGATGTAGATCATATTGAAGATAATGCAGTACAGGCCTGATATGGCGAACTCAACAGGAACCCAAGAAATAGTTCTGCTTATTAGACATTCCTCTTGTAAGAGTTCAAACATATTGTAGTGCATTTACAACGTACAATAAATACAATATTGTTCTTTACAACAACCAGGAGAACTTTTAATCAGATAGCGGTGGGAACGATTAACAGCACGACTCTTCGATGGCTGTTGAACGAGGGGATGGAGCACGTATGAGAATGTCCTGAGTGCAATGATGTCGGTTCTTAACTCAATTCAACTCAACTCAACTCTTTACAACAGAAATTCGCCACACCATAGACCGCCTTCCGTGGTTTGCTTTGTATATTGCTATCAAACAACAAGAAAACATAATTAGGGTTGCGATAGATACTATTGTAGATTATATTGCTAACAGACAAAAAGAAGACGCAATCAGTGCAGAGATAGATAATATTATAGATAAATATATTGCTGACAGACAATAAAAAGACATAATCAGATCAGACATAGATAATATTGCTAGCAGACAAAAACAACAGCAACAACAAGACACATAATCAGGGCTGAGAACATATATTCAAACAGCTTGTGATTTAATGGGCGAGGTTTGGAGGAGGAGGAGGAAGAGGAGGAGGAGGAGGAGGCGGAGACTGACTGTGTGAGCGGGAGGGAGACACAGGGAGTGAGAGAAAGCTTGAGCAGTGCCCTCCAGTTTATCATTTTCCGGTTGCATATTACAGCTCTCCCAGCTGCGGACCGCTACTCCTGATTATCTTGTGCATGAAGCCATCATTACCGTGGGCTTGTAAAGGGCCCCAGGGGTTTTGTTCACTTCTTTCTCAAACAAAATAAAAAAAAAATGGCCATAACGATATGCGCCCGCGACCTGACAAGAAATTTTAGAGAACAAAACAAAGATGGCATGTCAAGGCTTGGGTGCTTGTATTTGTCCCAGCTGCCCTGCTCCTTTGGTCAAGTTTTCCTGGTCTGATTCTCCATGTGAAGTTTTCCCCAAGTCAAGAAGTAAACTGATGGTTATTTTATCGGAAGGGGAGGAGGGGGAGGGAGGGGCAAACGTCAAAGTAGTTAAGCTGGCTGCTTCGAGCTGTGATGATTGTAGGTTCGATTCCGGGGTCATTTGGTTCACCAGTGTAGTTGTCTCCGAGACTTCTAGGGATCGTCACTGACACTGAGGAGTTCGTGAGGTCGTGCTCTGTGTGACGCTTCCGGTAGCCCGTTCTGCAGAAAAAGACCGAGCTTTATGGGATAAAAAACGGTGGAATGAAGTTCGTGACCTTGCCTTTAACACTTGATGCGAATTTCAAAGATATACTGCGCTAGTGTCTTGTCTAGTCTCTTGTGTGTTTGTATCTTCTATAGTCTCTTGTGTATTTGTATCTTCTATAGTCTCTTGTGTGTTTCTTTCTTCTGTAGTTTCTTGTGTATTTGTATCTTCTATAGTCTCTTGTGTGTTTCTATCTTCTGTAGTTTCTTGTATGTTTGTATCTTCTATAGTCTCTTGTGTGTTTCTATCTTCTGTAGTTTCTTGTGTATTTGTATCTTCTATAGTCTCTTGTGTGTTTCTATCTTCTGTAGTTTCTTGTGTGTTTCTATCTTCTATAGTCTCTTGTGTGTTTCTATCGTCTATAGTCTCTTGTGTGTTTGTATCTTCTATAGTCTCTTGTGTGTTTCTATCTTCTGTAGTTTCTTGTGTGTTTGTATCTTCTATAGTCTCTTGTGTGTTTCTATCTTCTGTAGTTTCTTGTGTGTTTGTATCTTCTATAGTCTCTTGTGTGTTTCTATCTTCTGTATTAACATGTGTATTTGTATCTTCTATAGTCTCTTGTGTGTTTCTGTCTACTGTAGTTTCTTGTGTATTTGTATCTTCTATAGTCTCTTGTGTGTTTCTATCTTCTGTAGTTTCTTGTGTGTTAGGATCTTCTGTAGTTTCTTGTGTGTTTGTATCTTCTGTGTTACTTGTGTGTTTGTATCTTCTGTAGTTTCTTGTGTTTTTGTATCTTCTGTAGCAACTTGTGTGTTTGTATCTTCCGTTGTTTCTTGTGTGTTTGCATCTTCTGTAGTTTCTTGTTTGTTTGTATCTTCTGTAGTCTCTTGTGTGTTTCTATCTTCTATAGTCTCTTGTGTGTTTGTATCTTCTATAGTCTCTTGTGTGTTTCTTTCTTCTGTAGTTTCTTGTGTATTTGTATCTTCTATAGTCTCTTGTGTGTTTCTATCTTCTGTAGTTTCTTGTATGTTTGTATCTTCTATAGTCTCTTGTGTGTTTGTATCTTCTGTATTAACATGTGTATTTGTATCTTCTATAGTCTCTTGTGTGTTTCTATCTACTGTAGTTTCTTGTGTATTTGTATCTTCTATAGTCTCTTGTGTGTTTCTATCTTCTGTAGTTTCTTGTGTGTTTGGATCTTCTGTAGTTTCTTTGTGTTTGTATCTTCTGTGTTACTTGTGTGTTTGTATCTTCAGTAGTTTCTTGTGTTTTTGTATCTTCTGTAGCAACTTGTGTGTTTGTATCTTCCGTTGTTTCTTGTGTGTTTGCATCTTCTGTAGTTTCTTGTTTGTTTGTATCTTCTGTAGTTTCTTGTGTGTTTGTATATTCTATAGTTTCTTGTGTGTTTGTATTTTCTGCAGTCTCTTGTGTTGTTGTTTTTTTTTTGTCTTATCTAGTGTCTTGTGTGTTTGTATCTTCTGTTGTTTCTTGAGTGTTTGTATCTACTGTAGTTTCATGTGTGTTTGTATCTTCTATAGTTTCTTGTGTGTTTGTATCTTCTGCAGTTTTTTGTGTGTTTGTATCTTCTGTAGTTTCTTGTGTGTTTGTATCTTCTATAGTTTCTTGTGTGTTTGTATCTTCTATAGTTTCTTGTGTGTTTGTATCTTCTATAGTTTCTTGTGTGTTTGTATCTTCTATAGTTTCTTGTGTGTTTGTATGTTCTGTAGAAACTTCTTTGTTCGTATCTTCTATAGTTTCTTGTGTGTTTGTATCTTCTATAGTTTCTTGTGTGTTTGTATCTTCTGTAGTTTCTTGTGTGTTTGTATCTTCTATAGTTTCTTGTGTGTTTGTATGTTCTGTAGAAACTTCTTTGTTCGTATTTTCTGTAGTTTCTTGTGTGTTTGTATCTTCTGTAGTTTCTTTTGTATTTGTAACTTCAGTAGTTTCTTGTGTGTTAGTATGTTCTGTAGATTCTTGTCAGAAACATTTCTGTGTGCATCTTTGTATCTTCTATAGTAACTTCTGTCTTCTAGGCAGTGGTTCTCAAACGGTGGGGAATTCACACCCCACCCCACCCCACCTCCAGTGTGGGGATGGGGGATTTTAGTGTTTCATTAAGAACACAGATTGGCAGACTCACACTGGCTTCAGGATCACACAAAACGCGATCGTTTATCTTTCATATATATGTATTTTCCACGTGGACTTCTAGTAACAAAATTTCCCCTGGTCTCTGGGTAATGAGATCGGACGCCCGTGTGTATTGTTGTGCACTCAAAAAAAAAAGCCCTTGGCAGTTGGAAATCAAAAAAAGAGTAGCCTAACGGCGCTGCCCGTGCAAAATTTCGAGTTAAAAATCTACGCAAAAGTATTTCAGGATTCTCGTTTGCGCTACGAAGTTCGTGCACTGAGCTGAGTTTTCCGGACTCAGGCTTGAGTTAGGAGTATAACGGAGCAATTATGGGTTACACCTGTGTGCCGTGATGTTGATGCCGATTACATTAAACAACTTCTACAGTAATTTCTGTGTGTGTCACACACACACACACACACACACACACACACACACACATATATATATATATATATATATATATATATATATATATATATATATATATATATATATATATATATATATATATATATATCTCCCAGATGTCGTAAATGAAAGGATAGAAAATCTATTCCTTTGGAACCAATGAAACACTTGCATCTTGGGCGGAGTACACTCGCTGATTAAATGCTATGGGGTGATTAATCGTCTTAAGCCATTTCTCGTATCTGCCATGGGTTTATATATCGCCGACATGTTGTCATTGCGAACTGTTGTCTCAATTAAAATATTAATACAATAATTTTCTCTGAGCAACCTGATTTAATTTTGATCTATAGTAAAACATGTCTGCTACCATATTAACAACTTTTAAGTCATAACTATGAGACACCTTTAATTCTTATTTTGGCCCATCCATGTTTGGTTGATCCAAACCTACATTTTTTTCACTGAATCTGTTAAAGGACTATACAATGACAATAGAATCACGACAGCTGCAGAGATACTGGAGAAGTTCCATTTTAACAGCAGAATAAAGAGCAGAAGTCCATCACATGAACACCACAAAAGCTCAATGACCAGACACTACATCCACTGAAGAACCACACACCCTTAGGGAAACTAGTATTGATATCACGACGGTCTACGTACACAACAGTGGGAACATCCCTAAAAGCTTGTTAAAATCAGTTGTTACTGACTTTCCAGAGAAATCAATAGATTGTGAAGAACACTGAACCAACAGACTCATGATTTATATAAAGGAATTATTTGTTAGTGACTTGAAAACATACACCACAAAGACGCGAAATATGAAAGCAACAATATGAGTTAATTCAGGGAAAAGGCACAAATAAGTGTCATATACGTTGTCATCACCATGAACACTATGTGCCGTGCCAACTGGCGTAGGCGTCCATGTCTCTCAGGAGATATGAGTCCTTGGTGTTATGGATTAGCTCTGCTAATGATAAGTTTTCAGTCCATCCCTCATCATAGTCATCATCATCATCATCATCATCATCATCATCATCATCATCATCATCATCATCATCATCATCATCATCATCATCTCTCTCTGTCTCTCTGTCTCTCTCTGTCTCTCTCTCTCTCTCTCTCTCTCTCTCTCTCTCTCTCTCTCTCTCTCTCTCTCTCCCCTCACATCCCCCCCTCGCATCCCCCCCTTGATCTTTCCAATCGTCACGATGTTTTTCAAAGCTTCTCTTCTGGTTATGTGTCCAAAGATGGCTGTTTGTCTCTGTCTTATAGTTAGTTGTACATAATGTTCTAGTTACATTGGCTGTTTCCATGCAATGGTCATTAGTTGCTGTGGCAGTTGAGGTATTCGAATAATTCGTCTCAGTAAACACAGTTCCGTTGCTTCAAGCTTTTCTTAACAGAAAACCAATCAAAAAGTAGGCTTGGACCAAACAAAAATGGATAGTAAAAAATGGGAAATATGGTTGTGTCATAGTAAGTTGTTAATATGGGAACAGACATGTATTACAACACAATAACAACATTCTGGCGATATATAAGCCCATGGCAGATACAGAAAATCGCTTAAGAAGATTCTTATGACAATTAATCAGTTAATTTATTCATTCGCGTCCCACTAGTCACTGCCATACAGCAAAATTGATTCTGTATAATATTTCTGTACTCGCACTCTTACACTCAATCATCATCATCAAGTGTCCTGCCAGCTGACGTAAGCGTTCATGGCTCTCCACAGATCTCGATCTTTGGTGTTCTGGATAAACTCTGCTGATGATATTCCTCCATGCCACCGTTTTCAATCCATCCAGCATCGTTTCTCTTGGTCTGCCTCTGCCTCTCCTCCCCTCGTTCTTTCTAGTTGTCACGATGTTCTCCAACGTCTCTCTTCTCATCACATGACCAAAGAAAGCCGTTTGTCTCTTTCGTATCGTTGCATATAGTGTTCTAATTTTATTATCCTCTGTCAACGTCTCGCACACACACAGGTATTCTAACTCCTGCATACGCACTCAAGAAAACCATCAGTCGTACGTATGGGATTTTACAATTTATTCAGGCGAACCTGATCATCATCATAATGTGCATACAGGCGGTGAATTCATTACATACATATACAAATGCTGCCTTACAAACGCTTATAGCACACAGCCAATTACACAAGTCCTACACTCGCTATCTACAAACTAGCACTCCCGCAAAAGCTATACACTCCCTCTAGAAAACACAACGTTCTTCCCCTGAAACTGTCTGAGTCCCGTCTGACGTTTTCAAACTGGTCAGTTCGTCTCGTGGTACTAATCCACGTCCCTTTCGTGACCACTGTGCTGTCTTAGCAGTCACGTCGTACTGCAGTCCGTCCGTGTTAGGTTAGGTCATTAAATGCAATGCCGTCTAGTCCGTTCAGGGCAGTGTCCCGTGAAATTATGTCCCCTCCTATCACTCGGTCCTGTCCTGTCGGTGTCCTGTCTGATATTTCTGTGTCCTTACCCAAGTCCTGTCTTCCCTCTATCTACTGTCCTGTAGATGTCCTGTCTTATGACCCCTCTGCGTCCTGACTTCTGTCCTGTCTCTCATCTATCGACTATATTGTAGATGTCCTGTCTTATGACATTTCTGTGTCCTTACTTATGTCCTGTATATCGTTATCTCTGTAGACCTGACTCTATTCTGTCCCTTGTCCTCTCTCTATGTCCTGTACCTATTCTCCCAACACCCTGACAGCCTCTTTCGGGCAATCATTGTTACACTCAATATAGTCGCTTATTGCATGCGATACTTTTCATTTTCTGAAATGCCGCATTTGCTTGACCAATTCTGCTCTTTATCTTTGTCACGCGTCTTTCATCTGTTAGTATATGTATGTACATTTATAAACGTAAGCATTTTTCCTTATATTGTTTTATCCCATTTTAGTGTTATGTTTTTCTTCTACATTACTATTGCTTCTGTTTTCTTGACATTCTTAGAAAGTTATTGTTTTTTCCTCTCTATTACTAATAAGTCCAAAAGTTTGATATCTGATGTAATTTCAGCTATCAGTTTTGTCTCATCTACATAGCGTACATTGTTAATATTATAATCCACAGCTCGTATTCCGGGTCGATCTCTGATCTCTCTCACTGTTACTTGGGCCTGATACCGACAACACCACCCAACGAGTCTATTCACAGTGTGAGTCAGCACCATATGCCGTATGCGCCTTATAGCGGAAGGGTTCTGTAATTACTTAATTACTAGAATAAGAACTACTTTACTACAGTTCTACTACTAGTACTTTACAACAGTTCCGGTCCCCAACATAGAGGATAGGCGGTTAAGCTTTTAAGGTCTCTGGAGAGTTTATGCTTGTGACATTGGTTTGCTTACGCATTTTCCTCATGTTGGATAGGTAGTACATGGTTCCTTTGCACTGCTACTAAGTTGAGTGTGTGGGGCGACACTGAGAGCTGTGAATTTCGTAGGGAGTGCTTTTACATCTGTCAGCGGTTGTTTGTAGCGTGAACTGCATATTCAGAAAAAAATGGCGACCGGGCGATCGCTGAACTAAATGGGTTGCCTTATGCAGTAATATGTGGCTGGTGGTTTTCTAGTAACTGCCGCTTCCATTGACGATGAACTGCATTTTTTGTGGCGGACTTTAGTGTTGGCATTCTGGCAGCGGCATTATGTATAATATACCTGTGCGGGCTGTTGGTTTGTCGAGACTCCTGTCTGTTCCATTTTTCACATGAGGCAGTGAGGAGTATTTATGTGATATTCACTTGTACGAAACGGAGCATTAACTAACTAAGTAACTAACTAGTCCATTACTAAAGCTAGAGAAGGAAACACAGCGATATAGCACATCTTTTTTGTATTCTTTGCTGACAAGATATGTGCAAGGAATTATGTTCCTCTTTATTCCCTTTTCAATTGCTACTACATGTTTCCAGTAAACATTCGTTATGATTATATGGTCCTTCACATGATTGTGTGTGCCTATGCGCGCGTGCGCGTGCGCACTTGTGGTGTGTGTGTGTGTGTGTCTCAGAAAAAGAGAGACAGAGAGAGAGAGAGACAGAGAGAGAGACAGAGAGAGAGAGAGAGAGAGAGAGAGAGAGAGAGAGAGAGAGAGAGAGAGAGAGAGATTTAGCTGCGCTGCGTGTGTACATGTTTTGTTTCATGACCACTAACTCTGTTGTACTTACTATTGCAGATGATGGCTGAGCCAAGGGTGTTTCTCGTGACGTGTTGTGTCGGTCAGTTTGCCCTACTCGTGTGCCTAGACGTGCCTGCCGTTTGTGGATAGACTGGAGACGAGTGGAGGCAAGGCCAGGCTGTGGAAGTGTCGCGTCTACTGACTCTAATCCCACGTCAGAAATAACTGCAGCCAGCCAGCAAACAGACTCTTCGACGTCGACGGCTTCAGATTTGCTGTCTGGCAGCAACAAGAAGGTTGTGCTACACTATACTTATGTGACGTGCCTTATAGATACGTATGCTCACATAAACGATAATATTTGTGAATATATGACCTTCGTTGCAATCCGCCCCCAAAGAAAGCAATCAGTTAAGAGCGGCTAAGCCAGTTCTATTTGTTGGTAATTCCAGACGTGGTCAGCCCTGGCACACGGCGTATTCCCGACTTGCTGTTAATGAACAACTTCGATGATGCTGACTTCTCTGGGCATTGAGTAGATCCTCTCGAATCACTGGATGAACTACTGTTACAGGGGACGATCCAACCAGCTACAGTTCTAAATTATCGTGTCCGTTGTCCGTTTTGGAATAATCTCGAATTAATCTCCTTGAGACCAGACATGTCCATCATTTCATGAAACTTCTTGCTGTAGATAGAACATTCAGTCGAACAAGTAAGTGACCCTTTTAAACGTCTGGGTCACAATGGACATATGGTGCTGGGCCCAGTTTTGTATAGACCAATGGGGTGATCTGTGGGCGGTGTTGTCAGCATCCCACCGGAGTTAATAAATTACATTACATTTATCCCGTGTTTTAGTTTTCGGGAGTCGGTGTCAACACATTTACTGCAGTCGCCAACATGAGTTGTTCATTGAGGCTACACGAAGCATTCCTTGGACTGTGCCTTGTGATTGTTCTGAGTGTGGTTGGAGTCAGTTGTCAGTTGTTTGATCTCACGTATAAAATAGACGAGGAGCTTCAGATCAACACGGTGGTGGGTAACATCGGTACCGACTCCAATATCTTCCAGCTGCTGAGCGCCGAAGATTTTGCCTCCTTGCGGTACCGCATTCTCCTGTACCCAGAGACCCACAACAACTACTTCAGCATCGTCAACACCACGGGTGTTCTGAAGACCGCTTCCCCAATAGACAGAGAGCTGATCTGCTTCTATGAGACTACATGCAAACTGAGTCTTCACGTAGCGGCCCAGACAGAGTCAGGTCAACAGTTTTACACATTCAAAGTGTCAGTGTTTCTCCAAGACATCAATGATAACTCACCAACTTTCAGCATGTCCACTATGACGGTGAAGATTGACGAGGATGCGGCCGTGTCTACACCAATCCCCATCATCTCGGCCACGGACCGCGACATCCTCAACAACACACTTCAGAAATACTCGTTAGTCACGCCCAGTGATACCTTCGGGTTGAAGGTCACACGTAACCTGGACGACAGTCTGACGCCTCAACTTTACGTTAAAGCTTTAATGGATCGCGAGCGTCAGCCGTACTACTTCCTCAAGGTCATGGCCCTGGATGGCGGCACTCCGGCCCGATCGGGAGAGCTCACCATTAATGTCACACTTAACGACGTCAACGACAATTCTCCGAGGTTCTCCAAGCAAATCTACGACGAGACTGTGGCCGAGATCTCACCCATTGGCCACCGCGTCATGACGTTGTCTGCCACAGATGAGGACATCGGCAACAACGGGCGCATTACGTAAGTAGATATAAGTAGATGTGTTGTTGGTTTCCAGTACAGCTGTCGGTGATATATGACCACCGTTGTTGGCTGTCCATACAGCTGTCGGTGATATATGACCACCGTTGTTGGCTGTCCATACAGCTGTCGGTGATATATGACCACCGTTGTTGGCTGTCCGTACAGCTGTCGGTGATATATGACCACCGTTGTTGGCTGTCCATACAGCTGTCAGTGATATATGACCACCGTTGTTGGCTGTCCATACAGCTGTCGGTGATATATGACCACCGTTGTTGGCTGTCCATACAGCTGTCCGTGATATATGACCACCGTTGTTGGCTGTCCATACAGCTGTCAGTGATATATGACCACCGTTGTTGACTGTCCGTACAGCTGTCGGTGATATATGACCACCGTTGTTGGCTGTCTATACAGCTGTCGGTGATATATGACCACCGTTGTTGGCTGTCCATACAGCTGTCGGTGATATATGACCACCGTTGTTGGCTGCCCATACAGCTGTCGGTGATATATGGCCACTGTTGTCTATATAGTTATATCTGTGTTATAATATCATGACTACTGTTGGTTGTCTATGTAGTTATTAGTGATGTATTACCACAATTGGTATCTGTCTAGTTATCACTAATTTATTAAATCAGCTGTTTTTGGTTTGTTATGTAGTTATCAGTGATATATTACCACAGTTGTTGGTTTGTTATGTAGTTATCAGTAATATATTACCACAGTTGTTGGTTTGTTGTGTAGTTATCAGTAATATATTACCACAGTTGTTGGTTTGCAATGTAGTTATCAGTGATATACTACCACAGTTGTTGGTTTGTTATGTATTTATCAGTTATATATTGCCATACTTGTTGTTGGTTTGTTATGTAGTTATCAATGATATATTTCCACACTTGTTGTTGGTTTGTTATGTAGTTATCAGTAATATATTACCACAGTTGTTGGTTTGTTGTGTAGTTATCAGTAATATATTACCACAGTTATTGTTGTTTTGTTATGTAGTTATCAGTGATATATTGCCATACTTGTTGTTGGTTTGTTATGTTGTTAGCCGTGATATATTACCACAGTTGTTGTTGGTTTGTTATGTAGTTATCAGTAATATATTACCACAGGTGTTTGTTTTTTATGTAGTTATCAGTGATATTTTACCACAGTTGTTGTTGGTTTGTTATGTAGTTATCAGTAATATATTACCACAGTTGTTGGTTTGTTATGTAGTTATCAGTAATATATTACCACAGTTATTGTTGGTTTGTTATGTAGTTAGCCGTGATATATTACCACAGTTGTTGTTGGTTTGTTATGTAGTTATCAGTGATATGTTACCACAGTTGTTGTTGATTTGTTATGTAGTTATCAGTCATATATTACCACATTTGTTTTTTTTTTTTTTGTTTTTTTTTTTTGTTATCTAGTTATCAGTGATATTTTCCACAGTTGTTGGTGTGTTATGTGGTTATCAGTGATATATTTCCATAGTTGTTGTTGTTGTGTTATGTGGTTATCAGTGATAAATTTCCACACATGTTGTTGGTATCTGTGTAGTTATCAGTGATATATAAAATCAGCTGTTATTGATAACAGATGTTCACAAGCTCAGTGATGTATTACAATACAAGGATCAGTGGTTAGTATTACGTTACCAAAAATGTAAAAGTTAACTGTGACCCTTGAGTGTTGGAAGTGGTCAGCAATATATTAGTTTAGATATGGTTGCAGCAAATTGTGTAAGTGCTACATTATTGTAGACGTTGATGTGAAGTGGTACTATACTACTACTTCTGCATAGAAGATGTAATAAGTAATGCATTAAGAGTCGGTGTGATCAGTAATACCTCATTCAAGAGGTGATCAATAGTACATTATAGAACATAATTGTATGTACATTGTAGTAGAAGTGGGATATGTTACTCATGCCGCATGTTACTGCATTACGGCAAAAGTGATCAGTGTTATATTACTGTAGTAAGTGGTAAAGAATGCATTCATTGACTGTTTTTACATCTGTCCGTGGTTGTTGTAGCGTGAACTGCATGTTCGGAACGATGGCAGTCAGCCTGTTCTTGGAATTGACTGGATTGTCTTTTCGGTTTACAAGTACATTTTTCTCGGAGACTCCTGAGGGTCGTCGCTGGAGCTACGGAGTTCATGCTTTGAGCGATGCTTTAAATTCCGGGGCAATGAAGTCGATCCTCTCGACTTTTAAAACAGTAATGTGTGGTTGCTGGTTTTCTGGTGACTGCGCTTCCATCGACGATGCAGTGTATTTTCCGTGGAGGACTTTTGTGTTGGCATTCTGACCACGGCATTATGCACAGTGTACATTTGCGGGCTGTTGGTTTGTCGAGACGCCTGTCTATTCCACTTTACACATAGGGCAGTTAGGAGCATTTCGTATGATATTCACTGGCACAGGAACGGATCATAATCGGACGACCCGTTGCCGTGAAGTTGGAACCTCGACTAGCTAACTAACTAACTGTAGTAAGTGGTGATTAGTGAGTGCAATGCTACAGAAGTGATCAATGTTGCATTACTGTACATGTGATTGACATGACTGTCATCGGTCTCGATTTGTTGTTGTCTTGTCTTTGAAAAGCTGCAGGATTAACTTCACTGCACAGGGTTTTATCGCATATGGCTCGGTCTCTTTCGCCAGGGACGGCCTGTCAAAAACGTCGAACAAAGTACGAACTCCGTAGCTCCAGCGACCATCCCCTGAAGTCTCCCAGATAATTGAACTCTTGAACCGAATGTCGTAGCCCGGATCGAACCTACCTCCTTCGGAGAGCGAGGCACGCCGGGTAACAACTCCGCCCTGGAGAATCCCTCTCTGGGAATGATTGATAATATATATATTTATATCACACTGTTGTTGATTACACAGCTGTCTGATTCCCTTGCCGAAGCCTGGCAAAGACCACACACACATTCAGGGATATCCAGTAATAACCATGCAGAATGTAATAGGCAAGCTGCTGGAGAAAGTAATTGCCAGAAAAATATCAAGCCAGCTAGAGGGGCAAGGTGTTTCCCAAACTACCCTGGGTGGGTACCGTCCAAAAAGAGAAACCTGGACCAATGCAGCAGTGTTTGCCCATGATGTCTATGAAGGTTTCCACTCAGGCATTGAAACCTTTGCTGCAGCGACTGATCTTGAGGACGCGTACAACAGAGTACCGTTGGATTTTTTAATGCTTCAGCTTCTTGAACTCAAGATGTCCTTTCCTCCTTAGTTGCATCGCTGCAGCCCTCTTCAAACGGAAAGTAGATTTTTGATGTGGCAGTTGGATTTCGGAACAAACAACTATATATCCTGGCCTATCACAGGGATCACCATTATCTACAGTGCTGTTCAACGCCTAAACTGTGAGGATCACTTGACTGGGGAGGACATTGTCATATGCCGACGATGTTTTAGTGTATCGTCAGGGCAAGGATAGAGATCAGGTTGCTGTGGAACTACAAACCGAACTCAGTCGCATAAGTACTTGGTGTGTTGAAGCTGGCGCAATGGTCAACCCAACAAAGGCAACAGTGACATGGTTCTCATTGAATAATCATATTGTCAACGCTCCAACACCAACTGTAAATTTGTGTTTAGAGACTGTGGAAAGAACGCAGGCAATGAACTACCTGTGGATACGTTTTAATCGAAGCCTGGCTTATAATGAGCACATAGACCAGGTGATAACAAAGGCCAAGCGGGGCTTGGCTGAGATGCGGGTGATGGCGGCAGCATACTGTGAGCAGCGCCATCTATGTCTTCTATACGAGGGGCTGGTCATGTCTGTTTTGGGGTATGTTATGGCGATCCTGACTCTCAGCCGTAAGCAGATAGAAAGGATGGAAATGATACAGAACGAAGCTATGCGCATTATTCTTGGATGTACAAGAGATACAGCATGCAGGGCAAGCGCTATCTTCTTGATTTTCCTACCTTTGAAGACAAAATACAAATTTGCAGAGCACATGCCTACCTCAGAGTTAACGCAAACACACAACATCCACTGCATAGTGAAATTAGGAAGGTGAAGGGCAGCAAGTTAAAAAGAGGAAGGTCGTGGATGGGTCAAGCCGAAGACATTCTTAAATAGGTGTGTTCACTTGAGGACGTAGAACCTGGCGAGGAGTGGGTACAAGTGCCAACAGATTTCTGTACGTCCTTTTCAGTTTGCATCCAAATAGACAGAAAATGCAGACAAGAAAATCCGGCTGCTGTGGAGGCGGAAGTACAAACGTTGATTTTGGAGAATTCGGTTGACGGTGATGCTGTCATTTTCACAGATGGGTCGGTCGTCCGACGCGTGAGAAGCTCATGGGCCTTTACTGCTCGGACCGGAGGGAGAATTGTGAAGGAGGACTCCGGTGCTTTTGTTGAGACCACAAGTAGCCTGACTTTGGAAGTCATGGCAGTAAGTAAAGCAATAACATGGCTCGAGACACAGACATTTAATAGGGCATGTTTCCTTAGCGACTCAATGAACATGATCAAGTGGATAGAGACGGGGTGGATCCGAAGAGAGTGGTTGCTGTCTCTGGAGCGGTCTCGGCTGGCAAAGATTAGAGAGAAAAAGAGTGTATTGTGGTCTTTCGTTTGCTGTATCTCATTGTTAGCTGTGTTGTCATTGACAAAGATTCTGAGAATCGAAACGTCTGTGTGTCGTATTGTATGCGTTCGTGTGTATTTTATCTTATTTTATTATTCATTTTTATATTTATTGAGTGCTTTTGATTTCGGATTTTTCACTTGTATTTCGCGACACGTGGATCTCCTTGTAAGGTATGTGCAACGTTTGTTGATGTTTAGTTCGTTTTTTCTCGCAGGAGTTTAAAATACCTATTTGTTTCCATTTCATATGGCAAAGATTAGTTTCATCTTCGTGCCAGGGCATGCGGGAGTACAAGGAAATGAGCGGGCTGACAAGCTCGCCGGTAAAGCTACTGTGGAGGGCGGACGCGCCATGGACCAGGCTGACATTCTGAATGCTCTACGAGAAGAAAGACTTTTGCGAGAACCAAGTGATGACTGTGAATCTACAACAATGGTCAGACTGCGAGAACAGCAAATTAAAAGAGGGGTGGCCAAACAAGAACACTACGCAGGAAGCTAAAGAAGATTGATAAACCAACACAGAACTGGTGTCGTTAGCCGCTACACGCTGTGGTATTTGCTGAGGAGGGGATCCGAGCACTTATGGACTGAATGGTTCAATGTGCGATGAGGATGATCTGTCGACTAACTAACTAACTAACTTTTAATCCGGCAGGGGCCTCTTCTGAAGGTACGCTGGGAGTCCAGCCTCGATCTGGCGCGTCTTCATATTATTGATCAGGCAGGTACTTCTGCTGGAGGTAATGCTGGGCATTCCAGTCTCGATCTGGCGCGTCTTCGTGGTCGCAATGACCCCTGGACTTCCTATCATGTTGACAATAGTAATACACTGTTGACACAAAACTGACGGTACACAGATGACACACTTGTCTTAAGTTGAGTGACAACAGGAAGCGTTGCGTTTTTAACTCTATTCTTCTTAATTTCACGGACACGATGATTAGTGAAACCTGGCCTGATTTCAATTGAATATATACACAGCGCTACAACGTTCCAGTGCTTTCGCCCATGAATTCTATTGCACACTATAGATAGGGATGCTGATCGCCAAGATCATATCACGTGTGTTGGGCTCAGGTTTTCCACCGTCCTGTTCATGTCGGAGTGCAGACTGATTAGCCTCATTCTCTCACGGTCGCTCTACATCTGGCTGGCCTATGACTCACAATTTTCTAGTGACTCATGTCATTCATACGAAACTATTCATGTCGTTGGGTCTTTTTTTTTCTTTCCTTTTCCACTCACCATGCACTGGGTATATATATATATATATATATATATATATATATATTCCACGCCGATAAGCTTAGGCGGTCATGTTTCGCCATCTCATACGATCACCAGAGTCGTGGATCAGCTCTGTGTTCTTGTCTTTACCATACCACGTAGCCAAGAAAATCTGGTATTTACTCCTCTGCCTTCCTCTTGCTCTCTTCACCTCGATCTTGTCAGTTGTCACTAAGTTCCCCAATTTATTTCTTCTCAAACATGTTCAAGAAAACTGTGACTGTGCGTCTAATTCCTCTAATTATTTTGCGGTTTTAATTTGTTTATTGTAGGACTTGATCATTGATTTTTCTGAGTGTTCATGGTATTCTTTGCATTTTCCCCAGAAACCACATTTCCACGGTCATCAGATTTTTTTTTCTCAGCTTGTCTGCACATTCTCCACGATTCATATCCATACGAAAGTACAGGTTCTATGTATCCCCTCAATACTCTTTTTCTCGTTGTAAATGACATCATTTTATTGGTCAGTATGTTTTCCATCTTGCAAAAGGCTACTTTCACCATGGCGATTCATGTTCTAATCTCTTCAAGGCACCTCCCCTCAGACGTTATAACTGTTCCGAGATAACTGTGCGGATATATGCTAGTCAGTTCCGAGATAACTGTGCGGATATATGCTAGTCAGATCTATATATGCTTGTCAGATCTATATATGCTAGTCAGATCTATATATGCTAGTCAGATCTATATATGCTAGTCAGATCTATATATGCTAGTCAGATCTATATATGCTAGTCAGATCTATATATGCTAGTCAGATCTATATATGCTAGTCAGATCTATATATGCTAGTCAGATCTATATATGCTAGTCAGATCTATATATGCTAGTCAGATCTATATATGCTAGTCAGATCTATATATGCTAGTCAGATCTATATATGCTAGTCAGATCTATATATGCTAGTCAGATCTATATATGCTAGTCAGATCTATATATGCTAGTCAGATCTATATATGCTAGTCAGATCTATATATGCTAGTCAGATCTATATATGCTAGTCAGATCTATATATGCTTGTCAGATCTATATATGCTAGTCAGATCTATATATGCTAGTCAGATCTATATATGCTAGTCAGATCTATATATGCTAGTCAGATCTATATATGCTTGTCAGATCTATATATGCTAGCCAGATCTATATATGCTAGTCAGATCTATATATTCTAGTGTGTATGACTGAGCTACCATACACCAGTAACTCGTACTGTCTGCTTTCTGTTATCACCGAGCGTTGGACCCGACACGCCACATTATGCTAATGGCATCGGGCGGAGGAGCATTACTGGGGGAGTACACACCTTATTCTGATGCGAGGAAATGCAACCTACAGGCTAAATGTCATGGCAGGGCATATTAGGCCCCTAAGCCTTGGAAGCCAAACTGATCTAGGATCGACGCTCAGACAGGCGGCCAGTTAAAGCTTTGCTTTGCTGATTCGGCAGCTTCTGCAGCTGATCTTGTTCCAGACTGGAGTATACTAGGCAGGCCGTGAGAGAGAGAGAGAGAGAGAGAGAGAGAGAGAGAGAGAGAGAGAGAGAGAGAGAGAGAGAGAGAGAGAATCATGCTGCATGGGCAACATATGGTCTCTACAATTTAGTCAAGGTATTATGCTTTCGAGATGTTATTAGGCCTCTTTTTAAAAAATACAACACTTTGAAGCACAATGTGACAATATCGTTTGCCAAGACCGCAAAGTACCAGTTTATGTATATATATAGATATATATATATATCCATCCATCATGTGCCATGCCAATAAGCGTGGGCGGTCATGTTCTGCCATCTCACTCCATCACTAGATTGATTGATTGATTGATTTAGGAATCGACATTACAGCATTCGGGGCATTCCCATAAGCGCTCCGTCCCCATCCTCAGCAGCCAGCAAAGAGTTCCAACACTAATAGTACCAGTAGCAATCTGATTATATTTCCGTCTCGCCTTTCCTCTGAGCGTTGAGCGTCGGCCAGATCCCCTCGTCACTCCTCGCTGTCTCATTCTTGCCAGACCATGGTAATCCATTTGCTCCTCCGAGGTGTGCACGTGCTCCCACAAGGCCGCAACCACGTCTGTCTTGTCATGTATCAATACTCCACCAAGTTCTGCAGAGCCAGCCAATCTGTCCGCCTGTTCATTTCCCAGCACACCGGCATGCCCCGGAGAAAAGATCCAGGCGATGCTTGTCACCCGTGACCTCCGAAGCGAAGCAAGCCACTCCGCACGAAGCCTGCCTGTCTTCACCCTCGTCAGCATGCTTTCTGAGTCAGTTACAATCACGATGTGTGTGTGTGTGTCGTATTCTCCATCCAGCGGAGAGCCGCAGTGACCGCCTCCACCTCCATTCTTAAGCTGGATGTTGTGGTATCATATGCCAGGCTCTCCTGCCCCAAACGTCGACCATTGGCTTTGGCTATGAACCCCCAGCCACTTTTCTCACCTCTTGACACCGAATTATCTGTGTTGATAATCACATCACCCGAGTGAACATTGTCCTGAATTAGTTGCTGGATTTCCACTTCCGTGGCCCCTGCTGGCCACTCCCTGCACTCCCGGCTTAATGTGATTATAATTCTGCACAAGTCTGACTGCTCCGCTGGCACTCTGACCCACTCCTCTCCACGCCTAATGTTCTCCAAGGGGCACACCTGTCTGATCGTATCCTCCGCCTGAGCCATCCATGATTTCCCTCTTATCAGTCGCTGACCCTTAACTGCATCCAGCGCCTCATGCAGTGGGTGGTCTGTGTCTGCAGCTACTCTGAGGTATGCCTTCGCCTGCATCACCTTGAGCCTACCAGCAATAGTCGGCAGACCAAGGATGTAACGCATACACACGACTGGGGTGTCTCTAGTGCATCCCAGAATTACCCGCATATCTTCGTTCTGTATGCGCTCTAACTTCACCAGCTGACTCTCTGAGAGTGAGCAGACCTAATCCATACTCAATTACTGAGAGGGTCAAGTGCTGGTATAGTGTGAAAAGCATTCTCTGCTCTGTGTCCATTGCAGCCATAGTTTTAAGTGCACTGAGTCCCTTTTGAGATCTTGTCACAACCGTCTCCACATGGTCCTTGAAGGATAGGCTCCTGTCAAATGTGATCCCCAGATACTTCAGTTTGTTCTCTCTACTCCATCACTAGAGTCGTGGATCAGCTCCGGGTTCCTGTCTCGACCATGCCACGTGGCAAGCCATCCAGGTATTTACTTCTAGGTCCTCCCCTTGGTCTCTTCTCTTCGATCTTGCCAGTTGTCACCAAGTTCTCCAAGTCATTTCTTCTCATAACATGACCAAAAAATGTTGATTGTCTACGTCTAATGACTCTAATCAGTTTACGATCTTCATTTGTGTCTTGAAGCACTTGTTCATTGGTTTTTCTGTCTGTCCATGGTATGCTTTGCATTTTCTTCAGAAACCACATTTTCACACCCATCAGCTGTTTTTCAGCTTGACTGCTCATTGTCCACGCTTCACATCCATACAAAAGTACAGGTTCTTTTTTTCCGTTTCAATTGACATCTTTTTATTGGTCAGTATGTTTTTCATAGGCTGATATTGTCCTACATCGTTATCAATTCTGATGGCAGCTTGTTGTTTCCAATATATGTTTTTTACAAGTGTAAGGTCTTTTCCATCAGTTTGTAGATCTTCAAGCATCCTTATCATGTCGACATGTCTCACTTTATCGAAAGTCTTTGTGTAGTCAATAAAGCAAAGATATAGATCTTTGTTTACTTCTATAGTACGTTATATTACTGTTCGCAGTATATACACTGCATTTACTGTGCCCTTGCGTTCTACAAACCTGCATTGTTCTTCTCCTATTTCGGGTTTTTTTTTCTTCCTTACTCTTTGCATGATAATTCTCAGCAACATCTTCGTGATGTGGCTCATTATACTAATTGTTCGATGTTGATCACATTCCAAGGTTTCTGATTATATATATATATATCCGCCGAGCAAGAAATGAAAAGTAGCTGACAATGGCGCCCGTCTGTCCCTACGAATTTCTTCTTAGCGTCTGTAAACGTCAGATACACTGTCTCGTGTAGTGCATTCTCCTTGCACTAATGACCTGCTCTGTACGACATGAGATGCACTATCTCCGACAATGCTTTCTCCTCGCACTAATGACCTTCCGCGTGTCCCTTTCCACATCTCTACTCTAAAATAGGAATCTCCATCAAAGAGATTCTCCAATTGCTGTCCTAACTGTTCCTGGTGCCGGGGGCCGGGCGCTGAAGAAAGCTTAAATTTAAATCAAATGTGAAATCGCAGACATTAAGTTGTGCCTGTGAGGGGAGCAGGTCCGCACTCGCCATCTCGCGGTGACGCTAATGACGGCATGCACTGGGGAATCAATGGGCGCTGACGAGTACAGAAATGGCGTTTCCGTGTCGAGGAACTTGACCAGATGATCAGAGAGATAGGCGTAAAAATCTGTTCTGTTCCCGTTGATGTCATGCCATTTCTCCACTCACGTGCGCTCACATGCACAGACTCACTCACTCACACACAACCAAACACATTATCTCTATTTCAATCTCTGCCACGTGTCAACACTCACACAATCTAGTTCCTAGACCATTAGTTCCATGTAGCCAGACAGAATTTGATCGCTCGCCTATACATACATACCTTTCTGTACACTCGCAAACTTTCTGGGAATGGAACAAGGGGAAGGTAATGAGTTAGTTAGTTAGTCGACAGATCATCCTCATTGCACATCGAACCACTCAGTCCATAAGTGCTCAGATCTCCTCCTCAGTAAATCCCGCAGCGTGTAGCGGCTAACGGTGCTTGAAAAAGGAGTCTGGCATATGAGACTACGACCTCCAGCATGAGAATGGAAGTGGAAGCAGTAACGGCGACATTCCGTTGGTTAGAGGAGACTATAAGCAACACACACTGTATTCATTACGGACTCAAGGAGTATCCCAAGTAAGGTGGATAAAGGAATGTTTCATGTGGAATGGCTCACCTAGCTTCAGAGGTCACAGATTGTGAGACTTGCTGAATTTTTTTGCTCTGACCATGCAGGAGTGTGGCGGAATGAACAGGCTGATAGGCTGGCAGGGAATACACCTCTTGGTGGTAGATTACCTATGGACAAGAGAGAGTTGGTCGAACACCTGTGGGACTATGTGGAGAAGGCAGAGGAACAGATTGAGAACCCTTATATGGAAAGAATGATATTGCAGGGGATAGGCAGGGATTATGGAAGAATCTCAAAGCTGAGTGGGGAGGCAATGAGAACTTTCAATCAGATAGCGGTGGGAACGATTAGTAGTATGATTCTTTGCTGGTTGTTGAACGAGAGGACGGAGCACGCATGGCAGTGTCCTGAGTGCAGTTATGCCGGTTCTTAGCTCAACTCAACTCTTCTATGGCTTCCTGTATAGTGTTCTTGTTTGGCCACATGTCTTTTAACTTGTTGATCTCGCAGTCTGACTATGATTGTAGATTCACTTGGATCTCGCAAACGATTTACTTCTCGTTGAGCATTCTGTATATCAGCCTGATCCATGGTTCGTCCGCCCTCCATAGTAGCCTTACCTGCAAACCTATCAGCTTGGTCCATGGCGTGTCTGCGCTCCACAGTAGCCTCACCTGCAAGTCTGTCAGTCTGGTTCATGGCTCGTCCGCCCTCCACAGTAGCCTTACCTGCAAGCTTGTCAGCTTGCTCATTTTCTTGTACACCCGCATGCCCTGGAAAGCAAATAGGTCAATACCTGAATGGCTTGGTCGTATGACATAATCGGGATGAGAGCACAGACTTGAACCAAGACTGGTGATCATTATCTGCGAACGCTTATCGGCAAGTCGCACGATGATAATGACTAATATCTCGCTAGTAATCAGTATAGTACAGACTCTTTTTCTTATAGTCCATAAATAAACCTGTATAGTTTGAAGCTCAGAAAAGTGTGCTGTTGAAAACGCACTAGAAAACATACAAATTGAAAGCTATAATTACCGACCGGGATTCGAACCTGTCACCTCCAAATGATGACGGCGCCTCGCTGCAGACACAAGTGTACTTCGACGCATGACCTAGTAGGCACCCCCTATGAAAAGGTCTCTTCATTAGCCAGGTCTATTGTTTGTCCATCAAGAATTTGTCCATTCATTTCATCCAGTGGGTTTGAAAGTATGGGGCCGTGAGTGCTACGATGGCTGATAAGGCCTATTTTGGCTCGAAATGTTCTTTGACAATGTGGGGTGGGCAAAGAATGCTTGACGTTCCAGGAAGAGGATCTCCTGCAGTGGTTTTTCTGTCCAGCCTTTTCTTCACAACTCTTGCAGTCCTGGTTGCTTCACAAGTGACTGCATCCTTGCGTAATGATGTTTTCCACGAATTTCGGTCTTTGGCAGCAGTCTCCCAGGTGTCATGATGAATTCAAAAAGCTTTCAGTGAGGTTTTCAGAGTGTCTTTAAAGCGTTTCCTCTGGCCACCTTGGGAGCGTTTATCACAACACAGCTCTCCGTAAAAAAATTTGTTTAGGGAGTCTGTGATCTGGAGCGAGTTTAGTGACCAGCCCAGCGAATCTGATTTTTCATTAGTAGAGTGTGGATACTGGGTAGAATCTGAATCTTCGTTAGTATAGTGTGGACACTGGGACTTCCGTGTCTGGGATCTTGTCTTACCATTTAATCTTCAATAGCTTCATAAGGCAGACTGTGTGGAAGTGGTTTAATTTCCTAGCGTGTCGCTGATAAACAGTCCAGGTTTCACAGCATATAGCAGTGTGGATAATATAACTGCTTTGTAGACTTTCAGCTTTGTTTGCAGGTTTATTCCATTTCTGTCCTATACATTCTTGTACAGTCTGCTAAAGGCGGCGCTGGCCTTGGAGATACTTGCATTCTCCTCGTCATCAATTGTGGCAGCCTGTGACACAGTGCTGCCAAGATAGGTGAATTTGTCCACAATAGTAGTCTGTGACCATTCACTTTGATATTCGACACGGTGTGATTATTCCCTGGAGCTGGCTGGCACATAACTACAGTCTTCTCCAAGTTGATATTGAGCCCAAAGTGTGCATAGGCATATGAGAAAGCTTAAACATTGTGTTGCACATCTGCCTCTGAGTTGGCATATAGAGCGCAATCATCAGCAATCAGCAGTTCTCTGACGGTGTCGCTGTTAGTTTTGGTTTTAGCTTTCAGCCTTCTGAGATTGAATAACTTTCCATCCATGCTGTAGTTTATGTCTATTCCAATGTCGTTGTTCTCTAAGGCATTCGTCAACATAGCTGAAAACATGAGGCTGAACAGTATTGGTGCCAGGACACATCCTTGCTTCACCCCATTGGTGACAGGACAGGGCTCAGACAGTTCACCATTTTCCTGTACTCTTGCCTGCATGCCATCATGAAATAGCCGCACTATTTGGACAAACGTTTGTGGGCAGCCATATTTTGCCATAATCTTCCACAGTCCTTCTCTGCTGATTGTATCAAAAGCCTTGGTAAGGTCAATGAAAGTGGAGAACATTTCGCAGTTCTGTTTCTGACATTTCTCTTGCAGCTGCCTTGCAGCGAAGAACATGTCAACAGTGCCTCCTTCTTTTCTGAATCCACACTGACTCTCAGGAAGAAGACCTTGATCGAGATGGGCTGTGAGGCGATTGAGAAGAATTCTGGCGAGTTTCTTCCCTGCAATTGAGAGCAAGGAAATGCCTCGGTGGTTGTAACAGGTTTGGCGGTTCCCTTTACGTTTGTAAAGGTGGACTATTGAAGCGTTCTTGAAATCTTGTGGCATGGTCTCGTCCACCCATGTGTGAAGCTGCTCTATTAGGACCGGTCCACCTGCTTTGTAAATCTCTGCTGGGATGGAGTCAGGACCAGACGCCTTACCGCTGGAAAGTTACTGGATGTTTACTGCTACTATGATTGGCAGTCATCAAGTGTACTTCAAAAGCACAGACTCCGACAGTAGCTTTACTTGCAAGTCTGTCAGCCTGGTCCATGTCTCGTCCGCCCTCTACAGTAGCCATAACTACAAGCCTGTCAGCTTGCTCATTTTCTTGTACACCCGCATGCCTTGGAAGGCAAAGAGGTCAATACCTGAATGGCTTGGTCGTATGACGTAATTGGGTTGAGAGCATAGACTTGAACCAAGATTGGTGAATAAGAAATGTTATTTCACCATCTTCAAAATCTGATCTAACTCTAGATCTGCAAAACAAGAAGTATACACTCATCATTTATGAGTCCACTGATGTCTCGACCCAAAAGTATTTGTACATTTTAGTTAGATACCTCAGCGATAAAAGAAATAAAATTACTACTAGTACTAACTAGTTTTCTAGGTTTGATTCCAGTTCAGGAGGCTACAGGAGAGAATATATTTAATTTGATTAACAATGAAATTGAAAAATGTAATCAAACAAATCCCCCGATGGTGTTTCCACCTTGTCATGGTGGGGGAGCTTGAGTTTCTCAATGACCCTGAGAGCTATGCCGGCGGTACCGTAGCTACCAGCAGGGCTTCCCTAGCCGGACAGGTCAGAGGGTAGAGAACAGACACAGAGAAACACCCTGGTCCTCCAGGTTGGGGGTTGAAGCGTGGGGTTAACATCCCCACCTTTGTAAAAACCTTTCTTTGTTACGAAACAAATACATGAGCCTCGATATCGGACTGACTTATTTGGACATCGACCTTGGAACGTTAAAGGACTTTTGAGATTTGGAACATGGAATGTACGGACACTATATCGAGCTGGAGCGGCCGAAGAACTAACCTGGGAGCTGGTTGAATATCAAATGGATATAACAGCAATTCAAGAAATAAGGTGACCAGGAGAGGGTACTTTAGAGCAAAATGTAATGATTATAATATATGGAGGAAACACCCAAAATAAACATGAATTAGGAACAGGATTTGTCATCAAAAAAGAGTTATGGGGGAACGTTTTAAACTTTAAAGCTTTTAATGACAGAATTAGTAAATTAGGAATAAAAGGTAAATGGAAAAATATAACGATGATTAATGTACATGCACCTACTGAAGAGAAAGAAGATGATATTAAAGAAGACTTTTATAATGATCTGGAAGATGTCATAGAAGAAACCCCCAAACAGGACATCCTGATTGTGCTGGGAGACTTCAATGCAAAAATAGGTAGAGAGCAAACTAATAAAAAAGTGGCCGGTATGGAAAGCCTACATACAACTTCAAATGATAATGGATGGAGAGTCATCAACCTGGCAGAAGCCAAAGGACTGCAGATTAGCAGTACCAGACTACAGAGAAAGGATATACACAAACAAACTTGGAAATCATGTGACAAGAGAACCTATAATCAAATAGATCACATTTTAATTAACAACAGAAATGCATCAAACATACAGCAAGTCAGAAGTTATAGAGGAGCTGAGTGCCACAGTGACCACTTCCTCGTTGGGGCAAAATTTAAAATAAAACTTAAGAGAGCTTTCTATACTAAATTACAAAGATTACACCCAACATATAACAGAGAAAAACTGCAAGACATTACAGTCAAAGAGAAATTTACAGATGAAATAAAATGTAAACTTGAAACTCTGCAAAACCCTTTGGAGGAAAGCGTTGACCAAACTTGGTTGAACATCAAGAATACAATTCAGTCTACCGCAGAAGAATATCTCGGTGTGTTAACCACGCATAGAAAGAACAGATGGTTCAATCAAAAATGTGAAGAAGCAGTCATTAGGAAGAAGAATGCCAGACATGTATGGTTAAATGACATCAATAACATCCAAAAGGAAGAGCATTATAGAAATGAATGTAAAGAGGCTACAAAAATAGTCCGACAGCAGAAGCGAGAATATATGAGTAATATAATCAAAGATATGGAAACTAATCACCAGAAAAATGAATCCAGAAAATTGTTTAAAGAACTGAAGTCAATGAAACGAGGGCACCAACAAAACACATATGGTTTAAAAGACAAAAATGGGAATATGATAAATACCAATGAGGAAATGTGCAACACATGGAAAGAATATTTTATTGAATTACTAAATTGTGAAGCTCCAAGTAACATTTTCCCACAGGAAGAGGTTCTAACATGCGAACCACAAATTGAAGAACCTACATTTCAAGAAATCCTATATGTAATCACACGACTTAAAAACAATAAGGCAACTGGGACTGATGAAATTGCTGCTGAATTTATAAAGGCAGGTGGCCATGCATTACATCTAAAGCTATACGAACTAATAATAAAAATCTGGAGGACAGAAGAATTACCCCATGACTGGAAAGAGTCATTATTGATACCTATCTTTAAAAAAGGAGACAAGTTCCAATGTGGAAATTATAGAGGAATATCACTACTGTCCACAAGCTATAAGATACTATCCGCAGTATTACTAAATAGACTAAAACCATATTCAGAAGACACATTAGGTGACTACCAGGCGGGTTTTAGACAAAACAGATCAACAATAGATCAGATATTTATCTTACGACAAATAGCCGAGAAACATTGGGAATATAAAAGAGATCTCCATAACATTTTTGTGGATTTTAAAAAAGCTTATGATAGTGTCCATAGGAATAGTCTATGGAATGCTATGCAGGAATTTGGAATACCAAGGAAGTTAATCAACATGACCAGACTATGCATGGAAGATACTTATAATATAGTAACATATAAAGGCAGGAAATCAGACCCCTTCCAAATAACATCTGGCTTGAAACATGGTGATGCACTATCGCCGCTACTCTTCAATCTGGCTCTAGAGAAAGTTGTAAGGAAGGTAAAGGAGGAATGTGATATTGGAGGAACATCCAAGCTGCTTGGTTATGCAGATGATATAGATATTATAGGGCAAAGTGAACAAAAGACATTGGAAATATTGACTCACTTAAAGGAAAAAGCCCAACAGATGGGGCTGGTTATCAACCAAGATAAGACAGAATATATGGTAATTTCAAGAGACGGAATGGCTAGAAACTCTGGCCACATACAAATATATAATATGACCATTAAAAGAACGGAAACATACAAATACCTGGGTACAATCTTCAACTGCTCCAACATCATAAGGGAAGAAATACAAACTAGAATCAACTCTGGAAATAAGATATACTATGCACTACAACATCTACTAAAATCAAAGGCGCTATCTCGTAACACCAAAATCACAATATACAAAACACTGATCAGACCAGTTGTGCTGTATGGCTCTGAAACCTGGAGTACAACGAAAGTAGACGAAGCCTTGTTAAAACCTTTGAGAACAAAATTTTAAGACGCATCTTTGGACCCATTAGGGATACACAGAGTGGAGAGTGGAAAAGAAGAAGTAACAAAGATATTTATGATCTGTTTAAGTCCCCGCTAATCACTGGTATCATGAAGGCTAATAGACTACAATGGCTGGGGCATATAGAAAGAATGGAAGATAATAGGGAAACAAAACTCGCTTACACTCAGGAAATAAATGACCGTAGACCCCGAGGTAGACCAAGAAGGCGGTGGAGAGATAATACATGTACAGACCTACAAGCACTTGGAATCAACGACTGGCAAGAGAAGGTCCACCAGAGAGACGAATGGAGACGGATTGTATTTGCAGCAAAGAACCTCAAAGGCTCGGAACGCTGAAGAAGAAGAAGAATCAAACATTAAAAAATTGCATTGGTTTTGCATCAGATGGTGCTTCCAATATGGTTGGATGCAACAATTCAGTTTAGTCCAGAATGACAGATGGATCTCCTTCATGTGTTCAGTATAAGTGTGTTTGCCATTCATTAGCATTGTGCATCAAATATGCAGTGTCAAAATACCTTCAAATATTGGATTTTTGCTGACAGAAATATCAAATTGGTTTATACATAGCAATCTAAGACGAGAAGCATTTAAAGATTTATTCACAATTATGAACTCATTGACAGAATTTCAGCAAGGTAGAAGCCAGCGAGTAGAAGAAATTTTCTCGAAAGGAAGTGGTGCACACTTCCTTTCGAGAAAATTTCTTCTACTCGCTGGCTTGTCCGGGAAAAAGTAATGTTCAACATTCTAATGAACTGGGAAGAACTCAAGGCTTATTTTATTTCTGCTGAATTAGCAAATTGTGACACTAAATTTAAGTCACGACTTATAAAGGAAATGCTTCTAGATCACAGAAACTACCTTTATTTTCATTTTGCAACCCCTATTATGCAGGAATTCGAAAGGTAAATAACCTTTTTCAGAAAAGTAAGGCAGATTCTCACGAATTACATGAAGAACTATGTTTGCATTATAAGAATCTTAATAGTAGGATTTATGATACCAATAATAAGAAAATGTTGAATTTGGCATCAAATTCTGTCAGAGTGTGATAACTACATTCAGAAAAGTTCTGATACGAAAATTAATTGCCAACAAGAGGTCTTAGATCTCAAAGAATGATGCTTATCCATCCTAGAAGAAGCACTTGATCAAGTTAGAAAGCGGCTTCCTTCAGCAAGAAATATATTTAAAGATCTAACCAATTTAGCCCTGGAATAATCTTAAACCAGGATTCTAGACCACTATTTTCGAAATTGTCCTTTTAGCATTTGGCTGAAGAAAATCACACTATTATTGAAGAGCAATACAGAAAATTGACTTTTATAGATTGGAAGGAAGAAGAACAGTTCTGGCAAGGAGTCATGAAACATTCCCAATTTAAAGAGATTGCTTCTTTTGGTTCTTACTTGCTTAATAACACCTATTAGCAATGCTGTAGCGGAAAGAATGTTCTCGCTTTTAACATGCATAAAAACCAAAGCAAGGAATAGACTTCAACTGTCTCTCTTCGACGCAATTATTAGAATAAGAGCAGAACTATTATCTTCAAACAAGTGCTGTAAGGAATTTGTTCCTCATCCAAAATGTTGAATGATTTCAAAGCTGAAATTTTATATTCTAAGGAATCCTGTACCGAATTTCTCAACAATGAAGAGGAATACTTATTTGAAGAAGAGATTTTCATGTGATGTAAATATATTTTTAATAGATATGTTTGTTGAGTAATGTTTGGCTTTTTTTTGGCTTTTTTATTTCATGACTTGGCTTTATTTGATCAATGTGATCTGGCAATCCTGCTCACACCTCTCTTAATAGGCTGGTAATGACCTACTTCATTATCTATTCTGATGGCAGCTTGTTGTTTCCAGTATATGTTTTATACAAGTCTAAGATCCTTCCCATCAATTTATAGATCTGCTAGCATCTATATCATGTTGACATGTCTTACTCTATCGTAAGCCTTTGTGTAGTCAATAAAGCAAAGATGTATATCTTTATTTACTTCTATAGAACACTCATTTACTGTTCTCAGCATGTACACGGCATTTACTGTAGCCTTTGATGCCAATGAGAATTCATAAATAAACACACATGTATTCTTTGGAGCTCAGAGAAGTGGAAGAAAGAAATATGGATTAGAGAACGCACTTTCTTATAGTCCATGCAGTATAGCATTGGTGATCATATCTGTCCACATCTCGGGGTCTCATGTGTACCAATATTCTTATTGTCCATGCCGTATGGCGTTGGTGATCACATCTGTCAATTGCCTTCTGTCTCGTGTGCTGCCAATCTTCTTATAGACCATCCCGTATGGCGTTGGTGATCATATCTGCCCACATCTCGTTATCTCATGTACTGCAAATCTTCGTCTAGCCCATGCATTATGGCGTTGGTGATCATGTCTGCCCAAATCTCGCTTTCACGTGTAATACCAATCTTCTTATTTTCCATGCCGTGTGGCGTTGGTGATCATGTCTGTTCACAGCCTTCTGTCTCGTGGACTTCCAATTTTCTTATAGTCCATGCCGTATGGCGTTGGTGATCATGTCTATCCACAGTGGCTGTCTCATGTGCTGCCAATCATCTTATAGTCCATGCCGAACTAGCATGCCAGATCACAGGCTCCCTAAACGAATATTTTACGGCGAGTTGCGTTGTGGTAAACGCTCACAAGGCGGCCAGAGGAAACGCTTTAAAGACACTCTGAAAATCTCACTGAAAGCTTTTGGAATTCATCATGACACATGGGAGACTGCAGCCATAGACCGAAATTCGTGGCGTGCATCATTACGTAAGGGTGCAGTCACGTGTGAGGCAACCAGGACTGCAAGAGCTGTGAAGAAAAGGCAGGACAGAAAAACCACCGCAGGAAATCCTCCTCCAGAAACGTCATGCATTTTTTGTCCACAGTGTCAAAGAACATTTCGAGCCAAATTAGGCCTTAATAGTCATCGTAGAACTCACGGATCCATACTTTCAACTCCACTGGGTGAAATGAATGGTGATCATCATTCATAACGGACAAACAACACACAGTCCATGCCGTATGGCGTTGGTAATCATGTCTGTCCACATTCGCTGTCTGATGTGCTGCCAATCTTCGTATGGTCCATGCCGTGTGGCGTTGGTAATCTGTCTTGTGAGATGCCAATCTTCTTATATTCCATGTCATATGGCGTTGGTGATCATGTCTGCCCACAGCCTTCTATTTCGTGTGCTGTCAATTTTCTTATAGTCTATACCGTATTGCTTTGGTGATCATGTCCCCCCAAACCATCTCGCTGTCTCGTCTGCTGCCAATCTTCTTATAGTCAATGACGTATGGCGTGGGTGATCATGCCTGCCCACACCTCGCTGTCTCGTGTGACGTCAATCATTTCTGATACTGCAGAATGTAATCAACATAAGCCAGTATGGTCACTACACAAAGAATCGATCGACCCCCAAACATCAGTTGAACATGTGCAACAGCAGTGCCATTACACACATTGCGGTTTGAGTGAACAGTTACCTGTACTTTGTACTTTCTTAGGAGTCTACGGTATACACTAGATGATCAGTTCCCTTCCTCTCTGTGATTGTTTCCAGAGCTTACGTTACGTTCATGTTGGGCTCAAAGCTCTATGCAGTCGAGAGGAAATTCGTCATCATGTGGGGGTTGCTCTCTGATCTTCGTGCTCGGCATTGACTCCTGGCTTCTGCTCAAGGTTATCCTATGACTTTTTGTAAAGGATCATTCTCTCTCTCTCTCTCTCTCTCTCTCTCTCTCTCTCTTTCTCTCTCTCTCTCTGTCACTCTCTCTCTCTCTCTCTCTCTCTCTCTCTCTCTCTCTCTCTCTCTCTCTCAGGAATGACTCGAATACAGATTGTCAAAGACCCCTGTGTTGCAAAATTGTCCCCCGAACCTCGTGTTGCGAATTCTTCTCGGATTCCTGAGTTACGGAATGACTTCTGGCCTCTGTGTTGTGTGTTATCCCTCACTCCTTCATTGCGGATTGTTTTTCAAACTCTTGAACTCCTGTGTCGCAGCAAGTTCCATGACCCCTGTGTGTGTGAGTGTGTGTGTGTGTATGTGTGTGTGTGTGTGTAGTGTGTGGGTGGGTGGGTGGGTGTGTTGTGAGACAGACAGACAGACAGAGACAGAGTTTAGGGTTTTGCCGAACGTGAGCTTATTTGCCTACTTGTGCTGTTAAACAATGCAATGCTAATTGTGGGTCCGCGGGAGAGTTAAAACAAAACGGTGTTAATGTGTTTACACTGTGAGATGCCACTGGAAAGGGAGCCGTGACATTTGCACGCCTCCATTAGCTTCTGCTGGTGAATGTTTTCAACAAATGACGAGGAAAGAAGCTAGTTAATCTGAACTATAGTCAGCTAAACTCTAGCTGCTTCTATTTTCTTAACGTGACGTACATTTTATCAATGGTACTTTATATGTATTATATGTTTTCATTGTGAACTGTAAATATCAATATATGTGTGATCTTTAGGGTGTTTGTAAATTCTTTGTGTCTTGCAAACGGAAAACATACTCTCCAATAAACAGTTGTTCTACGTACAAAGTGTAGTGAGACTTTACAAACACCTTGTGTAACTACAGAAAATATGCCACGAACCCTGGTTGGTGGACAAAATATAATTAACTAACAATATGCCGATAATACCGTCTTGACAGCAACAAGCCAGAAGGAACTACATGAAACGATAACAGTGGTTGTAGAAAGTGAAAACTTGGGCCTCAGCTTAAATAATAATAGTTATTTAAGTAAATGAGATAACTAGGAATATGGATAACATTAGATGGTGGATTAATTACAGAGATAAAGAGCAGTATATGACAAGCAAAAACTGCATCCTATCAAATCAAGATTTTAATAAATAAGTCCTTGTCATTGGAAGTTAAAAAAAAACAACATTCATTTGTGTTATATAGAACAAGTTCTAACATTTGGCTGCAAATTCAAGACAATTATAACACAAGCAAAACAATCCCAAGAAGCTTTGGAGGTGTGATTTTACTGAAGAATGCTGGGAATTTCGTGGACAGCCAAAATCATGGAAAGTCCTTGGACAGCCAAGATCATAGAAATTTCTTGAACCGCCAAAATCATAGAAATTCTTGGACAGCCAAAATCATGGGAATTCCTTGTACAGCCAATATCATGGGAAAAACTTGGACCACCAAAATCATGGGAATTCCTTGGACAGCCAAAATCATGGGAATTCCTTGGACAGCCAAAATCATGGGAATTCTTTGGACCACCAAAATCATGGGAATTCCTTGGACAACCAATATCATGGGAATTCCTTGGACCACCAAAATCATGGGAATTCCTTGGACAGCCAAAATCATGGGAATTCCTTGGACAGCCAAAATCATGGGAATTCTTTGGACCACCAAAATCATGGGAATTCCTTGGACAGCCAAAATCATGGAAATTCCTTGGACAGCCAAAATCATGGAAACTCATTGGACAGCCAAGATCATACAAATTCCTTGGACAGCCAAAACCATGGGAATTCCTTGGACCGCCAAAATCATGGGAATTCTTTGGACCACCAAAATCATGGAAATTCCTTGGACAGCCAAAATCATGGAAACTCATTGGACAGCCAAGATCATACAAATTCCTTGGACAGCCAAAACAATGGGAATTCCTTGGACCGCCAAAATCATGGGAATTCTTTGGACCACCAAAATCATGGAAATTCCTTGGACAGCCAAAATCATGGAAACTCATTGGACAGCCAAAATCATGGAAACTCATTGGACAGCCAAGATCATACAAATTCCTTGGACAGCCAAAACAATGGGAATTCCTTGGACCGCCAAAATCATGGGAATTCTTTGGACCACCAAAACCATGGGAATTCCTTGGACCGCCAAAATCATGGAAACTCATTGGACAGCCAAGATCATACACATTCCTTGGACAGCCAAAACCATGGGAATTCCTTGGACCGCCAACATCATGGAAGTTCCACGAGAAGACAAAATCAGCAATCTGGATATTATGAGGGATTCAGATGCAGAGAGGGATATAATGACAACTTATCACAAACATCAGACAGAGGCAGTTTTCATATATATAATCCTGTGTGTGTTTATTGTTATTTTAACAAGCAGTGCCATTACAGCATCACATTTTACAAACATTACATTCCAAACAGAAAAATGAAAATTACTTCGGCGGGCTATATTTGTCTTTTTCCGGTAAACACTAAAGTACCATCATTTCGCAAACTAAAAGTTATTTTCACTTATGACTGTTCTACTTTCCATCTATTACTTTAGTACTGATGGAATTTCAAGAAAATGAAAGTATCGATTGTGAACATTTTGAAGACATCGCCGCAAGAAAGATGGCCGACAAATTGTAAAACCGATGATGGCCAGAAATCGTACATAAATGGCAATCTTGTTACGGCAAATACTCGCATGCGCTGCATCGATCGGCTAGATTGCTCTAGGTTATGTCCAAACTTGAATGATTGTGTTTTTAAAAGGTTTGTTGTTACTGCAATATTCCCTTGTAACGGCCTTCCCGTGTTAGCCTCTCCTGTTGTCCTTATTTTTACCCTTCGCTTTCTTTATAAGTATACCGTTTAGTGACATATAGATGTGTCAGTTATTTTGTTTCTCTCTCTCTCTCTCTCTCTCTCTCTCTCTCTCTATATATATATATATATATATATATATATATATATATATATATATATATATATATATATATATATATATATATATAAAATCATTTAGTCGCGATTCCAACTTCACGGCAACGGGATATCCTCATTAAACTCCGTTCCTGTGCCAGTGAATATCACACAAAATACTCATCACTGCCCCATGTGAAAAGTGGAACAGACAGGAGTCTCGACAAACCAACAGCCCGCACTGGAACACTATGCATAATACCGCCGCTAGAATGCCAACACAAAAGTCCTCCACGAAAGCATACAGTTCATGATCGATGGAAGCGGCAGTCACTAGAAAACCAGCAGCCACATATTACTGCATAAGGCAATACAGTCAGTTCAGCGTCAGGCCATCCGACATCATTCCTAACATGTAGTTCACTCTACAAACAACCGCGGACAGACGCAAGACGTTATACACTGGGGAAACTGCGGTTGGCCCGTTTTACGCGTACATTTACCAACATTGCTTCATACTCTGCCATACCGCGGCTCACCCGTTGTACACGTACATTTACCAACATTGTTCATACAGACGCAAGAACGTTATACAAACATTGTTCATACAGACGCAAGAACGTTATACAAACATTGTTCATACAGACGCAAGAACGTTACACAAACATTGCTCATACAGACGCAAGAACGTTAAACACTGCGATACCGCGGCTCGCCCGTTGTACATGTACACTTACCAACATTTCTTTATACAGAAGCAAGCGTGTTGGCTACAGCTGAGACGGCATCAGTCAGCACAATCAGATGTTTGACAGAGGTTCGCCATCACCGCACACGAACAGGAAGTTTTCTCGCCGATAGAGCCGACTGGTTATAGATGAGCCACTTAGAGAAGACAGATCCATCTCTCTAACACTGTAATGCTTCTGTGACTACACTAGCTACCGTCAGCCAGTCACGCGAGGCTATCTCTGTTGTTTCCAGACAGCTTTCCAATAGATCTTTCATCTTCATTGACTCCCGTCCTCTTCTAATCTCACCGACGTGAGTACGAGTCATACTAACACGTCTCATTCAATCGACCGCTCACTTCAAACAAGATGGCAGTCAAGAAAGCTGGGAAATGCGGTAAAAATCTGCTGTCATCAAAGGGATATGAGTAGAAGATGTATGGGCATTGATTATCGTTCACAGGAAGGGAAATAGATACCAGAGGAGACATTTACCGTTAGCTCATTTACATGACACCGCAATCGACCCCAACATTTGTTGACACTTTTTTGTTTTGTTATTTTTTAGGCAATTTTAGATTCACTAGTTTACCATTGCTACTAAACACGATAAACTAAAGAAAATTAAAATATTTTGGTCGCTTGAAAAGTCATGACAGTCTGGAGAGAACAATAATGGAGGGGTTTATGCCTGGGTAAAGAAGAAGAGGGCGGTCAAAGAGAAGACGGGTGCAGAATGTGGCAGATAATCTCCAACATATACATACGTATGACAATAATGCATGCAAGATTGAAGCACCAACATAGACATACGTCCGGCAATGATGTATTCATACATAAAGTGCAGCACCAACAAAGACATACGTCTGACAGCGATGTATACAACTGCAGCACCAATATAGACATTCCTGTGACAATGATGTATTCATAAATTGTAGCACCAACATAGACATACGTCTGACAATGATGTATTCATAAATTGTAGTACCAACATAGACATACGTCCGGCAATGATGTATTCATACATAAAGTGCAGCACCAACAAAGACATACGTCTGACAACGATGTATACAATTGCAGCACCAACAAAGACATACGTCTGGCAATGATGTATACATAAATTGTAGTACCAACATAGACATTCCTGTGACAATGATGTATACATAAATTGTAGTACCAACATAGACATTCCTGTGACAATGATGTATACATAAATTGTAGTACCAACATAGACATCATACGTCTGGCAACGATGTATACATACATTGTAGTACCAACATTGACATACGTGTGACATTAATTCATGCACGATTGCAGCACCAACATAGACATAAAGAATGCAATGGCGTGAATATTATGTATGGAGGTTTAGAAAACCAACAAACAATGAACAACCCCCCTCCCCCCCCCCGGGTTCCACCCTCCACCCCCCCACCCCCCCCCCCCCCACCCCGTCTTTCCCCTCACGGTAACTATTTCACTTGAATGCGTTCTCCAGCCTAGCCTGCTTCCATTCAATTACAGCACCAACAGTAATCCATATCCATTGCGCCGGCGCTGATCTGGCTCAAGTGCTCTCCCTGTCTGCGGTAGGCCCAGCCATCCATCTATGACTTACAACTTCAAGTAGACATGTTCAAGTGCCTACTTTTACAGGTCTAGCAAGATAGTTATAACATCGCCGCTAATGTTGCAGCTTCGTGCAGTAGGGCCAATCTCAACCGCCCGTACAACTTGTCATCCATTATACTACAGCGCCAGTGAGTGCCCCCCTGCGTGAGTACAATTAAGACACACTGTGTGGAGAGCAGGGGTCCTAGCTTGTGGAACAGAGTTTAAGCACACTCCAGGCGAATGATCTCTCTCAGCCTCCGCTCTAATTTATCGTTCCGTCCTAATTGCAACTGTTTTTCCAGTGTCCTTGGATGTAACATAAAAATCACGTTGTTTTTATCTAGTTCCGTATTTTCTGTCGTTATAATCATTAGTGGGTTTTATGTGTAATTTGTTTTGAGATGCGATTCTCATTATTTTACTACTAAGTATTAGCGTGGGGGATGTAGTGTAGTTGCTAGAAGTATTTGCGTGAGAAATGTAGTGTAATCGTTAGATGTATTAGCGTGGGAGATATAGTGTAGTCACTAGATGTATTAGCGTGGGAGATGTTGTGTAGTCGCTAGATGTATTAGCGTGGGGAATGTAGTGTAGTCGCTAAATGTATTAGCGTGGGGGATGTAGTGTAGCCGCTGGATGCATTAGCGTGGGGAATGTAGTGCAGTCGCTAGATGTATTAGCGTGGGGGAATGTAGTGTAGTCGCTAGATGTATTAGCGTGGGGCATGTAATGTAGTCGCTAGATGCATTAGCATGGGGAATGTAGTGTAGTCACTAGATGTATTAGCATGGGGGTGTAGTGTAGTCGCTAGATGTATTAGTGTGGGGGATGTAGTGTAGTCGCTAGGTATATTAACGTGGGGGGGGGGGGTGTAGTGTAGTCGCTAGGTATATTAACGTGGGGGATGTAGTGTAGTCGCTAGATGTATTAGTGTGGGGGGGGGGGGTGTAGTGTAGTCGCTAGGTATATTAACGGGGGGGGGGGGTGTAGTGTAGTCGCTAGGTATATTAACGTGGGGGGTGTAGTGTAGTCGCTAGGTATATGAACGTGGGGAGTGTAGTGTAGTCGCTAGATGTATTAGCGTGGGGAGTGTAGTGTAGTCGTTAGATGTATTAGCTTGGGGGGAATGTAGTGTAGTCAGTAGCTAGATGTATTAGCTTGGGGGATGTAGTGTGGTTGTTAGATGTATTAGCGTGGGGGATGTAGTGTAGTCGTTAGATGTATTAGCTTGGGGGATGTAGTGTGGTTGTTAGATGTATTAACTTGGGGGATGTAGTGTAGTCGTTAGATGTATTAGCTTGGGGGATGTAGTGTGGTTGTTAGATGTATTAGCTTGGGGGATGTAGTGTAGTCGTTAGATGTATTAGCTTGGGGGATGTAGTGTAGTCGTTAGATGTATTAGCTTGGGGGATGTAGTGTAGTCGTTAGATGTATTAGCTTGGGGGATGTAGTGTGATTGTTAGATGTATTAGCGTGGGGGGGGGGGGGGGGGTGTAGTGTAGTCGTTAGATGTATTAGCTTGGGGGTTTGTAGTGTGGTTGTTAGATGTATTAGCTTGGGGGATGTAGTGTGGTTGTTAGATGTATTAGCTTGGGGGATGTAGTGTGGTTGTTAGATGTATTAGCGTGGGGGATGTAGTGTGGTTGTTAGATGTATTAGCTTGGGGATGTAGTGTGGTTGTTAGATGTATTAGCTTGGGAGATGTAGTGTGGTTATTAGATGTATTAGCTTGGGGGATGTAGTGTGGTTGTTTGATGTATTAGCTTGGGGGATGTAGTGTGGTTGTTAGATGTATTAGCTAGGGGGATGTAGTGTGGTTGTTAGATGTATTAGCGTGGGGGATGTAGTGTGGTTGTTAGATGTATTAGCTTGGGCGATGTAGTGTGGTTGTTAGATGTATTAGCGTGGGGGATGTAGTGTGGTTGTTAGATGTATTAGCTTGGGGGATGTAGTGTGGTTGTTAGATGTATTAGCGTGGGGGATGTAGTGTGGTTGTTAGATGTATTAGCGTGGGGGATGTAGTGTGGTTGTTAGATGTATTAGCGTGGGGAATGTAGTGTAGTCGCTAGATGTATTAGTGTGGGGGATGTAGTGTAGTCGCTAGGTATATTAACGTGGGGGGTGTAGTGTAGTCGCTAGGTATATTAACGTGGGGGATGTAGTGTAGTCGCTAGATGTATTAGTGTGGGGGGGGGGGGTGTAGTGTAGTCGCTAGGTATATTAACGGGGGGGGGGGGTGTAGTGTAGTCGCTAGGTATATTAACGTGGGGGGTGTAGTGTAGTCGCTAGATATATGAACGTGGGGAGTGTAGTGTAGCCGCTAGATGTATTAGCGTGGGGAGTGTAGTGTAGTCGTTAGATGTATTAGCTTGGGGGGAATGTAGTGTAGTCAGTAGCTAGATGTATTAGCTTGGGGGATGTAGTGTGGTTGTTAGATGTATTAGCGTGGGGGATGTAGTGTAGTCGTTAGATGTATTAGCTTGGGGGATGTAGTGTGGTTGTTAGATGTATTAGCTTGGGGGATGTAGTGTAGTCGTTAGATGTATTAGCTTGGGGGATGTAGTGTGGTTGTTAGATGTATTAGCTTGGGGGATGTAGTGTAGTCGTTAGATGTATTAGCTTGGGGGATGTAGTGTAGTCGTTAGATGTATTAGCTTGGGGGATGTAGTGTAGTCGTTAGATGTATTAGCTTGGGGGATGTAGTGTAGTTGTTAGATGTATTAGCTTGGGGGATGTAGTGTGGTTGTTAGATTTATTAGCTTGGGGGATGTAGTGTGGTTGTTAGATGTATTAGCGTGGGGGATGTAGTGTGGTTGTTAGATGTATTAGCTTGGGGATGTAGTGTGGTTGTTAGATGTATTAGCTTGGGAGATGTAGTGTGGTTGTTAGATGTATTAGCTTGGGGGATGTAGTGTGGTTGTTAGATGTATTAGCTTGGGGGATGTAGTGTGGTTGTTAGATGTATTAGCTTGGGGGATGTAGTGTGGTTGTTAGATGTATTAGCGTGGGGGATGTAGTGTGGTTGTTAGATGTATTAGCTTGGGGGATGTAGTGTGGTTGTTAGATGTATTAGCGTGGGGGATGTAGTGTGGTTGTTAGATGTATTAGCTTGGGGGATGTAGTGTGGTTGTTAGATGTATTAGCGTGGGGGATGTAGTGTGGTTGTTAGATTTATTAGCGTGGGGGATGTAGTGTGGTTGTTAGATGTATTAGCGTTGGGGATGTAGTGTGGTTGTTAGATGTATTAGCGTGGGGGATGTAGTGTGGTTGTTAGATGTATTAGCTTGGGGGATGTAGTGTAGTCGTTAGATGTATTAGCTTGGGGGATGTAGTGTGGTTATTAGATGTATTAGCGTGGGGGATGTAGTGTGGTTGTTAGATGTATTAGCGTGGGGGGTGTAGTGTGGTTGTTAGATGTATTAGCTTGGGGGATGTAGTGTAGTCGTTAGATGTATTAGCTTGGGGGATGTAGTGTGGTTGTTAGATGTATTAGCTTGGGGGATGTAGTGTGGTTGTTAGATGTATTAGCTTGGGGGATATAGTGTGGTTGTTAGATGTATTAGCGTGGGGGATGTAGTGTAGTCGTTAGATGTATTAGCTTGGGGGATGTAGTGTGGTTGTTAGATGTATTAGCTTGGGGGATGTAGTGTGGTTGTTAGATGTATTAGCTTGGGGGATGTAGTGTGATTGTTAGATGTATTAGCGTGGGGGGGGGGTGTAGTGTAGTCGTTAGATGTATTAGCTTGGATGTTTGTAGTGTGGTTGTTAGATGTATTAGCTTTGGGGATGTAGTGTGGTTGTTAGATGTATTAGCGTGGGGGATGTAGTGTGGTCGTTAGATGTATTAGCGTGGGGGATGTAGTGTAGTCGTTAGATGTATTAGCTTGGGGGATGTAGTGTAGTCGTTATATGTATTAGCTTGGGGGATGTAGTGTGGTTGTTAGATGTATTAGCGTGGGGTATGTAGTGTGGTTGTTAGATGTATTAGCGTGGGGGATGTAGTGTGGTTGTTAGATGTATTAGCTTGGGGGATGTAGTGTGGTTGTTAGATGTATTAGCTTGGGGGATGTAGTGTGGTTGTTAGATGTATTAGCGTGGGAGGGGGGGGGTGTAGTGTAGTCGTTATATGTATTAGCTTGGGGTTTGTAGTGTGGTTGTTAGATGTATTAGCTTGGGGATGTAGTGTGGTTGTTAGATGTATTAGCGTGGGGGTTGTAGTGTGGTCGTTTGATGTATTAGCGTGGGGGATGTAGTGTAGTCGTTAGATGTATTAGCTTGGGGGATGTAGTGTAGTCGTTATATGTATTAGCTTGGGGGATGTAGTGTGGTTGTTAGATGTATTAGCGTGGGGTATGTAGTGTGGTTGTTAGATGTATTAGCGTGGGGGATGTAGTGTGGTTGTTAGATGTATTAGCGTGGGGGATGTAGTGTAGTCGTTAGATGTATTAGCTTGGGGGATGTAGTGTTGTTGTTAGATGTATTAGCTTGGGGGATGTAGTGTGGTTGTTTGATGTATTAGCTTGGGGGATGTAGTGTGGTTGTTAGATGTATTAGCTTGGGGGATGTAGTGTGGTTGTTAGATGTATTAGCGTGGGGGATGTAGTGTGGTTGTTAGATGTATTAGCTTGGGCGATGTAGTGTGGTTGTTAGATGTATTAGCGTGGGGGATGTAGTGTGGTTGTTAGATGTATTAGCTTGGGGGATGTAGTGTGGTTGTTAGATGTATTAGCGTGGGGGATGTAGTGTGGTTGTTAGATGTATTAGCGTGGGGGATGTAGTGTGGTTGTTAGATGTATTAGCGTGGGGAATGTAGTGTAGTCGCTAGATGTATTAGTGTGGGGGATGTAGTGTAGTCGCTAGGTATATTAACGTGGGGGGTGTAGTGTAGTCGCTAGGTATATTAACGTGGGGGATGTAGTGTAGTCGCTAGATGTATTAGTGTGGGGGGGGGGTGTAGTGTAGTCGCTAGGTATATTAACGGGGGGGGGTGTAGTGTAGTCGCTAGGTATATTAACGTGGGGGTGTAGTGTAGTCGCTAGATATATGAACGTGGGGAGTGTAGTGTAGTCGCTAGATGTATTAGCGTGGGGAGTGTAGTGTAGTCGTTAGATGTATTAGCTTGGGGGGAATGTAGTGTAGTCAGTAGCTAGATGTATTAGCTTGGGGGATGTAGTGTGGTTGTTAGATGTATTAGCGTGGGGGATGTAGTGTAGTCGTTAGATGTATTAGCTTGGGGGATGTAGTGTGGTTGTTAGATGTATTAGCTTGGGGGATGTAGTGTAGTCGTTAGATGTATTAGCTTGGGGGATGTAGTGTGGTTGTTAGATGTATTAGCTTGGGGGATGTAGTGTAGTCGTTAGATGTATTAGCTTGGGGGATGTAGTGTAGTCGTTAGATGTATTAGCTTGGGGGATGTAGTGTAGTCGTTAGATGTATTAGCTTGGGGGATGTAGTGTGGTTGTTAGATGTATTAGCTTGGGGGATGTAGTGTGGTTGTTAGATTTATTAGCTTGGGGGATGTAGTGTGGTTGTTAGATGTATTAGCGTGGGGGATGTAGTGTGGTTGTTAGATGTATTAGCTTGGGGATGTAGTGTGGTTGTTAGATGTATTAGCTTGGGAGATGTAGTGTGGTTGTTAGATGTATTAGCTTGGGGGATGTAGTGTGGTTGTTAGATGTATTAGCGTGGGGGATGTAGTGTGGTTGTTAGATGTATTAGCTTGGGGGATGTAGTGTGGTTGTTAGATGTATTAGCGTGGGGGATGTAGTGTGGTTGTTAGATGTATTAGCTTGGGGGATGTAGTGTGGTTGTTAGATGTATTAGCGTGGGGGATGTAGTGTGGTTGTTAGATTTATTAGCGTGGGGGATGTAGTGTGGTTGTTAGATGTATTAGCGTTGGGGATGTAGTGTGGTTGTTAGATGTATTAGCGTGGGGGATGTAGTGTGGTTGTTAGATGTATTAGCTTGGGGGATGTAGTGTAGTCGTTAGATGTATTAGCTTGGGGGATGTAGTGTGGTTATTAGATGTATTAGCGTGGGGGATGTAGTGTGGTTGTTAGATGTATTAGCGTGGGGGGTGTAGTGTGGTTGTTAGATGTATTAGCTTGGGGGATGTAGTGTAGTCGTTAGATGTATTAGCTTGGGGGATGTAGTGTGGTTGTTAGATGTATTAGCTTGGGGGATGTAGTGTGGTTGTTAGATGTATTAGCTTGGGGGATATAGTGTGGTTGTTAGATGTATTAGCGTGGGGGATGTAGTGTAGTCGTTAGATGTATTAGCTTGGGGGATGTAGTGTGGTTGTTAGATGTATTAGCTTGGGGGATGTAGTGTGGTTGTTAGATGTATTAGCTTGGGGGATGTAGTGTGATTGTTAGATGTATTAGCGTGGGGGGGGGGGGTGTAGTGTAGTCGTTAGATGTATTAGCTTGGGTGTTTTTTGTGTGGTTGTTAGATGTATTAGCTTGGGGGATGTAGTGTGGTTGTTAGATGTATTAGCGTGGGGGATGTAGTGTGGTCGTTAGATGTATTAGCTTGGGGGATGTAGTGTAGTCGTTAGATGTATTAGCTTGGGGGATGTAGTGTAGTCGTTATATGTATTAGCTTGGGGGATGTAGTGTGGTTGTTAGATGTATTAGCGTGGGGTATGTAGTGTGGTTGTTAGATGTATTAGCGTGGGGGATGTAGTGTGGTTGTTAGATGTATTAGCTTGGGGGATGTAGTGTGGTTGTTAGATGTATTAGCTTGGGGGATGTAGTGTGGTTGTTAGATGTATTAGCGTGGGAGGGGGGGTGTAGTGTAGTCGTTATATGTATTAGCTTGGGGGTTTGTAGTGTGGTTGTTAGATGTATTAGCTTGGGGATGTAGTGTGGTTGTTAGATGTATTAGCGTGGGGGATGTAGTGTGGTTGTTAGATGTATTAGCGTGGGGGATGTAGTGTAGTCGTTAGATGTATTAGCGTGGGGGATGTAGTGTGGTTGTTAGATGTATTAGCGTGGGGGATGTAGTGTAGTCGTTAGATGTATTAGCTTGGGGGATGTAGTGTTGTTGTTAGATGTATTAGCTTGGGGGATGTAGTGTAGTCGTTAGATGTATTAGCTTGGGGGATGTAGTGTGGTTGTTAGATGTATTAGCTTGGGGGATGTAGTGTAGTCGTTAGATGTATTAGCTTGGGGGATGTAGTGTAGTCGTTAGATGTATTAGCTTGGGGGATGTAGTGTAGTCGTTAGATGTATTAGCTTGGGGGATGTAGTGTGGTTGTTAGATGTATTAGCTTGGGGGATGTAGTGTGGTTGTTAGATGTATTAGCTTGGGGGATGTAGTGTGGTTGTTAGATGTATTAGCGTGGGGGATGTAGTGTGGTTGTTAGATGTATTAGCTTGGGGATGTAGTGTGGTTGTTAGATGTATTAGCTTGGGAGATGTAGTGTGGTTGTTAGATGTATTAGCTTGGGGGATGTAGTGTCGTTGTTAGATGTATTAGCTTGGGGGATGTAGTGTGGTTGTTAGATGTATTAGCTTGGGGGATGTAGTGTGGTTGTTAGATGTATTAGCGTGGGGGATGTAGTGTGGTTGTTAGATGTATTAGCTTGGGGGATGTAGTGTGGTTGTTAGATGTATTAGCGTGGGGGATGTAGTGTGGTTGTTAGATGTATTAGCTTTGGGGATGTAGTGTGAATGTTAGATGTATTAGCGTGGGGGATGTAGTGTGGTTGTTAGATGTATTAGCGTGGGGGATGTAGTGTAGTCGCTATATATATTAACGTGGGGGGGTGTAGTGTAGTCGCTAGGTATATTAACGTGGGGGGTGTAGTGTAGTCGCTAGATGTATTAGTGTGGGGGGGGGGTGTAGTGTAGTCGCTAGGTATATTAACGGGGGGGGGGGTGTAGTGTAGTCGTTAGGTATATTAACGTGGCGGGTGTAGTGTAGTCGCTAGGTATATTAACGTGGGGGGTGTAGTGTAGTCGCTAGATATATGAACGTGGGGAGTGTAGTGTAGTCGCTAGGTATATGAACGTGGGGAGTGTAGTGTAATCGTTAGATGTATTAGCGTGGGAGATATAGTGTAATCACTAGATGTATTAGCGTGGGAGATGTTGTGTAGTCGCTAGATGTATTAGCGTGGGGAATGTAGTGTAGTCGCTAGGTATATTAACGTGGGGGGTGTAGTGTAGTCGCTAGGTATATTAACGTGGGGGATGTAGTGTAGTCGCTAGATGTATTAGTGTGGGGGGAGGTGTAGTGTAGTCGCTAGGTATATTAACGGGGGGGGGGGGGTGTAGTCGCTAGGTATATTAACGTGGGGGGTGTAGTGTAGTCGCTAGGTATATGAACGTGGGGAGTGTAGTGTAGTCGCTAGATGTATTAGCGTGGGGAGTGTAGTGTAGTCGTTAGATGTATTAGCTTGGGGGGAATGTAGTGTAGTCAGTAGCTAGATGTATTAGCTTGGGGGAGGTAGTGTGGTTGTTAGATGTATTAGCGTGGGGGATGTAGTGTAGTCGTTAGATGTATTAGCTTGGGGGATGTAGTGTGGTTGTTAGATGTATTAGCTTGGGGGATGTAGTGTAGTCGTTAGATGTATTAGCTTGGGGGATGTAGTGTGGTTGTTAGATGTATTAGCTTGGGGGATGTAGTGTAGTCGTTAGATGTATTAGCTTCTGGGATGTAGTGTAGTCGTTAGATGTATTAGCTTGGGGGATGTAGTGTAGTCGTTAGATGTATTAGCTTGGGGGATGTAGTGTGGTTGTTAGATGTATTAGCTTGGGGGATGTAGTGTGGTTGTTAGATTTATTAGCTTGGGGGATGTAGTGTGGTTGTTAGATGTATTAGCGTGGGGGATGTAGTGTGGTTGTTAGATGTATTAGCTTGGGGATGTAGTGTGGTTGTTAGATGTATTAGGTTGGGAGATGTAGTGTGGTTGTTAGATGTATTAGCTTGGGGGATGTAGTGTGGTTGTTAGATGTATTAGCTTGGGGGATGTAGTGTGGTTGTTAGATGTATTAGCTTGGGGGATGTAGTGTGGTTGTTAGATGTATTAGCGTGGGGGATGTAGTGTGGTTGTTAGATGTATTAGCTTGGGGGATGTAGTGTGGTTGTTAGATGTATTAGCGTGGGGGATGTAGTGTGGTTGTTAGATGTATTAGCTTGGGGAATGTAGTGTGGTTGTTAGATGTATTAGCTTGGGGGATGTAGTGTAGTCGTTAGATGTATTAGCTTGGGGGATGTAGTGTGGTTATTAGATGTATTATCGTGGGGGATGTAGTGTGGTTGTTAGATGTATTAGCGTGGGGGGTGTAGTGTGGTTGTTAGATGTATTAGCTTGGGGGATGTAGTGTAGTCGTTAGATGTATTAGCTTCTGGGATGTAGTGTAGTCGTTAGATGTATTAGCTTGGGGGATGTAGTGTGGTTGTTAGATGTATTAGCGTGGGGGGTGTAGTGTGGTTGTTAGATGTATTAGCTTGGGGGATGTAGTGTAGTCGTTAGATGTATTAGCTTGGGGGATGTAGTGTGGTTGTTAGATGTATTAGCTTGGGGGATGTAGTGTGGTTGTTAGATGTATTAGCTTGGGGGATATAGTGTGGTTGTTAGATGTATTAGCGTGGGGGATGTAGTGTAGTCGTTAGATGTATTAGCTTGGGGGATGTAGTGTGGTTGTTAGATGTATTAGCTTCGGGGATGTAGTGTAGTCGTTAGATGTATTAGCTTGGGGGATGTAGTGTGGTTGTTAGATGTATTAGCTTGGGGGATGTAGTGTAGTCGTTAGATGTATTAGCTTGGGGGATGTAGTGTAGTCGTTAGATGTATTAGCTTGGGGGATGTAGTGTAGTCGTTAGATGTATTAGCTTGGGGGATGTAGTGTGGTTGTTAGATGTATTAGCTTGGGGGATGTAGTGTGGTTGTTAGATTTATTAGCTTGGGGGATGTAGTGTGGTTGTTAGATGTATTAGCGTGGGGGATGTAGTGTTGTTGTTAGATGTATTAGCTTGGGGATGTAGTGTGGTTGTTAGATGTATTAGCTTGGGAGATGTAGTGTGGTTGTTAGATGTATTAGCTTGGGGGATGTAGTGTGGTTGTTAGATGTATTAGCTTGGGGGATGTAGTGTGGTTGTTAGATGTATTAGCTTGTGGGATGTAGTGTGGTTGTTAGATGTATTAGCGTGGGGGATGTAGTGTGGTTGTTAGATTTATTAGCTTGGGGGATGTAGTGTGGTTGTTAGATGTATTAGCGTGGGGGATGTAGTGTGGTTGTTAGATGTATTAGCTTGGGGGATGTAGTGTGGTTGTTAGATGTATTAGCGTGGGGGATGTAGTGTGGTTGTTAGATGTATTAGCGTGGGGGATGTAGTGTGGTTGTTAGATGTATTAGCGTTGGGGATGTAGTGTGGTTGTTAGATGTATTAGCGTGGGGGATGTAGTGTGGTTGTTAGATGTATTAGCTTGGGGGATGTAGTGTAGTCGTTAGATGTATTAGCTTGGGGGATGTAGTGTGGTTATTAGATGTATTAGCGTGGGGGATGTAGTGTGGTTGTTAGATGTATTAGCGTGGGGGGGTGTAGTGTGGTTGTTAGATGTATTAGCTTGGGGGATGTAGTGTAGTCGTTAGATGTATTAGCTTGGGGGATGTAGTGTGGTTGTTAGATGTATTAGCTTGGGGGATGTAGTGTGGTTGTTAGATGTATTAGCTTGGGGGATATAGTGTGGTTGTTAGATGTATTAGCGTGGGGGATGTAGTGTAGTCGTTAGATGTATTAGCTTGGGGGATGTAGTGTGGTTGTTAGATGTATTAGCTTGGGGGATGTAGTGTGGTTGTTAGATGTATTAGCTTGGGGGATGTAGTGTGATTGTTAGATGTATTAGCGTGGGGGGGGGGGGTGTAGTGTAGTCGTTAGATGTATTAGCTTGGGTGTTTGTAGTGTGGTTGTTAGATGTATTAGCTTGGGGGATGTAGTGTGGTTGTTAGATGTATTAGCGTGGGGGATGTAGTGTGGTCGTTAGATGTATTACCGTGGGGGATGTAGTGTAGTCGTTAGATGTATTAGCTTGGGGGATGTAGTGTAGTCGTTATATGTATTAGCTTGGGGGATGTAGTGTGGTTGTTAGATGTATTAGCGTGGGGTATGTAGTGTGGTTGTTAGATGTATTAGCGTGGGGGATGTAGTGTGGTTGTTAGATGTATTAGCTTGGGGGATGTAGTGTGGTTGTTAGATGTATTAGCTTGGGTGATGTAGTGTCGTTCTTAGATGTATTAGCGTGGGAGGGGGGGTGTAGTGTAGTCGTTATATGTATTAGCTTGGGGGTTTGTAGTGTGGTTGTTAGATGTATTAGCTTGGGGGATGTAGTGTGGTTGTTAGATGTATTAGCGTGGGGGTTGTAGTGTGGTCGTTTGATGTATTAGCGTGGGGGATGTAGTGTAGTCGTTAGATGTATTAGCTTGGGGGATGTAGTGTAGTCGTTATATGTATTAGCTTGGGGGATGTAGTGTGGTTGTTAGATGTATTAGCGTGGGGTATGTAGTGTGGTTGTTAGATGTATTAGCGTGGGGGATGTAGTGTGGTTGTTAGATGTATTAGCGTGGGGGATGTAGTGTAGTCGTTAGATGTATTAGCTTGGGGGATGTAGTGTTGTTGTTAGATGTATTAGCTTTGGGGATGTAGTGTAGTCGTTAGATGTATTAGCTTGGGGGATGTAGTGTGGTTGTTAGATGTATTAGCTTGGGGGATGTAGTGTAGTCTTTAGATGTATTAGCTTGGGGGATGTAGTGTAGTCGTTAGATGTATTAGCTTGGGGGATGTAGTGTAGTCGTTAGATGTATTAGCTTGGGGGATGTAGTGTGGTTGTTAGATGTATTAGCTTGGGGGATGTAGTGTGGTTGGTAGATGTATTTGCTTGGGGGATGTAGTGTGGTTGTTAGATGTATTAACGTGGGGGATGTAGTGTGGTTGTTAGATGTATTAGCTTGGGGATGTAGTGTGGTTTTTAGATGTATTAGCTTGGGAGATGTAGTGTGGTTGTTAGATGTATTAGCTTGGGGGATGTAGTGTCGTTGTTAGATGTATTAGCTTGGGGGATGTAGTGTGGTTGTTAGATGTATTAGCTTGGGGGATGTAGTGTGGTTGTTAGATGTATTAGCGTGGGGGATGTAGTGTGGTTGTTAGATGTATTAGCTTGGGGGATGTAGTGTGGTTGTTAGATGTATTAGCGTGAGGGATGTAGTGTGGTTGTTAGATGTATTAGCTTGGGGGATGTAGTGTGAATGTTAGATGTATTAGCGTGGGGGATGTAGTGTGGTTGTTAGATGTATTAGCGTGGGGGATGTAGTGTAGTCGCTATATATATTAACGTGGGGGGTGTAGTGTAGTCGCTAGGTATATTAACGTGGGGGATGTAGTGTAGTCGCTAGATAAATTAGTGTGGGGGGGGGTGTAGTGTAGTCGCTAGGTATATTAACGGGGGGGGGGGTGTAGTGTAGTCGCTAGGTATATTAACGTGGGGGGTGTAGTGTAGTCGCTAGGTATATTAACGTGGGGGGTGTAGTGTAGTCGCTAGATATATGAACGTAGGGAGTGTAGTGTAGTCGCTACGTATATGAACGTGGGGAGTGTAGTGTAATCGTTAGATGTATTAGCGTGGGAGATATAGTGTAATCACTAGATGTATTAGCGTGGGAGATGTTGTGTAGTCGCTAGATGTATTAGCGTGGGGAATGTAGTGTAGTCGCTAGGTATATTAACGTGGGGGGTGTAGTGTAGTCGCTAGGTATATTAACGTGGGGGATGTAGTGTAGTCGCTAGATGTATTAGTGTGGGGGGTGTAGTGTAGTCGCTAGGTATATTAACGGGGGGGGGGGGGGTGTGGTGTAGTCGCTAGGTATATTAACGTGGGGGGTGTAGTGTAGTCGCTAGGTATATGAACGTGGGGAGTGTAGTGTAGTCGCTAGATGTATTAGCGTGGGGAGTGTAGTGTAGTCGTTAGATGTATTAGCTTGGGGGGAATGTAGTGTAGTCAGTAGCTAGATGTATTAGCTTGGGGGATGTAGTGTGGTTGTTAGATGTATTAGCATGGGGGATGTAGTGTAGTCGTTAGATGTATTAGCTTGGGGGATGTAGTGTGGTTGTTAGATGTATTAGCTTGGGGGATGTAGTGTAGTCGTTAGATGTATTAGCTTGGGGGATGTAGTGTGGTTGTTAGATGTATTAGCTTGGGGGATGTAGTGTAGTCGTTAGATGTATTAGCTTCTGGGATGTAGTGTAGTCGTTAGATGTATTAGCTTGGGGGATGTAGTGTAGTCGTTAGATGTATTAGCTTGGGGATGTAGTGTGGTTGTTAGATGTATTAGCTTGGGGGATGTAGTGTGGTTGTTAGATGTATTAGCTTGGGGGATGTAGTGTGGTTGTTAGATGTATTAGCTTGGGGGATGTAGTGTAGTCGTTAGATGTATTAGCTTGGGGATGTAGTGTGGTTGTTAGATGTATTAGCTTGGGGGATGTAGTGTGGTTGTTAGATGTATTAGCTTGGGGGATGTAGTGTGGTTGTTAGATGTATTAGCGTGGGGGACGTAGTGTGGTTGTTAGATGTATTAGCTTGGGGATGTAGTGTGGTTGTTAGATGTATTAGCGTGGGGGATGTAGTGTGGTTGTTAGATGTATTAGCTTGGGGGATGTAGTGTGGTTGTTAGATGTATTAGCGTGGGGGATGTAGTGTGGTTGTTAGATGTATTAGCTTGGGGGATGTAGTGTGGTTGTTAGATGTATTAGCGTGGGGGATGTAGTGTGGTTGTTAGATGTATTAGCGTGGGGGATGTAGTGTGGTTGTTAGATGTATTAGCGTTGGGGATGTAGTGTGGTTGTTAGATGTATTAGCGTGGGGGATGTAGTGTGGTTGTTAGATGTATTAGCTTGGGGGATGTAGTGTAGTCGTTAGATGTATTAGCTTGGGGGATGTAGTGTGGTTATTAGATGTATTAGCGTGGGGGATGTAGTGTGGTTGTTAGATGTATTAGCGTGGGGGGTGTAGTGTAGTCGTTAGATGTATTAGCTTGGGGGATGTAGTGTGGTTGTTAGATGTATTAGCTTGGGGGATGTAGTGTGGTTGTTAGATGTATTAGCTTGGGGGATATAGTGTGGTTGTTAGATGTATTAGCGTGGGGGATGTAGTGTAGTCGTTAGATGTATTAGCTTGGGGGATGTAGTGTGGTTGTTAGATGTATTAGCTTGGGGGATGTAGTGTGGTTGTTAGATGTATTAGCTTGGGGGATGTAGTGTGATTGTTAGATGTATTAGCGTGGGGGGGGTGTAGTGTAGTCGTTAGATGTATTAGCTTGGGGGATGTAGTGTGGTTGTTAGATGTATTAGCTTGGGGGATGTAGTGTAGTCGTTAGATGTATTAGCGTGGGGGATGTAGTGTAGTCGTTAGATGTATTAGCTTGGGGGATGTAGTGTAGTCGTTAGATGTATTAGCTTGGGGGATGTAGTGTAGTCGTTATATGTATTAGCTTGGGGGATGTAGTGTGGTTGTTAGATGTATTAGCTTGGGGGATGTAGTGTGGTTGTTAGATGTATTAGCGTGGGGGATGTAGTGTGGTTGTTAGATGTATTAGCTTGGGGATGTAGTGTGGTTGTTAGATGTATTAGCTTGGGAGATGTAGTGTGGTTGTTAGATGTATTAGCTTGGGGGATGTAGTGTGGTTGTTAGATGTATTAGCGTGGGGGATGTAGTGTGGTTGTTAGATGTATTAGCTTGGGGGATGTAGTGTAGTCGTTAGATGTATTAGCTTGGGGGATGTAGTGTGGTTGTTAGATGTATTAGCTTGGGGGATGTAGTGTGGTTGTTAGATGTATTAGCGTGGGGGATGTAGTGTGGTTGTTAGATGTATTAGCTTGGGCAATGTAGTGTGGTTGTTAGATGTATTAGCTTGGGGGATGTAGTGTGGTTGTTAGATGTATTAGCGTGGGGGATGTAGTGTGGTTGTTAGATGTATTAGCGTGGGGAATGTAGTGTAGTCGCTAGATGTATTAATGTGGGGGATGTAGTGTAGTCGCTAGGTATATTAACGTGGGGGGTGTAGTGTAGTCGCTAGGTATATTAACGTGGGGGATGTAGTGTAGTCGCTAGATGTATTAGTATGGGGGGGGGGTGTAGTGTAGTCGCTAGGTATATTAACGGGGGGGGTGTAGTGTAGTCGCTAGGTATATTAACGTGGGGGGTGTAGTGTAGTCGCTAGATATATGAACGTGGGGAGTGTAGTGTAGTCGCTAGATGTATTAGCGTGGGGAGTGTAGTGTAGTCGTTAGATGTATTAGCTTGGGGGGAATGTAGTGTAGTCAGTAGCTAGATGTATTAGCTTGGGGGATGTAGTGTGGTTGTTAGATGTATTAGCGTGGGGGATGTAGTGTAGTCGTTAGATGTATTAGCTTGGGGGATGTAGTGTGGTTGTTAGATGTATTAGCTTGGGGGATGTAGTGTAGTCGTTAGATGTATTAGCTTGGGGGATGTAGTGTGGTTGTTAGATGTATTAGCTTGGGGGATGTAGTGTAGTCGTTAGATGTATTAGCTTGGGGGATGTAGTGTAGTCGTTAGATGTATTAGCTTGGGGGATGTAGTGTAGTCGTTAGATGTATTAGCTTGGGGGATGTAGTGTAGTTGTTAGATGTATTAGCTTGGGGGATGTAGTGTGGTTGTTAGATTTATTAGCTTGGGGGATGTAGTGTGGTTGTTAGATGTATTAGCGTGGGGGATGTAGTGTGGTTGTTAGATGTATTAGCTTGGGGATGTAGTGTGGTTGTTAGATGTATTAGCTTGGGAGATGTAGTGTGGTTGTTAGATGTATTAGCTTGGGGGATGTAGTGTGGTTGTTAGATGTATTAGCTTGGGGGATGTAGTGTGGTTGTTAGATGTATTAGCTTGGGGGATGTAGTGTGGTTGTTAGATGTATTAGCGTGGGGGATGTAGTGTGGTTGTTAGATGTATTAGCTTGGGGGATGTAGTGTGGTTGTTAGATGTATTAGCGTGGGGGATGTAGTGTGGTTGTTAGATGTATTAGCTTGGGGGATGTAGTGTGGTTGTTAGATGTATTAGCGTGGGGGATGTAGTGTGGTTGTTAGATTTATTAGCGTGGGGGATGTAGTGTGGTTGTTAGATGTATTAGCGTTGGGGATGTAGTGTGGTTGTTAGATGTATTAGCGTGGGGGATGTAGTGTGGTTGTTAGATGTATTAGCTTGGGGGATGTAGTGTAGTCGTTAGATGTATTAGCTTGGGGGATGTAGTGTGGTTATTAGATGTATTAGCGTGGGGGATGTAGTGTGGTTGTTAGATGTATTAGCGTGGGGGGTGTAGTGTGGTTGTTAGATGTATTAGCTTGGGGGATGTAGTGTAGTCGTTAGATGTATTAGCTTGGGGGATGTAGTGTGGTTGTTAGATGTATTAGCTTGGGGGATGTAGTGTGGTTGTTAGATGTATTAGCTTGGGGGATATAGTGTGGTTGTTAGATGTATTAGCGTGGGGGATGTAGTGTAGTCGTTAGATGTATTAGCTTGGGGGATGTAGTGTGGTTGTTAGATGTATTAGCTTGGGGGATGTAGTGTGGTTGTTAGATGTATTAGCTTGGGGGATGTAGTGTGATTGTTAGATGTATTAGCGTGGGGGGGGGTGTAGTGTAGTCGTTAGATGTATTAGCTTGGATGTTTGTAGTGTGGTTGTTAGATGTATTAGCTTTGGGGATGTAGTGTGGTTGTTAGATGTATTAGCGTGGGGGATGTAGTGTGGTCGTTAGATGTATTAGCGTGGGGGATGTAGTGTAGTCGTTAGATGTATTAGCTTGGGGGATGTAGTGTAGTCGTTATATGTATTAGCTTGGGGGATGTAGTGTGGTTGTTAGATGTATTAGCGTGGGGTATGTAGTGTGGTTGTTAGATGTATTAGCGTGGGGGATGTAGTGTGGTTGTTAGATGTATTAGCTTGGGGGATGTAGTGTGGTTGTTAGATGTATTAGCTTGGGGGATGTAGTGTGGTTGTTAGATGTATTAGCGTGGGAGGGGGGGGGGTGTAGTGTAGTCGTTATATGTATTAGCTTGGGGTTTGTAGTGTGGTTGTTAGATGTATTAGCTTGGGGATGTAGTGTGGTTGTTAGATGTATTAGCGTGGGGGTTGTAGTGTGGTCGTTTGATGTATTAGCGTGGGGGATGTAGTGTAGTCGTTAGATGTATTAGCTTGGGGGATGTAGTGTAGTCGTTATATGTATTAGCTTGGGGGATGTAGTGTGGTTGTTAGATGTATTAGCGTGGGGTATGTAGTGTGGTTGTTAGATGTATTAGCGTGGGGGATGTAGTGTAGTCGTTAGATGTATTAGCTTGGGGGATGTAGTGTTGTTGTTAGATGTATTAGCTTGGGGGATGTAGTGTGGTTGTTTGATGTATTAGCTTGGGGGATGTAGTGTGGTTGTTAGATGTATTAGCTTGGGGGATGTAGTGTGGTTGTTAGATGTATTAGCGTGGGGGATGTAGTGTGGTTGTTAGATGTATTAGCTTGGGCGATGTAGTGTGGTTGTTAGATGTATTAGCGTGGGGGATGTAGTGTGGTTGTTAGATGTATTAGCTTGGGGGATGTAGTGTGGTTGTTAGATGTATTAGCGTGGGGGATGTAGTGTGGTTGTTAGATGTATTAGCGTGGGGGATGTAGTGTGGTTGTTAGATGTATTAGCGTGGGGAATGTAGTGTAGTCGCTAGATGTATTAGTGTGGGGGATGTAGTGTAGTCGCTAGGTATATTAACGTGGGGGGTGTAGTGTAGTCGCTAGGTATATTAACGTGGGGGATGTAGTGTAGTCGCTAGATGTATTAGTGTGGGGGGGGTGTAGTGTAGTCGCTAGGTATATTAACGGGGGGGGTGTAGTGTAGTCGCTAGGTATATTAACGTGGGGGGTGTAGTGTGGTCGCTAGATATATGAACGTGGGGAGTGTAGTGTAGTCGCTAGATGTATTAGCGTGGGGAGTGTAGTGTAGTCGTTAGATGTATTAGCTTGGGGGGAATGTAGTGTAGTCAGTAGCTAGATGTATTAGCTTGGGGGATGTAGTGTGGTTGTTAGATGTATTAGCGTGGGGGATGTAGTGTAGTCGTTAGATGTATTAGCTTGGGGGATGTAGTGTGGTTGTTAGATGTATTAGCTTGGGGGATGTAGTGTAGTCGTTAGATGTATTAGCTTGGGGGATGTAGTGTGGTTGTTAGATGTATTAGCTTGGGGGATGTAGTGTAGTCGATAGATGTATTAGCTTGGGGGATGTAGTGTAGTCGTTAGATGTATTAGCTTGGGGGATGTAGTGTAGTCGTTAGATGTATTAGCTTGGGGGATGTAGTGTGGTTGTTAGATGTATTAGCTTGGGGGATGTAGTGTGGTTGTTAGATTTATTAGCTTGGGGGATGTAGTGTGGTTGTTAGATGTATTAGCGTGGGGGATGTAGTGTGGTTGTTAGATGTATTAGCTTGGGGATGTAGTGTGGTTGTTAGATGTATTAGCTTGGGAGATGTAGTGTGGTTGTTAGATGTATTAGCTTGGGGGATGTAGTGTGGTTGTTAGATGTATTAGCGTGGGGGATGTAGTGTGGTTGTTAGATGTATTAGCTTGGGGGATGTAGTGTGGTTGTTAGATGTATTAGCGTGGGGGATGTTGTGTGGTTGTTAGATGTATTAGCTTGGGGGATGTAGTGTGGTTGTTAGATGTATTAGCGTGGGGGATGTAGTGTGGTTGTTAGATTTATTAGCGTGGGGGATGTAGTGTGGTTGTTAGATGTATTAGCGTTGGGGATGTAGTGTGGTTGTTAGATGTATTAGCGTGGGGGATGTAGTGTGGTTGTTAGATGTATTAGCTTGGGGGATGTAGTGTAGTCGTTAGATGTATTAGCTTGGGGGATGTAGTGTGGTTATTAGATGTATTAGCGTGGGGGATGTAGTGTGGTTGTTAGATGTATTAGCGTGGGGGGTGTAGTGTGGTTGTTAGATGTATTAGCTTGGGGGATGTAGTGTAGTCGTTAGATGTATTAGCTTGGGGGATGTAGTGTGGTTGTTAGATGTATTAGCTTGGGGGATGTAGTGTGGTTGTTAGATGTATTAGCTTGGGGGATATAGTGTGGTTGTTAGATGTATTAGCGTGGGGGATGTAGTGTAGTCGTTAGATGTATTAGCTTGGGGGATGTAGTGTGGTTGTTAGATGTATTAGCTTGGGGGATGTAGTGTGGTTGTTAGATGTATTAGCTTGGGGGATGTAGTGTGATTGTTAGATGTATTAGCGTGGGGGGGGGGGGTGTAGTGTAGTCGTTAGATGTATTAGCTTGGGTGTTTTTTGTGTGGTTGTTAGATGTATTAGCTTGGGGGATGTAGTGTGGTTGTTAGATGTATTAGCGTGGGGGATGTAGTGTGGTCGTTAGATGTATTAGCGTGGGGGATGTAGTGTAGTCGTTAGATGTATTAGCTTGGGGGATGTAGTGTAGTCGTTATATGTATTAGCTTGGGGGATGTAGTGTGGTTGTTAGATGTATTAGCGTGGGGTATGTAGTGTGGTTGTTAGATGTATTAGCGTGGGGGATGTAGTGTGGTTGTTAGATGTATTAGCTTGGGGGATGTAGTGTGGTTGTTAGATGTATTAGCTTGGGGGATGTAGTGTGGTTGTTAGATTTATTAGCGTGGGAGGGGGGGGGGGTGTAGTGTAGTCGTTATATGTATTAGCTTGGGGGTTTGTAGTGTGGTTGTTAGATGTATTAGCTTGGGGATGTAGTGTGGTTGTTAGATGTATTAGCGTGGGGGATGTAGTGTGGTTGTTAGATGTATTAGCGTGGGGGATGTAGTGTAGTCGTTAGATGTATTAGCGTGGGGGATGTAGTGTGGTTGTTAGATGTATTAGCGTGGGGGATGTAGTGTAGTCGTTAGATGTATTAGCTTGGGGGATGTAGTGTTGTTGTTAGATGTATTAGCTTGGGGGATGTAGTGTAGTCGTTAGATGTATTAGCTTGGGGGATGTAGTGTGGTTGTTAGATGTATTAGCTTGGGGGATGTAGTGTAGTCGTTAGATGTATTAGCTTGGGGGATGTAGTGTAGTCGTTAGATGTATTAGCTTGGGGGATGTAGTGTAGTCGTTAGATGTATTAGCTTGGGGGATGTAGTGTGGTTGTTAGATGTATTAGCTTGGGGGATGTAGTGTGGTTGTTAGATGTATTAGCTTGGGGGATGTAGTGTGGTTGTTAGATGTATTAGCGTGGGGGATGTAGTGTGGTTGTTAGATGTATTAGCTTGGGGATGTAGTGTGGTTGTTAGATGTATTAGCTTGGGAGATGTAGTGTGGTTGTTAGATGTATTAGCTTGGGGGATGTAGTGTCGTTGTTAGATGTATTAGCTTGGGGGATGTAGTGTGGTTGTTAGATGTATTAGCTTGGGGGATGTAGTGTGGTTGTTAGATGTATTAGCGTGGGGGATGTAGTGTGGTTGTTAGATGTATTAGCTTGGGGGATGTAGTGTGGTTGTTAGATGTATTAGCGTGGGGGATGTAGTGTGGTTGTTAGATGTATTAGCTTTGGGGATGTAGTGTGAATGTTAGATGTATTAGCGTGGGGGATGTAGTGTGGTTGTTAGATGTATTAGCGTGGGGGATGTAGTGTAGTCGCTATATATATTAACGTGGGGGGTGTAGTGTAGTCGCTAGGTATATTAACGTGGGGGGTGTAGTGTAGTCGCTAGATGTATTAGTGTGGGGGGGGTGTAGTGTAGTCGCTAGGTATATTAACGGGGGGGGGGGGGTGTAGTGTAGTCGTTAGGTATATTAACGTGGCGGGTGTAGTGTAGTCGCTAGGTATATTAACGTGGGGGGTGTAGTGTAGTCGCTAGATATATGAACGTGGGGAGTGTAGTGTAGTCGCTAGGTATATGAACGTGGGGAGTGTAGTGTAATCGTTAGATGTATTAGCGTGGGAGATATAGTGTAATCACTAGATGTATTAGCGTGGGAGATGTTGTGTAGTCGCTAGATGTATTAGCGTGGGGAATGTAGTGTAGTCGCTAGGTATATTAACGTGGGGGGTGTAGTGTAGTCGCTAGGTATATTAACGTGGGGGATGTAGTGTAGTCGCTAGATGTATTAGTGTGGGGGGAGGTGTAGTGTAGTCGCTAGGTATATTAACGGGGGGGGGGTGTAGTCGCTAGGTATATTAACGTGGGGGGTGTAGTGTAGTCGCTAGGTATATGAACGTGGGGAGTGTAGTGTAGTCGCTAGATGTATTAGCGTGGGGAGTGTAGTGTAGTCGTTAGATGTATTAGCTTGGGGGGAATGTAGTGTAGTCAGTAGCTAGATGTATTAGCTTGGGGGAGGTAGTGTGGTTGTTAGATGTATTAGCGTGGGGGATGTAGTGTAGTCGTTAGATGTATTAGCTTGGGGGATGTAGTGTGGTTGTTAGATGTATTAGCTTGGGGGATGTAGTGTAGTCGTTAGATGTATTAGCTTGGGGGATGTAGTGTGGTTGTTAGATGTATTAGCTTGGGGGATGTAGTGTAGTCGTTAGATGTATTAGCTTCTGGGATGTAGTGTAGTCGTTAGATGTATTAGCTTGGGGGATGTAGTGTAGTCGTTAGATGTATTAGCTTGGGGGATGTAGTGTGGTTGTTAGATGTATTAGCTTGGGGGATGTAGTGTGGTTGTTAGATTTATTAGCTTGGGGGATGTAGTGTGGTTGTTAGATGTATTAGCGTGGGGGATGTAGTGTGGTTGTTAGATGTATTAGCTTGGGGATGTAGTGTGGTTGTTAGATGTATTAGGTTGGGAGATGTAGTGTGGTTGTTAGATGTATTAGCTTGGGGGATGTAGTGTGGTTGTTAGATGTATTAGCTTGGGGGATGTAGTGTGGTTGTTAGATGTATTAGCTTGGGGGATGTAGTGTGGTTGTTAGATGTATTAGCGTGGGGGATGTAGTGTGGTTGTTAGATGTATTAGCTTGGGGGATGTAGTGTGGTTGTTAGATGTATTAGCGTGGGGGATGTAGTGTGGTTGTTAGATGTATTAGCTTGGGGAATGTAGTGTGGTTGTTAGATGTATTAGCTTGGGGGATGTAGTGTAGTCGTTAGATGTATTAGCTTGGGGGATGTAGTGTGGTTATTAGATGTATTATCGTGGGGGATGTAGTGTGGTTGTTAGATGTATTAGCGTGGGGGGTGTAGTGTGGTTGTTAGATGTATTAGCTTGGGGGATGTAGTGTAGTCGTTAGATGTATTAGCTTCTGGGATGTAGTGTAGTCGTTAGATGTATTAGCTTGGGGGATGTAGTGTGGTTGTTAGATGTATTAGCGTGGGGGGTGTAGTGTGGTTGTTAGATGTATTAGCTTGGGGGATGTAGTGTAGTCGTTAGATGTATTAGCTTGGGGGATGTAGTGTGGTTGTTAGATGTATTAGCTTGGGGGATGTAGTGTGGTTGTTAGATGTATTAGCTTGGGGGATATAGTGTGGTTGTTAGATGTATTAGCGTGGGGGATGTAGTGTAGTCGTTAGATGTATTAGCTTGGGGGATGTAGTGTGGTTGTTAGATGTATTAGCTTGGGGGATGTAGTGTAGTCGTTAGATGTATTAGCTTGGGGGATGTAGTGTGGTTGTTAGATGTATTAGCTTGGGGGATGTAGTGTAGTCGTTAGATGTATTAGCTTGGGGGATGTAGTGTAGTCGTTAGATGTATTAGCTTGGGGGATGTAGTGTAGTCGTTAGATGTATTAGCTTGGGGGATGTAGTGTGGTTGTTAGATGTATTAGCTTGGGGGATGTAGTGTGGTTGTTAGATTTATTAGCTTGGGGGATGTAGTGTGGTTGTTAGATGTATTAGCGTGGGGGATGTAGTGTTGTTGTTAGATGTATTAGCTTGGGGATGTAGTGTGGTTGTTAGATGTATTAGCTTGGGAGATGTAGTGTGGTTGTTAGATGTATTAGCTTGGGGGATGTAGTGTGGTTGTTAGATGTATTAGCTTGGGGGATGTAGTGTGGTTGTTAGATGTATTAGCTTGTGGGATGTAGTGTGGTTGTTAGATGTATTAGCGTGGTTGATGTAGTGTGGTTGTTAGATTTATTAGCTTGGGGGATGTAGTGTGGTTGTTAGATGTATTAGCGTGGGGGATGTAGTGTGGTTGTTAGATGTATTAGCTTGGGGGATGTAGTGTGGTTGTTAGATGTATTAGCGTGGGGGATGTAGTGTGGTTGTTAGATGTATTAGCGTGGGGGATGTAGTGTGGTTGTTAGATGTATTAGCGTTGGGGATGTAGTGTGGTTGTTAGATGTATTAGCGTGGGGGATGTAGTGTGGTTGTTAGATGTATTAGCTTGGGGGATGTAGTGTAGTCGTTAGATGTATTAGCTTGGGGGATGTAGTGTGGTTATTAGATGTATTAGCGTGGGGGATGTAGTGTGGTTGTTAGATGTATTAGCGTGGGGGGGGGGGTGTAGTGTGGTTGTTAGATGTATTAGCTTGGGGGATGTAGTGTAGTCGTTAGATGTATTAGCTTGGGGGATGTAGTGTGGTTGTTAGATGTATTAGCTTGGGGGATGTAGTGTGGTTGTTAGATGTATTAGCTTGGGGGATATAGTGTGGTTGTTAGATGTATTAGCGTGGGGGATGTAGTGTAGTCGTTAGATGTATTAGCTTGGGGGATGTAGTGTGGTTGTTAGATGTATTAGCTTGGGGGATGTAGTGTGGTTGTTAGATGTATTAGCTTGGGGGATGTAGTGTGATTGTTAGATGTATTAGCGTGGGGGGGGGGGTGTAGTGTAGTCGTTAGATGTATTAGCTTGGGTGTTTGTAGTGTGGTTGTTAGATGTATTAGCTTGGGGGATGTAGTGTGGTTGTTAGATGTATTAGCGTGGGGGATGTAGTGTGGTCGTTAGATGTATTACCGTGGGGGATGTAGTGTAGTCGTTAGATGTATTAGCTTGGGGGATGTAGTGTAGTCGTTATATGTATTAGCTTGGGGGATGTAGTGTGGTTGTTAGATGTATTAGCGTGGGGTATGTAGTGTGGTTGTTAGATGTATTAGCGTGGGGGATGTAGTGTGGTTGTTAGATGTATTAGCTTGGGGGATGTAGTGTGGTTGTTAGATGTATTAGCTTGGGTGATGTAGTGTCGTTCTTAGATGTATTAGCGTGGGAGGGGGGGGTGTAGTGTAGTCGTTATATATATTAGCTTGGGGGTTTGTAGTGTGGTTGTTAGATGTATTAGCTTGGGGGATGTAGTGTGGTTGTTAGATGTATTAGCGTGGGGGTTGTAGTGTGGTCGTTTGATGTATTAGCGTGGGGGATGTAGTGTAGTCGTTAGATGTATTAGCTTGGGGGATGTAGTGTAGTCGTTATATGTATTAGCTTGGGGGATGTAGTGTGGTTGTTAGATGTATTAGCGTGGGGTATGTAGTGTGGTTGTTAGATGTATTAGCGTGGGGGATGTAGTGTGGTTGTTAGATGTATTAGCGTGGGGGATGTAGTGTAGTCGTTAGATGTATTAGCTTGGGGGATGTAGTGTTGTTGTTAGATGTATTAGCTTTGGGGATGTAGTGTAGTCGTTAGATGTATTAGCTTGGGGGATGTAGTGTGGTTGTTAGATGTATTAGCTTGGGGGATGTAGTGTAGTCTTTAGATGTATTAGCTTGGGGGATGTAGTGTAGTCGTTAGATGTATTAGCTTGGGGGATGTAGTGTAGTCGTTAGATGTATTAGCTTGGGGGATGTAGTGTGGTTGTTAGATGTATTAGCTTGGGGGATGTAGTGTGGTTGGTAGATGTATTTGCTTGGGGGATGTAGTGTGGTTGTTAGATGTATTAACGTGGGGGATGTAGTGTGGTTGTTAGATGTATTAGCTTGGGGATGTAGTGTGGTTTTTAGATGTATTAGCTTGGGAGATGTAGTGTGGTTGTTAGATGTATTAGCTTGGGGGATGTAGTGTCGTTGTTAGATGTATTAGCTTGGGGGATGTAGTGTGGTTGTTAGATGTATTAGCTTGGGGGATGTAGTGTGGTTGTTAGATGTATTAGCGTGGGGGATGTAGTGTGGTTGTTAGATGTATTAGCTTGGGGGATGTAGTGTGGTTGTTAGATGTATTAGCGTGAGGGATGTAGTGTGGTTGTTAGATGTATTAGCTTGGGGGATGTAGTGTGAATGTTAGATGTATTAGCGTGGGGGATGTAGTGTGGTTGTTAGATGTATTAGCGTGGGGGATGTAGTGTAGTCACTATATATATTAACGTGGGGGGTGTAGTGTAGTCGCTAGGTATATTAACGTGGGGGATGTAGTGTAGTCGCTAGATGTATTAGTGTGGGGGGGGGTGTAGTGTAGTCGCTAGGTATATTAACGGGGGGGGGGTGTAGTGTAGTCGCTAGGTATATTAACGTGGGGGGTGTAGTGTAGTCGCTAGGTATATTAACGTGGGGGGTGTAGTGTAGTCGCTAGATATATGAACGTAGGGAGTGTAGTGTAGTCGCTACGTATATGAACGTGGGGAGTGTAGTGTAATCGTTAGATGTATTAGCGTGGGAGATATAGTGTAATCACTAGATGTATTAGCGTGGGAGATGTTGTGTAGTCGCTAGATGTACTAGCGTGGGGAATGTAGTGTAGTCGCTAGGTATATTAACGTGGGGGGTGTAGTGTAGTCGCTAGGTATATTAACGTGGGGAATGTAGTGTAGTCGCTAGATGTATTAGTGTGGGGGGTGTAGTGTAGTCGCTAGGTATATTAACGGGGGGGGGGGGTGTGGTGTAGTCGCTAGGTATATTAACGTGGGGGGTGTAGTGTAGTCGCTAGGTATATGAACGTGGGGAGTGTAGTGTAGTCGCTAGATGTATTAGCGTGGGGAGTGTAGTGTAGTCGTTAGATGTATTAGCTTGGGGGGAATGTAGTGTAGTCAGTAGCTAGATGTATTAGCTTGGGGGATGTAGTGTGGTTGTTAGATGTATTAGCATGGGGGATGTAGTGTAGTCGTTAGATGTATTAGCTTGGGGGATGTAGTGTGGTTGTTAGATGTATTAGCTTGGGGGATGTAGTGTAGTCGTTAGATGTATTAGCTTGGGGGATGTAGTGTGGTTGTTAGATGTATTAGCTTGGGGGATGTAGTGTAGTCGTTAGATGTATTAGCTTCTGGGATGTAGTGTAGTCGTTAGATGTATTAGCTTGGGGGATGTAGTGTAGTCGTTAGATGTATTAGCTTGGGGATGTAGTGTGGTTGTTAGATGTATTAGCTTGGGGGATGTAGTGTGGTTGTTAGATGTATTAGCTTGGGGGATGTAGTGTGGTTGTTAGATGTATTAGCTTGGGGGATGTAGTGTAGTCGTTAGATGTATTAGCTTGGGGATGTAGTGTGGTTGTTAGATGTATTAGCTTGGGGGATGTAGTGTGGTTGTTAGATGTATTAGCTTGGGGGATGTAGTGTGGTTGTTAGATGTATTAGCGTGGGGGATGTAGTGTGGTTGTTAGATGTATTAGCTTGGGGATGTAGTGTGGTTGTTAGATGTATTAGCGTGGGGGATGTAGTGTGGTTGTTAGATGTATTAGCTTGGGGGATGTAGTGTGGTTGTTAGATGTATTAGCGTGGGGGATGTAGTGTGGTTGTTAGATGTATTAGCTTGGGGGATGTAGTGTGGTTGTTAGATGTATTAGCGTGGGGGATGTAGTGTGGTTGTTAGATGTATTAGCGTGGGGGATGTAGTGTGGTTGTTAGATGTATTAGCGTTGGGGATGTAGTGTGGTTGTTAGATGTATTAGCGTGGGGGATGTAGTGTGGTTGTTAGATGTATTAGCTTGGGGGATGTAGTGTAGTCGTTAGATGTATTAGCTTGGGGGATGTAGTGTGGTTATTAGATGTATTAGCGTGGGGGATGTAGTGTGGTTGTTAGATGTATTAGCGTGGGGGGTGTAGTGTAGTCGTTAGATGTATTAGCTTGGGGGATGTAGTGTGGTTGTTAGATGTATTAGCTTGGGGGATGTAGTGTGGTTGTTAGATGTATTAGCTTGGGGGATATAGTGTGGTTGTTAGATGTATTAGCGTGGGGGATGTAGTGTAGTCGTTAGATGTATTAGCTTGGGGGATGTAGTGTGGTTGTTAGATGTATTAGCTTGGGGGATGTAGTGTGGTTGTTAGATGTATTAGCTTGGGGGATGTAGTGTGATTGTTAGATGTATTAGCGTGGGGGGGGGGGTGTAGTGTAGTCGTTAGATGTATTAGCTTGGGGGATGTAGTGTGGTTGTTAGATGTATTAGCTTGGGGGATGTAGTGTAGTCGTTAGATGTATTAGCGTGGGGGATGTAGTGTAGTCGTTAGATGTATTAGCTTGGGGGATGTAGTGTAGTCGTTAGATGTATTAGCTTGGGGGATGTAGTGTAGTCGTTATATGTATTAGCTTGGGGGATGTAGTGTGGTTGTTAGATGTATTAGCTTGGGGGATGTAGTGTGGTTGTTAGATGTATTAGCGTGGGGGATGTAGTGTGGTTGTTAGATGTATTAGCTTGGGGATGTAGTGTGGTTGTTAGATGTATTAGCTTGGGAGATGTAGTGTGGTTGTTAGATGTATTAGCTTGGGGGATGTAGTGTGGTTGTTAGATGTATTAGCGTGGGGGATGTAGTGTGGTTGTTAGATGTATTAGCTTGGGGGATGTAGTGTAGTCGTTAGATGTATTAGCTTGGGGGATGTAGTGTGGTTGTTAGATGTATTAGCTTGGGGGATGTAGTGTGGTTGTTAGATGTATTAGCGTGGGGGATGTAGTGTGGTTGTTAGATGTATTAGCTTGGGCAATGTAGTGTGGTTGTTAGATGTATTAGCTTGGGGGATGTAGTGTGGTTGTTAGATGTATTAGCGTGGGGGATGTAGTGTGGTTGTTAGATGTATTAGCGTGGGGAATGTAGTGTAGTCGCTAGATGTATTAATGTGGGGGATGTAGTGTAGTCGCTAGGTATATTAACGTGGGGGGTGTAGTGTAGTCGCTAGGTATATTAACGTGGGGGATGTAGTGTAGTCGCTAGATGTATTAGTATGGGGGGGGGTGTAGTGTAGTCGCTAGGTATATTAACGGGGGGGGGGTGTAGTGTAGTCGCTAGGTATATTAACGTGGGGGGTGTAGTGTAGTCGCTAGATATATGAACGTGGGGAGTGTAGTGTAGTCGCTAGGTATATGAACGTGGGGAGTGTAGTGTAATCGTTAGATGTATTAGCGTGGGAGATATAGTGTAGTCACTAGATGCATTAGCGTGGGAGATGTTGTGTAGTCGCTAGATGTATTAGCGTGGGGAATGTAGTGTAGTCGCTAGATGTATTAGTGTGGGGGATGTAGTGTAATCGCTAGGTATATTAACGTGGGGGGTGTAGTGTAGTCGCTAGGTATATTAACGTGGGGGATGTAGTGTAGTCGCTAGATGTATTAGTGTGGGGGGGGGTGTAGTGTAGTCGCTAGGTATATTAACGGGGGGGGGTGTGGTGTAGTCGCTAGGTATATTAACGTGGGGGGTGTAGTGTAGTCGCTAGGTATATGAACGTGGGGAGTGTAGTGTAGTCGCTAGATGTATTAGCGTGGGGAGTGTAGTGTAGTCGTTAGATGTATTAGCTTGGGGGGAATGTAGTGTAGTCAGTAGCTAGATGTATTAGCTTGGGGGATGTAGTGTGGTTGTTAGATGTATTAGCGTGGGGGATGTAGTGTAGTCGTTAGATGTATTAGCTTGGGGGATGTAGTGTGGTTGTTAGATGTATTAGCTTGGGGGATGTAGTGTAGTCGTTAGATGTATTAGCTTGGGGGATGTAGTGTGGTTGTTAGATGTATTAGCTTGGGGGATGTAGTGTAGTCGTTAGATGTATTAGCTTGGGGGATGTAGTGTAGTCGTTAGATGTATTAGCTTGGGGGATGTAGTGTAGTCGTTAGATGTATTAGCTTGGGGGATGTAGTGTGGTTGTTAGATGTATTAGCTTGGGGGATGTAGTGTGGTTGATAGATTTATTAGCTTGGGGGATGTAGTGTGGTTGTTAGATGTATTAGCGTGGGGGATGTAGTGTGGTTGTTAGATGTATTAGCTTGGGGGATGTAGATTGGTTGTTAGATGTATTAGCTTGGGGGATGTAGTGTGGTTGTTAGATGTATTAGCGTGGGGGATGTAGTGTGGTTGTTAGATGTATTAGCTTGGGGGATGTAGTGTGGTTGTTAGATGTATTAGCGTGGGGGATGTAGTGTGGTTGTTAGATGTATTAGCGTGGGGGATGTAGTGTGGTTGTTAGATGTATTAGCTTGGGGGATGTAGTGGGGTTGTTAGATGTATTAGCGTGGGGGATGTAGTGTGGTTGTTAGATGTATTAGCGTTGGGGATGTAGTGTAGTTGTTAGATGTATTAGCGTGGTGGATGTAGTGTGGTTGTTAGATGTATTAGCTTGGGGGATGTAGTGTAGTCGTTAGATGTATTAGCTTGGGGGATGTAGTGTGGTTGTTAGATGTATTAGCGTGGGGGATGTAGTGTGGTTGTTAGATGTATTAGCGTGGGGGGTGTAGTGTGGTTGTTAGATGTATTAGCTTGGGGGATGTAGTGTAGTCGTTAGATGTATTAGCTTGGGGGATGTAGTGTGGTTGTTAGATGTATTACCGTGGGAGATATAGTGTAGTCACTAGATGTATTAGCGTAGGAGATGTTGTGTAGTCGCTAGATGTATTAGCGTGGGGATGTAGTGTAGTCGTTAGATGTATTAGCTTGGGGGATGTAGTGTGGTTGTTAGATGTATTAGCTTGGGGGATGTAGTGTGGTTGTTAGATGTATTAGCTTGGGGGATGTAGTGTGATTGTTAGATGTATTAGCGTGGGGGGGGTGTAGTGTAGTCGTTAGATGTATTAGCTTGGGGGTTTGTAGTGTGGTTGTTAGATGTATTAGCTTGGGGGATGTAGTGTGGTTGTTAGATGTATTAGCGTGGGGGATGTAGTGTGGTCGTTAGATGTATTAGCGTGGGGGATGTAGTGTAGTCGTTAGATGTATTAGCTTGGGGGATGTAGTGTGGTTGTTAGATGTATTAGCGTGGGGGGGTGTAGTGTAGTCGTTAGATGTATTAGCTTGGGGGTTTGTAGTGTGGTTGTTAGATGTATTAGCTTGGGGGATGTAGTGTGGTTGTTAGATGTATTAGCGTGGGGGATGTAGTGTGGTCGTTAGATGTATTAGCGTGGGGGATGTAGTGTAGTCGTTAGATGTATTAGCTTGGGGGATGTAGTGTGGTTGTTAGATGTATTAGCTTGGGGGATGTAGTGTGGTTGTTAGATGTATTAGCTTGGGGGATGTAGTGTGATTGTTAGATGTATTAGCGTGGGGGGGGGGGGGTGTAATGTAGTCGTTAGATGTATTAGCTTGGGGGATGTAGTGTGGTTGTTAGATGTATTAGCTTGGGGGATGTAGTGTAGTCGTTAGATGTATTAGCTTGGGGGATGTAGTGTAGTCGTTAGATGTATTAGCTTGGGGGATGTAGTGTAGTCGTTAGATGTATTAGCTTGGGGGATGTAGTGTGGTTGTTAGATGTATTAGCTTGGGGGATGTAGTGTGGTTGTTAGATGTATTAGCTTGGGGGATGTAGTGTGGTTGTTAGATGTATTAGCGTGGGGGATGTAGTGTGGTTGTTAGATGTATTAGCTTGGGGATGTAGTGTGGTTGTTAGATGTATTAGCTTGGGAGATGTAGTGTGGTTGTTAGATGTATTAGCTTGGGGGATGTAGTGTGGTTGTTAGATGTATTAGCTTGGGGGATGTAGTGTGGTTGTTAGATGTATTAGCTTGGGGGATGTAGTGTGGTTGTTAGATGTATTAGCGTGGGGGATGTAGTGTGGTTGTTAGATGTATTAGCTTGGGGGATGTAGTGTGGTTGTTAGATGTATTAGCGTGGGGGATGTAGTGTGGTTGTTAGATGTATTAGCTTGGGGGATGTAGTGTGGTTGTTAGATGTATTAGCGTGTGGGATGTAGTGTGGTTGTTAGATGTATTAGCGTGGGGGATGTAGTGTGGTTGTTAGATGTATTAGCGTGGGGAATGTAGTGTAGTCGCTAGATGTATTAGTGTGGGGGATGTAGTGTAGTCGCTAGGTATATTAACGTGGGGGGTGTAGTGTAGTCGCTAGGTATATTAACGTGGGGGATGTAGTGTAGTCGCTAGATGTATTAGTATGGGGGGGGGTGTAGTGTAGTCGCTAGATGTATTAGTATGGGGGGGGGGTGTAGTGTAGTCGCTAGGTATATTAACGGGGGGGGGTGTAGTGTAGTCGCTAGGTATATTAACGTGGGGGGTGTAGTGTAGTCGCTAGATATATGAACGTGGGGAGTGTAGTGTAGTCGCTAGGTATATGAACGTGGGGAGTGTAGTGTAATCGTTAGATGTATTAGCGTGGGAGATATAGTGTAGTCACTAGATGTATTAGCGTGGGAGATGTTGTGTAGTCGCTAGATGTATTAGCGTGGGGAATGTAGTGTAGTCGCTAGATGTATTAGTGTGGGGGATGTAGTGTAGTCGCTAGGTATATTAACGTGGGGGGTGTAGTGTAGTCGCTAGGTATATTAACGTGGGGGATGTAGTGTAGTCGCTAGATGTATTAGTGTGGGGGGGGTGTAGTGTAGTCGCTAGGTATATTAACGGGGGGGGGGGTGTGGTGTAGTCGCTAGGTATATTAACGTGGGGGTGTAGTGTAGTCGCTAGGTATATGAACGTGGGTAGTGTAGTGTAGTCGCTAGATGTATTAGCGTGAGGAGTGTAGTGTAGTCGTTAGATGTATTAGCTTGGTGGGAATGTAGTGTAGTCAGTAGCTAGATGTATTAGCTTGGGGGATGTAGTGTGGTTGTTAGATGTATTAGCGTGGGGGATGTAGTGTAGTCGTTAGATGTATTAGCTTGGGGGATGTAGTGTGGTTGTTAGATGTATTAGCTTGGGGGATGTAGTGTAGTCGTTAGATGTATTAGCTTGGGGGATGTAGTGTGGTTGTTAGATGTATTAGCTTGGGGGATGTAGTGTAGTCGTTAGATGTATTAGCTTGGGGGATGTAGTGTAGTCGTTAGATGTATTAGCTTGGGGGATGTAGTGTAGTCGTTAGATGTATTAGCTTGGGGGATGTAGTGTGGTTGTTAGATGTATTAGCTTGGGGGATGTAGTGTGGTTGTTAGATTTATTAGCTTGGGGGATGTAGTGTGGTTGTTAGATGTATTAGCGTGGGGGATGTAGTGTAGTCGCTAGGTATATTAACGTGGGGGGTGTAGTGTAGTCGCTAGGTATATTAACGTGGGGGATGTAGTGTAGTCGCTAGATGTATTAGTGTGGGGGGGGGATGTAGTGTAGTCGCTAGGTATATTAACGGGGGGGGGTGTAGTGTAGTCGCTAGGTATATTAACGTGGGGGGTGTAGTGTAGTCGCTAGGTATATGAACGTGGGGAGTGTAGTGTAGTCGCTAGGTATATGAACGTGGGGAGTGTAGTGTAATCGTTAGATGTATTAGCGTGGGAGATATAGTGTAGTCACTAGATTTATTAACGTGGGAGATGTTGTGTAGTCGCTAGATGTATTAGCGTGGGGAATGTAGTGTAGTCGCTAGATGTATTAGTGTGGGGGATGTAGTGTAGTCGCTAGGTATATTAACGTGGGGGGTGTAGTGTAGTCGCTAGGTATATTATCGTGGGGGATGTAGTGTAGTCGCTAGATGTATTAGTGTGGGGGGGGGTGTAGTGTAGTCGCTAGGTATATTAACGGGGGGGTGTGGTGTAGTCGCTAGGTATATTAACGTGGGGGATGTAGTGTAGTCGCTAGATGTATTAGCGTGGGGAGTGTAGTGTAGTCGTTAGATGTATTAGCTTGGGGGGAATGTAGTGTAGTCAGTAGCTAGATGTATTAGCTTGGGGGATGTAGTGTGGTTGTTAGATGTATTAGCGTGGGGGATGTAGTGTGGTTGTTAGATGTATTAGCTTGGGGGATGTAGTGTAGTCGTTAGATGTATTAGCTTGGGGGATGTAGTGTGGTTGTTAGATGTATTAGCGTGGGGGATGTAGTGTGGTTGTTAGATGTATTAGCGTGGGGGGTGTAGTGTGGTTGTTAGATGTATTAGCTTGGGGGATGTAGTGTAGTCGTTAGATGTATTAGCTTGGGGGATGTAGTGTGGTTGTTAGATGTATTAGCGTGGGGGATGTAGTGTGGTTGTTAGATGTATTAGCTTGGGGGATGTAGTGTGGTTGTTAGATGTATTAGCGTGGGGATGTAGTGTAGTCGTTAGATGTATTAGCTTGGGGGATGTAGTGTGGTTGTTAGATGTATTAGCTTGGGGGATGTAGTGTGGTTGTTAGATGTATTAGCTTGGGGGATGTAGTGTGATTGTTAGATGTATTAGCGTGGGGGGGGGGGGGTGTAGTGTAGTCGTTAGATGTATTAGCTTGGGGGTTTGTAGTGTGGTTGTTAGATGTATTAGCTTGGGGGATGTAGTGTGGTTGTTAGATGTATTAGCGTGGGGGATGTAGTGTGGTCGTTAGATGTATTAGCGTGGGGGATGTAGTGTAGTCGTTAGATGTATTAGCTTGGGGGATGTAGTGTGGTTGTTAGATGTATTAGCTTGGGGGATGTAGTGTGGTTGTTAGATGTATTAGCTTGGGGGATGTAGTGTGATTGTTAGATGTATTAGCGTGGGGGGGGTGTAATGTAGTCGTTAGATGTATTAGCTTGGGGGATGTAGTGTGGTTGTTAGATGTATTAGCTTGGGGGATGTAGTGTAGTCGTTAGATGTATTAGCTTGGGGGATGTAGTGTAGTCGTTAGATGTATTAGCTTGGGGGATGTAGTGTAGTCGTTAGATGTATTAGCTTGGGGGATGTAGTGTGGTTGTTAGATGTATTAGCTTGGGGGATGTAGTGTGGTTGTTAGATGTATTAGCTTGGGGGATGTAGTGTGGTTGTTAGATGTATTAGCGTGGGGGATGTAGTGTGGTTGTTAGATGTATTAGCTTGGGGATGTAGTGTGGTTGTTAGATGTATTAGCTTGGGAGATGTAGTGTGGTTGTTAGATGTATTAGCTTGGGGGATGTAGTGTGGTTGTTAGATGTATTAGCTTGGGGGATGTAGTGTGGTTGTTAGATGTATTAGCTTGGGGGATGTAGTGTGGTTGTTAGATGTATTAGCGTGGGGGATGTAGTGTGGTTGTTAGATGTATTAGCTTGGGGGATGTAGTGTGGTTGTTAGATGTATTAGCGTGGGGGATGTAGTGTGGTTGTTAGATGTATTAGCTTGGGGGATGTAGTGTGGTTGTTAGATGTATTAGCGTGTGGGATGTAGTGTGGTTGTTAGATGTATTAGCGTGGGGGATGTAGTGTGGTTGTTAGATGTATTAGCGTGGGGAATGTAGTGTAGTCGCTAGATGTATTAGTGTGGGGGATGTAGTGTAGTCGCTAGGTATATTAACGTGGGGGGTGTAGTGTAGTCGCTAGGTATATTAACGTGGGGGATGTAGTGTAGTCGCTAGATGTATTAGTATGGGGGGGGGTGTAGTGTAGTCGCTAGGTATATTAACGGGGGGGGGGGTGTAGTGTAGTCGCTAGGTATATTAACGTGGGGGGTGTAGTGTAGTCGCTAGATATATGAACGTGGGGAGTGTAGTGTAGTCGCTAGATGTATTAGTGTGGGGGGGGGGTGTAGTGTAGTCGCTAGGTATATTAACGGGGGGGTGTGGTGTAGTCGCTAGGTATATTAACGTGGGGGGTGTAGTGTAGTCGCTAGGTATATGAACGTGGGGAGTGTAGTGTAGTCGCTAGATGTATTAGCGTGGGGAGTGTAGTGTAGTCGTTAGATGTATTAGCTTGGGGGGAATGTAGTGTAGTCAGTAGCTAGATGTATTAGCTTGGGGGATGTAGTGTGGTTGTTAGATGTATTAGCGTGGGGGATGTAGTGTAGTCGTTAGATGTATTAGCTTGGGGGATGTAGTGTGGTTGTTAGATGTATTAGCTTGGGGGATGTAGTGTAGTCGTTAGATGTATTAGCTTGGGGGATGTAGTGTGGTTGTTAGATGTATTAGCTTGGGGGATGTAGTGTAGTCGTTAGATGTATTAGCTTGGGGGATGTAGTGTAGTCGTTAGATGTATTAGCTTGGGGGATGTAGTGTAGTCGTTAGATGTATTAGCTTGGGGGATGTAGTGTGGTTGTTAGATGTATTAGCTTGGGGGATGTAGTGTGGTTGTTAGATTTATTAGCTTGGGGGATGTAGTGTGGTTGTTAGATGTATTAGCGTGGGGGATGTAGTGTGGTTGTTAGATGTATTAGCTTGGGGGATGTAGATTGGTTGTTAGATGTATTAGCTTGGGGGATGTAGTGTGGTTGTTAGATGTATTAGCGTGGGGGATGTAGTGTGGTTGTTAGATGTATTAGCTTGGGGGATGTAGTGTGGTTGTTAGATGTATTAGCGTGGGGGATGTAGTGTGGTTGTTAGATGTATTAGCGTGGGGGATGTAGTGTGGTTGTTAGATGTATTAGCTTGGGGGATGTAGTGGGGTTGTTAGATGTATTAGCGTGGGGGATGTAGTGTGGTTGTTAGATGTATTAGCGTTGGGGATGTAGTGTAGTTGTTAGATGTATTAGCGTGGTGGATGTAGTGTGGTTGTTAGATGTATTAGCTTGGGGGATGTAGTGTAGTCTTTAGATGTATTAGCTTGGGGGATGTAGTGTGGTTGTTAGATGTATTAGCGTGGGGGATGTAGTGTGGTTGTTAGATGTATTAGCGTGGGGGGTGTAGTGTGGTTGTTAGATGTATTAGCTTGGGGGATGTAGTGTAGTCGTTAGATGTATTAGCTTGGGGGATGTAGTGTGGTTGTTAGATGTATTAGCGTGGGAGATATAGTGTAGTCACTAGATGTATTAGCGTAGGAGATGTTGTGTAGTCGCTAGATGTATTAGCGTGGGGATGTAGTGTAGTCGTTAGATGTATTAGCTTGGGGGATGTAGTGTGGTTGTTAGATGTATTAGCTTGGGGGATGTAGTGTGGTTGTTAGATGTATTAGCTTGGGGGATGTAGTGTGATTGTTAGATGTATTAGCGTGGGGGGGGGGGGGGTGTAGTGTAGTCGTTAGATGTATTAGCTTGGGGGTTTGTAGTGTGGTTGTTAGATGTATTAGCTTGGGGGATGTAGTGTGGTTTTTAGATGTATTAGCGTGGGGGATGTAGTGTGGTCGTTAGATGTATTAGCGTGGGGGATGTAGTGTAGTCGTTAGATGTATTAGCTTGGGGGATGTAGTGTGGTTGTTAGATGTATTAGCTTGGGGGATGTAGTGTGGTTGTTAGATGTATTAGCTTGGGGGATGTAGTGTGATTGTTAGATGTATTAGCGTGGGGGGGGGTGTAATGTAGTCGTTAGATGTATTAGCTTGGGGGATGTAGTGTGGTTGTTAGATGTATTAGCTTGGGGGATGTAGTGTAGTCGTTAGATGTATTAGCTTGGGGGATGTAGTGTAGTCGTTAGATGTATTAGCTTGGGGGATGTAGTGTAGTCGTTAGATGTATTAGCTTGGGGGATGTAGTGTGGTTGTTAGATGTATTAGCTTGGGGGATGTAGTGTGGTTGTTAGATGTATTAGCTTGGGGGATGTAGTGTGGTTGTTAGATGTATTAGCGTGGGGGATGTAGTGTGGTTGTTAGATGTATTAGCTTGGGGATGTAGTGTGGTTGTTAGATGTATTAGCTTGGGAGATGTAGTGTGGTTGTTAGATGTATTAGCTTGGGGGATGTAGTGTGGTTGTTAGATGTATTAGCTTGGGGGATGTAGTGTGGTTGTTAGATGTATTAGCTTGGGGGATGTAGTGTGGTTGTTAGATGTATTAGCGTGGGGGATGTAGTGTGGTTGTTAGATGTATTAGCTTGGGGGATGTAGTGTGGTTGTTAGATGTATTAGCGTGGGGGATGTAGTGTGGTTGTTAGATGTATTAGCTTGGGGGATGTAGTGTGGTTGTTAGATGTATTAGCGTGTGGGATGTAGTGTGGTTGTTAGATGTATTAGCGTGGGGGATGTAGTGTGGTTGTTAGATGTATTAGCGTGGGGAATGTAGTGTAGTCGCTAGATGTATTAGTGTGGGGGATGTAGTGTAGTCGCTAGGTATATTAACGTGGGGGGTGTAGTGTAGTCGCTAGGTATATTAACGTGGGGGATGTAGTGTAGTCGCTAGATGTATTAGTATGGGGGGGTGTAGTGTAGTCGCTAGATGTATTAGTATGGGGGGGGGGTGTAGTGTAGTCGCTAGGTATATTAACGGGGGGGGGTGTAGTGTAGTCGCTAGGTATATTAACGTGGGGGGTGTAGTGTAGTCGCTAGATATATGAACGTGGGGAGTGTAGTGTAGTCGCTAGGTATATGAACGTGGGGAGTGTAGTGTAATCGTTAGATGTATTAGCGTGGGAGATATAGTGTAGTCACTAGATGTATTAGCGTGGGAGATGTTGTGTAGTCGCTAGATGTATTAGCGTGGGGAATGTAGTGTAGTCGCTAGATGTATTAGTGTGGGGGGGTGTAGTGTAGTCGCTAGGTATATTAACGGGGGGGGGTGTGGTGTAGTCGCTAGGTATATTAACGTGGGGGGTGTAGTGTAGTCGCTAGGTATATGAACGTGGGTAGTGTAGTGTAGTCGCTAGATGTATTAGCGTGAGGAGTGTAGTGTAGTCGTTAGATGTATTAGCTTGGTGGGAATGTAGTGTAGTCAGTAGCTAGATGTATTAGCTTGGGGGATGTAGTGTGGTTGTTAGATGTATTAGCGTGGGGGATGTAGTGTAGTCGTTAGATGTATTAGCTTGGGGGATGTAGTGTGGTTGTTAGATGTATTAGCTTGGGGGATGTAGTGTAGTCGTTAGATGTATTAGCTTGGGGGATGTAGTGTGGTTGTTAGATGTATTAGCTTGGGGGATGTAGTGTAGTCGTTAGATGTATTAGCTTGGGGGATGTAGTGTAGTCGTTAGATGTATTAGCTTGGGGGATGTAGTGTAGTCGTTAGATGTATTAGCTTGGGGGATGTAGTGTGGTTGTTAGATGTATTAGCTTGGGGGATGTAGTGTGGTTGTTAGATGTATTAGCGTGGGGGATGTAGTGTAGTCGCTAGGTATATTAACGTGGGGGGTGTAGTGTAGTCGCTAGATATATTAACGTGGGGGTGTAGTGTAGTCGCTAGGTATATTAACGGGGGGGGGGGGGGGGTGTAGTGTAGTCGCTAGGTATATTAACGTGGGGGGTGTAGTGTAGTCGCTAGGTATATGAACGTGGGGAGTGTAGTGTAGTCGCTAGGTATATGAACGTGGGGAGTGTAGTGTAATCGTTAGATGTATTAGCGTGGGAGATATAGTGTAGTCACTAGATTTATTAACGTGGGAGATGTTGTGTAGTCGCTAGATGTATTAGCGTGGGGAATGTAGTGTAGTCGCTAGATGTATTAGTGTGGGGGATGTAGTGTAGTCGCTAGGTATATTAACGTGGGGGGTGTAGTGTAGTCGCTAGGTATATTATCGTGGGGGATGTAGTGTAGTCGCTAGATGTATTAGTGTGGGGGGGGTGTAGTGTAGTCGCTAGGTATATTAACGGGGGGGGGGTGTGGTGTAGTCGCTAGGTATATTAACGTGGGGGATGTAGTGTAGTCGCTAGATGTATTAGCGTGGGGAGTGAAGTGTAGTCGTTAGATGTATTAGCTTGGGGGGAATGTAGTGTAGTCAGTAGCTAGATGTATTAGCTTGGGGGATGTAGTGTGGTTCTTAGATGTATTAGCGTGGGGGATGTAGTGTGGTTGTTAGATGTATTAGCTTGGGGGATGTAGTGTAGTCGTTAGATGTATTAGCTTGGGGGATGTAGTGTGGTTGTTAGATGTATTAGCGTGGGGGATGTAGTGTGGTTGTTAGATGTATTAGCGTGGGGGGTGTAGTGTGGTTGTTAGATGTATTAGCTTGGGGGATGTAGTGTAGTCGTTAGATGTATTAGCTTGGGGGATGTAGTGTGGTTGTTAGATGTATTAGCGTGGGGGATGTAGTGTGGTTGTTAGATGTATTAGCGTGGGGATGTAGTGTAGTCGTTAGATGTATTAGCTTGGGGGATGTAGTGTGGTTGTTAGATGTATTAGCTTGGGGGATGTAGTGTGGTTGTTAGATGTATTAGCTTGGGGGATGTAGTGTGATTGTTAGATGTATTAGCGTGGGGGGGGGGGTGTAGTGTAGTCGTTAGATGTATTAGCTTGGGGGTTTGTAGTGTGGTTGTTAGATGTATTAGCTTGGGGGATGTAGTGTGGTTGTTAGATGTATTAGCGTGGGGGATGTAGTGTGGTCGTTAGATGTATTAGCGTGGGGGATGTAGTGTAGTCGTTAGATGTATTAGCTTGGGGGATGTAGTGTGGTTGTTAGATGTATTAGCTTGGGGGATGTAGTGTGGTTGTTAGATGTATTAGCTTGGGGGATGTAGTGTGATTGTTAGATGTATTAGCGTGGGGGGGGGTGTAATGTAGTCGTTAGATGTATTAGCTTGGGGGATGTAGTGTGGTTGTTAGATGTATTAGCTTGGGGGATGTAGTGTAGTCGTTAGATGTATTAGCTTGGGGGATGTAGTGTAGTCGTTAGATGTATTAGCTTGGGGGATGTAGTGTAGTCGTTAGATGTATTAGCTTGGGGGATGTAGTGTGGTTGTTAGATGTATTAGCTTGGGGGATGTAGTGTGGTTGTTAGATGTATTAGCTTGGGGGATGTAGTGTGGTTGTTAGATGTATTAGCGTGGGGGATGTAGTGTGGTTGTTAGATGTATTAGCTTGGGGATGTAGTGTGGTTGTTAGATGTATTAGCTTGGGAGATGTAGTGTGGTTGTTAGATGTATTAGCTTGGGGGATGTAGTGTGGTTGTTAGATGTATTAGCTTGGGGGATGTAGTGTGGTTGTTAGATGTATTAGCTTGGGGGATGTAGTGTGGTTGTTAGATGTATTAGCGTGGGGGATGTAGTGTGGTTGTTAGATGTATTAGCTTGGGGGATGTAGTGTGGTTGTTAGATGTATTAGCGTGGGGGATGTAGTGTGGTTGTTAGATGTATTAGCTTGGGGTATGTAGTGTGGTTGTTAGATGTATTAGCGTGTGGGATGTAGTGTGGTTGTTAGATGTATTAGCGTGGGGGATGTAGTGTGGTTGTTAGATGTATTAGCGTGGGGAATGTAGTGTAGTCGCTAGATGTATTAGTGTGGGGGATGTAGTGTAGTCGCTAGGTATATTAACGTGGGGGGTGTAGTGTAGTCGCTAGGTATATTAACGTGGGGGATGTAGTGTAGTCGCTAGATGTATTAGTATGGGGGGGGTGTAGTGTAGTCGCTAGGTATATTAACGGGGGGGGGGGTGTAGTGTAGTCGCTAGGTATATTAACGTGGGGGGTGTAGTGTAGTCGCTAGATATATGAACGTGGGGAGTGTAGTGTAGTCGCTAGGTATATGAACGTGGGGAGTGTAGTGTAATCGTTAGATGTATTAGCGTGGGAGATATAGTGTAGTCACTAGATGTATTAGCGTGGGAGATGTTGTGTAGTCGCTAGATGTATTAGCGTGGGGAATGTAGTGTAGTCGCTAGATGTATTAGTGTGGGGGATGTAGTGTAGTCGCTAGGTATATTAACGTGGGGGGTGTAGTGTAGTCGCTAGGTATATTAACGTGGGGGATGTAGTGTAGTCGCTAGATGTATTAGTGTGGGGGGGGGGGGGTGTAGTGTAGTCGCTAGGTATATTAACGGGGGGGGGTGTGGTGTAGTCGCTAGGTATATTAACGTGGGGGGTGTAGTGTAGTCGCTAGGTATATGAACGTGGGTAGTGTAGTGTAGTCGCTAGATGTATTAGCGTGAGGAGTGTAGTGTAGTCGTTAGATGTATTAGCTTGGTGGGAATGTAGTGTAGTCAGTAGCTAGATGTATTAGCTTGGGGGATGTAGTGTGGTTGTTAGATGTATTAGCGTGGAGGATGTAGTGTAGTCGTTAGATGTATTAGCTTGGGGGATGTAGTGTGGTTGTTAGATGTATTAGCTTGGGGGATGTAGTGTAGTCGTTAGATGTATTAGCTTGGGGGATGTAGTGTGGTTGTTAGATGTATTAGCTTGGGGGATGTAGTGTAGTCGTTAGATGTATTAGCTTGGGGGATGTAGTGTAGTCGTTAGATGTATTAGCTTGGGGGATGTAGTGTAGTCGTTAGATGTATTAGCTTGGGGGATGTAGTGTGGTTGTTAGATGTATTAGCTTGGGGGATGTAGTGTGGTTGTTAGATTTATTAGCTTGGGGGATGTAGTGTGGTTGTTAGATGTATTAGCGTGGGGGATGTAGTGTGGTTGTTAGATGTATTAGCTTGGGGATGTAGTGTGGTTGTTAGATGTATTAGCTTGGGAGATGTAGTGTGGTTGTTAGATGTATTAGCTTGGGGGATGTAGTGTGGTTGTTAGATGTATTAGCTTGGGGGATGTAGTGTAGTCGTTAGATGTATTAGCTTGGGGGATGTAGTGTGGTTGTTAGATGTATTAGCTTGGGGGATGTAGTGTGGTTGTTAGATGTATTAGCTTGGGAGATGTAGTGTGGTTGTTAGATGTATTAGCGTGGGGGATGTAGTGTGGTTGTTAGATGTATTAGCTTGGGGATGTAGTGTGGTTGTTAGATGTATTAGCTTGGGAGATGTAGTGTGGTTGTTAGATGTATTAGCTTGGGGGATGTAGTGTGGTTGTTAGATGTATTAGCTTGGGGGATGTAGTGTGGTTGTTAGATGTATTAGCTTGGGGGATGTAGTGTGGTTGTTAGATGTATTAGCGTGGGGGATGTAGTGTGGTTGTTAGATGTATTAGCGTGGGGGATGTAGTGTGGTTGTTAGATGTATTAGCGTTGGGGATGTAGTGTGGTTGTTAGATGTATTAGCGTGGGGGATGTAGTGTGGTTGTTAGATGTATTAGCTTGGGGGATGTAGTGTAGTCGTTAGATGTATTAGCTTGGGGGATGTAGTGTGGTTGTTAGATGTATTAGCGTGGGGGATGTAGTGTGGTTGTTAGATGTATTAGCGTGGGGGGTGTAGTGTGGTTGTTAGATGTATTAGCTTGGGGGATGTAGTGTAGTCGTTAGATGTATTAGCTTGGGGGATGTAGTGTGGTTGTTAGATGTATTAGCTTGGGGGATGTAGTGTGGTTGTTAGATGTATTAGCTTGGGGGATATAGTGTGGTTGTTAGATGTATTAGCGTGGGGGATGTAGTGTAGTCGTTAGATGTATTAGCTTGGGGGATGTAGTGTGGTTGTTAGATGTATTAGCTTGGGGGATGTAGTGTGATTGTTAGATGTATTAGCGTGGGGGGGGTGTAGTGTAGTCGTTAGATGTATTAGCTTGGGGGATGTAGTGTGGTTGTTAGATGTATTAGCTTGGGGGATGTAGTGTAGTCGTTAGATGTATTAGCTTGGGGGATGTAGTGTAGTCGTTAGATGTATTAGCTTGGGGGATGTAGTGTAGTCGTTAGATGTATTAGCTTGGGGGATGTAGTGTGGTTTTTAGATGTATTAGCTTGGGGGATGTAGTGTGGTTGTTAGATGTATTAGCTTGGGGGATGTAGTGTGGTTGTTAGATGTATTAGCGTGGGGGATGTAGTGTGGTTGTTAGATGTATTAGCTTGGGGATGTAGTGTGGTTGTTAGATGTATTAGCTTGGGAGATGTAGTGTGGTTGTTAGATGTATTAGCTTGGGGGATGTAGTGTGGTTGTTAGATGTATTAGCGTGGGGGATGTAGTGTGGTTGTTAGATGTATTAGCTTGGGGGATGTAGTGTGGTTGTTAGATGTATTAGCGTGGGGGATGTAGTGTGGTTGTTAGATGTATTAGCTTGGGGGATGTAGTGTGGTTGTTAGATGTATTAGCGTGGGGGATGTAGTGTGGTTGTTAGATGTATTAGCTTGGGCAATGTAGTGTGGTTGTTAGATGTATTAGCGTGGGGGATGTAGTGTGGTTGTTAGATGTATTAGCGTGGGGAATGTAGTGTAGTCGCTAGATGTATTAATGTGGGGGATGTAGTGTAGTCGCTAGGTATATTAACGTGGGGGGTGTAGTGTAGTCGCTAGGTATATTAACGTGGGGGATGTAGTGTAGTCGCTAGATGTATTAGTATGGGGGGGTGTAGTGTAGTCGCTAGGTATATTAACGGGGGGGGGGGTGTAGTGTAGTCGCTAGGTATATTAACGTGGGGGGTGTAGTGTAGTCGCTAGATATATGAACGTGGGGAGTGTAGTGTAGTCGCTAGGTATATGAACGTGGGGAGTGTAGTGTAATCGTTAGATGTATTAGCGTGGGAGATATAGTGTAGTCACTAGATGCATTAGCGTGGGAGATGTTGTGTAGTCGCTAGATGTATTAGCGTGGGGAATGTAGTGTAGTCGCTAGATGTATTAGTGTGGGGGATGTAGTGTAGTCGCTAGGTATATTAACGTGGGGGGTGTAGTGTAGTCGCTAGGTATATTAACGTGGGGGATGTAGTGTAGTCGCTAGATGTATTAGTGTGGGGGGGGGTGTAGTGTAGTCGCTAGGTATATTAACGGGGGGGGGTGTGGTGTAGTCGCTAGGTATATTAACGTGGGGGGTGTAGTGTAGTCGCTAGGTATATGAACGTGGGGAGTGTAGTGTAGTCGCTAGATGTATTAGCGTGGGGAGTGTAGTGTAGTCGTTAGATGTATTAGCTTGGGGGGAATGTAGTGTAGTCAGTAGCTAGATGTATTAGCTTGGGGGATGTAGTGTGGTTGTTAGATGTATTAGCGTGGGGGATGTAGTGTAGTCGTTAGATGTATTAGCTTGGGGAATGTAGTGTGGTTGTTAGATGTATTAGCTTGGGGGATGTAGTGTAGTCGTTAGATGTATTAGCTTGGGGGATGTAGTGTGGTTGTTAGATGTATTAGCTTGGGGGATGTAGTGTAGTCGTTAGATGTATTAGCTTGGGGGATGTAGTGTAGTCGTTAGATGTATTAGCTTGGGGGATGTAGTGTAGTCGTTAGATGTATTAGCTTGGGGGATGTAGTGTGGTTGTTAGATGTATTAGCTTGGGGGATGTAGTGTGGTTGTTAGATTTATTAGCTTGGGGGATGTAGTGTGGTTGTTAGATGTATTAGCGTGGGGGATGTAGTGTGGTTGTTAGATGTATTAGCTTGGGGGATGTAGATTGGTTGTTAGATGTATTAGCTTGGGGGATGTAGTGTGGTTGTTAGATGTATTAGCGTGGGGGATGTAGTGTGGTTGTTAGATGTATTAGCTTGGGGGATGTAGTGTGGTTGTTAGATGTATTAGCGTGGGGGATGTAGGGTGGTTGTTAGATGTATTAGCTTGGGGGATGTAGTGTGGTTGTTAGATGTATTAGCGTGGGGGATGTAGTGTGGTTGTTAGATGTATTAGCGTGGGGGATGTAGTGTGGTTGTTAGATGTATTAGCGTTGGGGATGTAGTGTAGTTGTTAGATGTATTAGCGTGGGGGATGTAGTGTGGTTGTTAAATGTATTAGCTTGGGGGATGTAGTGTAGTCGTTAGATGTATTAGCTTGGGGTATGTAGTGTGGTTGTTAGATGTATTAGCGTGGGGGATGTAGTGTGGTTGTTAGATGTATTAGCGTGGGGAATGTAGTGTAGTCGCTAGATGTATTAGTGTGGGGGATGTAGTGTAGTCGCTAGGTATATTAACGTGGGGGGTGTAGTGTAGTCGCTAGGTATATTAACGTGGGGGATGTAGTGTAGTCGCTAGATGTATTAGTGTGGGGGGGTGTAGTGTAGTCGCTAGGTATATTAACGGGGTGCGGGGGGTGTAGTGTAGTCGCTAGGTATATTAACGTGGGGGGTGTAGTGTAGTCGCTAGGTATATGAACGTGGGGAGTGTAGTGTAGTCGCTAGGTATATGAACGTGGGGAGTGTAGTGTAATCGTTAGATGTATTAGCGTGGGAGATATAGTGTAGTCACTAGATGTATTAGCGTAGGAGATGTTGTGTAGTCGCTAGATGTATTAGCGTGGGGAATGTAGTGTAGTCGCTAGATGTATTAGTGTGGGGGATGTAGTGTAGTCGCTAGGTATATTAACGTGGGGGGTGTAGTGTAGTCGCTAGGTATATTAACGTGGGGGATGTCGTGTAGTCGCTAGATGTATTAGTGTGGGGGGGGGTGTAGTGTAGTCGCTAGGTATATTAACGGGGGGGGTGTGGTGTAGTCGCTAGGTATATTAACGTGGGGGGTGTAGTGTAGTCGCTAGGTATATGAACGTGGGGAGTGTAGTGTAGTCGCTAGATGTATTAGCGTGGGGAGTGTAGTGTAGTCGTTAGATGTATTAGCTTGGGGGGAATGTAGTGTAGTCAGTAGCTAGATGTATTAGCTTGGGGGATGTAGTGTGGTTGTTAGATGTATTAGCGTGGGGGATGTAGTGTAGTCGTTAGATGTATTAGCTTGGGGGATGTAGTGTGGTTGTTAGATGTATTAGCTTGGGGGATGTAGTGTAGTCGTTAGATGTATTAGCTTGGGGGATGTAGTGTGGTTGTTAGATGTATTAGCTTGGGGGATGTAGTGTAGTCGTTAGATGTATTAGCTTGGGGGATGTAGTTTAGTCGTTAGATGTATTAGCTTGGGGGATGTAGTGTAGTCGTTAGATGTATTAGCTTGGGGGATGTAGTGTGGTTGTTAGATGTATTAGCTTGGGGGATGTAGTGTGGTTGTTAGATGTATTAGCTTGGGGGATGTAGTGTGGTTGTTAGATGTATTAGCGTGGGGGATGTAGTGTGGTTGTTAGATGTATTAGCTTGGGGATGTAGTGTGGTTGTTAGATGTATTAGCTTGGGGGATGTAATGTGGTTGTTAGATGTATTAGCTTGGGGGATGTAGTGTGGTTGTTTGATGTATTAGCTTGGGGGATGTAGTGTGGTTGTTAGATGTATTAGCGTGGGGGATGTAGTGTGGTTGTTAGATGTATTAGCTTGGGGGATGTAGTGGGGTTGTTAGATGTATTAGCGTGGGGGATGTAGTGTGGTTGTTAGATGTATTAGCTTGGGGGATGTAGTGTGGTTGTTAGATGTATTAGCGTGGGGGATGTAGTGTGGTTGTTAGATGTATTAGCTTGGGGGATGTAGTGTAGTCGTTAGATGTATTAGCTTGGGGGATGTAGTGTGGTTGTTAGATGTATTAGCGTGGGGGATGTAGTGTGGTTGTTAGATGTATTAGCGTGGGGGGTGTAGTGTGGTTGTTAGATGTATTAGCTTGGGGGATGTACTGTAGTCGTTAGATGTATTAGCTTGGGGGATGTAGTGTGGTTGTTAGATGTATTAGCGTGGGGGATGTAGTGTGGTTGTTAGATGTATTAGCTTGGGGGATGTAGTGTGGTTGTTAGATGTATTAGCGTGGGGGATGTAGTGTAGTCGTTAGATGTATTAGCTTGGGGGATGTAGTGTGGTTGTTAGATGTATTAGCTTGGGGGATGTAGTGTGGTTGTTAGATGTATTAGCTTGGGGGATGTAGTGTGATTGTTAGATGTATTAGCGTGGGGGGGGGGGGTGTAGTGTAGTCGTTAGATGTATTAGCTTGGGGGTTTGTAGTGTGGTTGTTAGATGTATTAGCTTGGGGGATGTAGTGTGGTTGTTAGATGTATTAGCGTGGGGGATGTAGTGTGGTCGTTAGATGTATTAGCGTGGGGGATGTAGTGTAGTCGTTAGATGTATTAGCTTGGGGGATGTAGTGTAGTCGTTATATGTATTAGCTTGGGGGATGTAGTGTAGTCGTTAGATGTATTAGCTTGGGGGATGTAGTGTGGTTGTTAGATGTATTAGCGTGGGGGATGTAGTGTGGTTGTTAGATGTATTAGCTTGGGGGATGTAGTGTGGTTGTTAGATGTATTAGCGTGGGGATGTAGTGTAGTCGTTAGATGTATTAGCTTGGGGGATGTAGTGTGGTTGTTAGATGTATTAGCGTGGGGGATGTAGTGTGGTTGTTAGATGTATTAGCTTGGGGGATGTAGTGTAGTCGTTAGATGTATTAGCTTGGGGGATGTAGTGTGGTTGTTAGATGTATTAGCGTGGGGGATGTAGTGTGGTTGTTAGATGTATTAGCGTGGGGGGTGTAGTGTGGTTGTTAGATGTATTAGCTTGGGGGATGTAGTGTAGTCGTTAGATGTATTAGCTTGGGGGATGTAGTGTGGTTGTTAGATGTATTAGCGTGGGGGATGTAGTGTGGTTGTTAGATGTATTAGCTTGGGGGATGTAGTGTGGTTGTTAGATGTATTAGCGTGGGGATGTAGTGTAGTCGTTAGATGTATTAGCTTGGGGGATGTAGTGTGGTTGTTAGATGTATTAGCTTGGGGGATGTAGTGTGGTTGTTAGATGTATTAGCTTGGGGGATGTAGTGTGATTGTTAGATGTATTAGCGTGGGGGGGGGGGTGTAGTGTAGTCGTTAGATGTATTAGCTTGGGGGTTTGTAGTGTGGTTGTTAGATGTATTAGCTTGGGGGATGTAGTGTGGTTGTTAGATGTATTAGCGTGGGGGATGTAGTGTGGTCGTTAGATGTATTAGCGTGGGGGATGTAGTGTAGTCGTTAGATGTATTAGCTTGGGGGATGTAGTGTGGTTGTTAGATGTATTAGCTTGGGTGATGTAGTGTGGTTGTTAGATGTATTAGCTTGGGGGATGTAGTGTGATTGTTAGATGTATTAGCGTGGGGGGGGGGTGTAATGTAGTCGTTAGATGTATTAGCTTGGGGGATGTAGTGTGGTTGTTAGATGTATTAGCTTGGGGGATGTAGTGTAGTCGTTAGATGTATTAGCTTGGGGGATGTAGTGTAGTCGTTAGATGTATTAGCTTGGGAGATGTAGTGTAGTCGTTAGATGTATTAGCTTGGGGGATGTAGTGTGGTTGTTAGATGTATTAGCTTGGGGGATGTAGTGTGGTTGTTAGATGTATTAGCTTGGGGGATGTAGTGTGGTTGTTAGATGTATTAGCGTGGGGGATGTAGTGTGGTTGTTAGATGTATTAGCTTGGGGATGTAGTGTGGTTGTTAGATGTATTAGCTTGGGAGATGTAGTGTGGTTGTTAGATGTATTAGCTTGGGGGATGTAGTGTGGTTGTTAGATGTATTAGCTTGGGGGATGTAGTGTGGTTGTTAGATGTATTAGCTTGGGGGATGTAGTGTGGTTGTTAGATGTATTAGCGTGGGGGATGTAGTGTGGTTGTTAGATGTATTAGCTTGGGGGATGTAGTGTGGTTGTTAGATGTATTAGCGTGGGGGATGTAGTGTGGTTGTTAGATGTATTAGCTTGGGGGATGTAGTGTGGTTGTTAGATGTATTAGCGTGTGGGATGTAGTGTGGTTGTTAGATGTATTAGCGTGGGGGATGTAGTGTGGTTGTTAGATGTATTAGCGTGGGGAATGTAGTGTAGTCGCTAGATGTATTAGTGTGGGGGATGTAGTGTAGTCGCTAGGTATATTAACGTGGGGGGTGTAGTGTAGTCGCTAGGTATATTAACGTGGGGGATGTAGTGTAGTCGCTAGATGTATTAGTATGGGGGGGGGTGTAGTGTAGTCGCTAGGTATATTAACGGGGGGGGGTGTAGTGTAGTCGCTAGGTATATTAACGTGGGGGGTGTAGTGTAGTCGCTAGATATATGAACGTGGGGAGTGTAGTGTAGTCGCTAGATGTATTAGTGTGGGGGGGGGGTGTAGTGTAGTCGCTAGGTATATTAACGGGGGGGGGTGTGGTGTAGTCGCTAGGTATATTAACGTGGGGGGTGTAGTGTAGTCGCTAGGTATATGAACGTGGGGAGTGTAGTGTAGTCGCTAGATGTATTAGCGTGGGGAGTGTAGTGTAGTCGTTAGATGTATTAGCTTGGGGGGAATGTAGTGTAGTCAGTAGCTAGATGTATTAGCTTGGGGGATGTAGTGTGGTTGTTAGATGTATTAGCGTGGGGGATGTAGTGTAGTCGTTAGATGTATTAGCTTGGGGGATGTAGTGTGGTTGTTAGATGTATTAGCTTGGGGGATGTAGTGTAGTCGTTAGATGTATTAGCTTGGGGGATGTAGTGTGGTTGTTAGATGTATTAGCTTGGGGGATGTAGTGTAGTCGTTAGATGTATTAGCTTGGGGGATGTAGTGTAGTCGTTAGATGTATTAGCTTGGGGGATGTAGTGTAGTCGTTAGATGTATTAGCTTGGGGGATGTAGTGTGGTTGTTAGATGTATTAGCTTGGGGGATGTAGTGTGGTTGTTAGATTTATTAGCTTGGGGGATGTAGTGTGGTTGTTAGATGTATTAGCGTGGGGGATGTAGTGTGGTTGTTAGATGTATTAGCTTGGGGGATGTAGATTGGTTGTTAGATGTATTAGCTTGGGGGATGTAGTGTGGTTGTTAGATGTATTAGCGTGGGGGATGTAGTGTGGTTGTTAGATGTATTAGCTTGGGGGATGTAGTGTGGTTGTTAGATGTATTAGCGTGGGGGATGTAGTGTGGTTGTTAGATGTATTAGCGTGGGGGATGTAGTGTGGTTGTTAGATGTATTAGCTTGGGGGATGTAGTGGGGTTGTTAGATGTATTAGCGTGGGGGATGTAGTGTGGTTGTTAGATGTATTAGCGTTGGGGATGTAGTGTAGTTGTTAGATGTATTAGCGTGGTGGATGTAGTGTGGTTGTTAGATGTATTAGCTTGGGGGATGTAGTGTAGTCGTTAGATGTATTAGCTTGGGGGATGTAGTGTGGTTGTTAGATGTATTAGCGTGGGGGATGTAGTGTGGTTGTTAGATGTATTAGCGTGGGGGGTGTAGTGTGGTTGTTAGATGTATTAGCTTGGGGGATGTAGTGTAGTCGTTAGATGTATTAGCTTGGGGGATGTAGTGTGGTTGTTAGATGTATTAGCGTGGGAGATATAGTGTAGTCACTAGATGTATTAGCGTAGGAGATGTTGTGTAGTCGCTAGATGTATTAGCGTGGGGATGTAGTGTAGTCGTTAGATGTATTAGCTTGGGGGATGTAGTGTGGTTGTTAGATGTATTAGCTTGGGGGATGTAGTGTGGTTGTTAGATGTATTAGCTTGGGGGATGTAGTGTGATTGTTAGATGTATTAGCGTGGGGGGGGGGGTGTAGTGTAGTCGTTAGATGTATTAGCTTGGGGGTTTGTAGTGTGGTTGTTAGATGTATTAGCTTGGGGGATGTAGTGTGGTTGTTAGATGTATTAGCGTGGGGGATGTAGTGTGGTCGTTAGATGTATTAGCGTGGGGGATGTAGTGTAGTCGTTAGATGTATTAGCTTGGGGGATGTAGTGTGGTTGTTAGATGTATTAGCTTGGGGGATGTAGTGTAGTCGTTAGATGTATTAGCTTGGGGGATGTAGTGTAGTCGTTAGATGTATTAGCTTGGGGGATGTAGTGTAGTCGTTAGATGTATTAGCTTGGGGGATGTAGTGTGGTTGTTAGATGTATTAGCTTGGGGGATGTAGTGTAGTCGTTAGATGTATTAGCTTGGGGGATGTAGTGTAGTCGTTAGATGTATTAGCTTGGGGGATGTAGTGTAGTCGTTAGATGTATTAGCTTGGGGGATGTAGTGTGGTTGTTAGATGTATTAGCTTGGGGGATGTAGTGTGGTTGTTAGATGTATTAGCTTGGGGGATGTAGTGTGGTTGTTAGATGTATTAGCGTGGGGGATGTAGTGTGGTTGTTAGATGTATTAGCTTGGGGATGTAGTGTGGTTGTTAGATGTATTAGTTTGGGAGATGTAGTGTGGTTGTTAGATGTATTAGCTTGGGGGATGTAGTGTGGTTGTTAGATGTATTAGCTTGGGGGATGTAGTGTGGTTGTTAGATGTATTAGCTTGGGGGATGTAGTGTGGTTGTTAGATGTATTAGCGTGGGGGATGTAGTGTGGTTGTTAGATGTATTAGCTTGGGGGATGTAGTGTGGTTGTTAGATGTATTAGCGTGGGGGATGTAGTGTGGTTGTTAGATGTATTAGCTTGGGGGATGTAGTGTGGTTGTTAGATGTATTAGCGTGTGGGATGTAGTGTGGTTGTTAGATGTATTAGCGTGGGGGATGTAGTGTGGTTGTTAGATGTATTAGCGTGGGGAATGTAGTGTAGTCGCTAGATGTATTAGTGTGGGGGATGTAGTGTAGTCGCTAGGTATATTAACGTGGGGGGTGTAGTGTAGTCGCTAGGTATATTAACGTGGGGGATGTAGTGTAGTCGCTAGATGTATTAGTATGGGGGGGGGTGTAGTGTAGTCGCTAGATGTATTAGTATGGGGGGGGGGGTGTAGTGTAGTCGCTAGGTATATTAACGGGGGGGGGTGTAGTGTAGTCGCTAGGTATATTAACGTGGGGGGTGTAGTGTAGTCGCTAGATATATGAACGTGGGGAGTGTAGTGTAGTCGCTAGGTATATGAACGTGGGGAGTGTAGTGTAATCGTTAGATGTATTAGCGTGGGAGATATAGTGTAGTCACTAGATGTATTAGCGTGGGAGATGTTGTGTAGTCGCTAGATGTATTAGCGTGGGGAATGTAGTGTAGTCGCTAGATGTATTAGTGTGGGGGATGTAGTGTAGTCGCTAGGTATATTAACGTGGGGGGTGTAGTGTAGTCGCTAGGTATATTAACGTGGGGGATGTAGTGTAGTCGCTAGATGTATTAGTGTGGGGGGGGTGTAGTGTAGTCGCTAGGTATATTAACGGGGGGGGGGTGTGGTGTAGTCGCTAGGTATATTAACGTGGGGGGTGTAGTGTAGTCGCTAGGTATATGAACGTGGGTAGTGTAGTGTAGTCGCTAGATGTATTAGCGTGAGGAGTGTAGTGTAGTCGTTAGATGTATTAGCTTGGTGGGAATGTAGTGTAGTCAGTAGCTAGATGTATTAGCTTGGGGGATGTAGTGTGGTTGTTAGATGTATTAGCGTGGGGGATGTAGTGTAGTCGTTAGATGTATTAGCTTGGGGGATGTAGTGTGGTTGTTAGATGTATTAGCTTGGGGGATGTAGTGTAGTCGTTAGATGTATTAGCTTGGGGGATGTAGTGTGGTTGTTAGATGTATTAGCTGGGGGATGTAGTGTAGTCGTTAGATGTATTAGCTTGGGGGATGTAGTGTAGTCGTTAGATGTATTAGCTTGGGGGATGTAGTGTAGTCGTTAGATGTATTAGCTTGGGGGATGTAGTGTGGTTGTTAGATGTATTAGCTTGGGGGATGTAGTGTGGTTGTTAGATTTATTAGCTTGGGGGATGTAGTGTGGTTGTTAGATGTATTAGCGTGGGGGATGTAGTGTAGTCGCTAGGTATATTAACGTGGGGGGTGTAGTGTAGTCGCTAGGTATATTAACGTGGGGGATGTCGTGTAGTCGCTAGATGTATTAGTGTGGGGGGGGTGTAGTGTAGTCGCTAGGTATATTAACGGGGGGGGTGTAGTGTAGTCGCTAGGTATATGTCAGAAGTCGGGGTGCCCCACCGGCTAGATGAATGTATTATTCACTGGCGAGCAACCCCAGATAGTCAGAAACTGACTAGGGACAAAATCTATATGGCTGAACTACAGATTAAGCCCTTGAATATCCAACGTACAGCTCTAAGTGGCTCGTTACAAAATTGAAATGAACTGAGCTGAATATTCGCCAAGGACTAGGAAAGAGAAGGTTATCTAGGGTAGATTTTTAAGTCTGAATTAAAGTTTAAAGACAACTATCCTAGTACAGGTTTTTCTCCCTGACTGCTCCTTTCCTTGGTGTGTAAGTGAACCCCCACCAATGTACACACACAACACGTATGCACAATGGGAATTAAAAGATAACGACAGAACTATGAGTTACAATACTACAACATTTATTTACTAATCATGATCATAGACATCTGATGGTTCAAGATGAGGATGATGAAATCATATACATATTGATATTGATGACAAACATTACGTAACTTTACTTGTTACTTCATCTATCTGGAACTGTGGTCCAGATCCCCACTCTCCAGTAGACTCAAAAAAGAAACAGCTTGCCGGTATCCTGACTCATGCCAGTCCTAGCTCTACCTAGTCTTCACTCGTTCTTGAGATCTGTAACATAGGTGCTCCTTGTGAGAGCTTGAAAGAAAGTCAAGAATGTGTTATATCAGTTCTACATCAGCGCAATCCTAATTAAAACATATCATAACACAAACATATACAATGACCAGTCTGGCCAAGTTTATCTTCCAGCTCTACTGTGTTCACCATCCTCCTTCTCTCTACTGTCTTTAGTCTGGGACGGGCTTTTCAATTGTCTCACACGCCTGTACTGATTACATTTCTGCCGCCCCATGTCCGTGTCGCTAATACAGAAATTCTGTGTCGTACAGCCGCTCCGTCCAATGTTAGTTTATCAGCTCACAGGGTCGGTAAGGGTATTATAACAATGCCAGGTCATCCGGGCTTACAAGCCGTGACCAATAGCTGTGCCAGGTTTCCATGCATTACCGTGGACGCACGCCCACAATACACTGAGAAAGTTTAGCACCATATACCCCATAACACTTGTGGGTAATGTCTGTACCATTACACCTCTGCTACAAATGCAATCGATGGTTAGTGTGCCAATGCGCACACCATAATATAACACGTCATATTGATAGGCTAGCATATGACAAATCAATATACCAAACATGAAATACACATAAAACATTAATTAAACTAGACATATTATGATACTTTAACATAATAGCATAATGCACTAGTTAGTTTGTAGGTATACGAAATGAGATGTATATACACAAAAAGAATATGTACGAAGCATATTCCTAGCATCGTATATTCATATGAAATTACACATACATACATCCAACATATCCGTAAACATTATATTACTTCAAGATGGACATCTAATGATACTCACATAATAGCATCAGGCATTATTAATGAGTACTAATATTGTATAGCTACAAAATGAGATATACAACGTCTAATTGAAGTGACCAAACAGACCAGCCATATTTGCTGAGCTGCCCGGTTTAATCACACTTAGTTACTGCTGTTGTAAGAATTAAATAAATAGTCAGTTGACTATATTCTGTACAACAAATGCACACACCAAAAAAGCAACTAGTCTAGTTTAGAAAGAGATGGCAAGCATCTGCTACGACACCTCAAGTATATCTAGACAAGACCTGCCTTCCATAAGTTTCTACTTCTCAGAAGAGTAGCACAATGATATTGAACACAGAAATCAGAAAGAACACTCAAGTAACCTATGACAATGATAGTTCTTGCAATAACCTAGATCAGATATAGACTGAAAATCGGTCCATCCATCTAAGAAACTAAGAGACTTACTACGGGACTAGTTACTAAGAAATAATTCCTAGAAGCCAACAAAAAAAATCATGCATATGACTACAGACATTGAGATAGTTCCTACCTGTTCTGAAGTCAACTTTAATCTAACATAAAACAGGCTAGGGACCCTTATTTAAGCTGAGTCTAGCAGACAGTGTCTGAGACACTATTATCTCTTTGGCATTCCCGTCATAAATTCTTCTTATCTCCTCCTGACAATGATTGCAATTAACCCCAAGTCTGTCCAGTCATAAAAATTCTTTTAACCACTAACCCTCACCATAGTGTCACACCTGGATGGTTTTGCGTTGCCAGCCCCAGATCAGTTTCACAGTCTTATCAGTGATTTCACACCTTGCAGAGTCTGCCAGTCCGAGTGGACGGGGCTTGTGTACCACCCTGGGGCCATTATCTCTCCCTGTGTCAATGTTGTTCACGCCTGGGTGGTTTTATTTCACTCACTGGCCCAGTTCATTGTTGATTCAGCATGTCTGGGTCAGCAGTTTCCCAAGGTGTATACTAATTATCTAGTTGCCATTTTACTTGCCATCTGTAAGCTTACGTCATGGCTAGAGGCTTTTTGTGAATAATCTTACCTCACGACTAGATAATTTTGGAGTAGTGTGATTAATTCATTCTTTCTCAATTTGGCCTCTCAAATTTGGAGACCGAGAAAAATATTCTGGGATGTTAAGGCGGCCAATTCGTGACAGAGCTTTCCCCTTAAAAAAAAAGTTTCTGCCAGAAATCTTTTGTCAAAGCACGCCGTACATCCCAGAATAATGCCTAAGCACTCTCCGTTCTGTATCTGCCTAAAGGTTTCCAATATTCCTTGTGACAATGGGTTGTCCTGCATCTGCATAAAGACGTTCCATTTCCATACTCCCATGATACTTTGGATAGGTCCTTGTACCTGGTTTTCGGCCGGGATTCCATGCAATAGCTTGGTAAAATCCGGTAATTGTCAGGAGGTTGTAATTTTACCCCTCTGGGAAAGATCACAATCAACGGGATTCTTCTACGCCTCTGGGCAGCAATTGTTTTACACCATTCACTCACGTGATTTACTCCTTTCAGCCGAGGATGTACCCGTAGTGAAGTCTTGCATAATCTGGCCACAGCAAAGCTTGTCTCCGTGATTTTCCTCCGTCCGTTATAGATTCTCAACTGATCCATCAATAACTTCCTTTTGAAAGGAATAATGTTACACATCATGGTCCCATGATATAAATTCAACTGGCGCTTTCCTCCTTCAAAGTTGGGCGTAACAATCTTCCCTCCTCGGTGTCGCGGTTTCTTCCCCTGATAATCAGTTAACGGGCTGAGTTTCTCTGCATTAGAGTTTCGTGTGAAAACCGTGCTAGAAATTGGAAATTTAGTGTGCCAAGTTGTCCAGCCTTGAGAAATAACATAGTTACTCCAGGGCGATAAAGTGGAGTTACTTTGGAATAAAGTATCCACAAATAGCTGATCTACTCCTATCAAATCGACCTGACTGAAGGGTAGATTGAGTCCTAAGAGTGTTGATTCCAAACCACTCTTGACTTCTGTTACTTCAGGTCCCTGTTGCTGGAATTCCCTGATAACTTCAGCTAATGAGATGATAGGCGTTTCTTCCTCCATCTTGTGCAAAGAATTTTCTTCTTTAGCAACTACAGACAATGTTGTCTGCACAATATCAGAGTCCATATTCTGGCTCCTAACAATTCCCTGTGTTTCCTGAGTCTCCGAACTGGTATACTGTGAGATAACAACTGGAAATGTTTCCTGGTCTGGATGTTCCTCTCTGGTCGTGCTTTCATGGGCTAAGTCCAGTTGAGGTAAATCCTGTGATGGGCTGGTGTCTACACAATCCATCACACTACGTAAATCATTTGAACTGATGTCTAGTGTCTTTTCCTGAGCTGCAGCCTCAAAGATCACAAAGGGTTCCGGGTCATCCTTCATCCCACTGTCAGTCAAATTTAATCCCACTTCTTCCTCGTCTGGGCTGAAGGGAATAATAAAGTCGGTTACCTTTCGATCTCCGACCTCCTTAAAAGATGTCCTCATGTCATCTTCCTCTTGAGTTTCACCTCTCGTTGAAGTAAAATGAGATTCCTGGGAGTCTTGTACTGGCAAACCGTAGTGCAAACAGTTGTCCTCTGGGTAACTGTTACTAGGTAAATTATCTGAACTGATAATTAGTGACTCTTCCCGCGTTGCAGCAGTGAAATTCACCTGGGATTCTGTTCCTTCCTTCCTCCCTATTTCAGTCAGATGTAATTCCACTTCGTGATTCTGTGACCAGAAGGGAATGTGAGAATCGGCTAGGTCTCCGCCTGCGACCTCATTAAAGGTTGTCTTCAGTTCCTCTTTCTCTCGAGATTCATTTCTCGTAGCAGTCAAGTGGTTTTCCTGAAGGTCCTGTACTGGCAAACGACTATTGCCGTGGTGCAAACAGTTATCACGTTTGTGACTGTTTGAAATGCCCTTGGCACGTTTTTTCTTCCCTCTTTTCCGTTTAGGACTGGGTCGAATGAGAACCTGTAGTTCCCGGTCCACTACCTCTGATTCTGCGGTGGGTGGCAAAGATGTCCCTTCCTTCCTGGTTGGGTGCGCATCCATATCTCCTACCTTATGTTCCGCTAGAACGGTTAGCTTCTCTGCATTGACTACTTCCATATGCTGTTTATTAATCTCTGCTTCTTCAGTTTTGCTACGCTCTTGTGCTCCAAAGAACTCATCATTTTCTTTAAACATAATTTCTTCTTCTTGGTCCCACCATTCTAACTCAGCTATGATATACATTTCTAGTTGCTCCCCTTTTAAGCCTTTTCTTATGCCCCACCCTTTCGCGGACTCTGAGAAATCTGCGCGCGCCTTCATGTCCTCTTCGGGATTCCGGTAACGTAAGGCCATAATTGCAAAGGACTATATTCAGGTAAGCTCCTATGTATATATCAAAAATCAGATCTAAGCTAGAACGACAAGAGTTAACTACTGACAGTCTACGCTATCCAATGTGTATAGTTTAGCCTCAGCAGTGAAAGACAACTGAAAATAATATTCAAGTAGTACCTGGCGACAGCAGTGAAGTAAGTGTGAGAGATATACTACACAGTAATCAACAGTAATATTTATCTAAATAAACATTAAAATGCACTGCATACATGTCAAAATGAACATGGCATATATTAGCATAAAATGCAAATCAGTCAAGCAGTTAAATCATCAAACACATCAATGTAAATATGATTAAAGTGTTCAATTATCAATAAATGATTAATGGTAACACTAATTGATAATAGTTAAAACAGTTATCAATAAATGATAGATGATGGTAGTTTTCTCATAAGTTCTTATCTGTTATACTTTTGAAAAGTTATATATGTACTCTGAAACTTCCTCAACTAAAAGTAGCTACATTTGATGATAGTCTATTTTGATGACTGAAGATTACAAGAGTTAACTTTGAAAAATCGTTTGTCTAGGGTCTAGTAGAATCACTATGATTACTAGAATCCTGGTTCAGGATCCCGGACGAGCCCCCAAATCTGTCAGAAGTCGGGGTGCCCCACCGGCTAGATGAATGTATTATTCACTGGCGAGCAACCCCAGATAGTCAGAAACTGACTAGGGACAAAATCTATATGGCTGAACTACAGATTAAGCCCTTGAATATCCAACGTACAGCTCTAAGTGGCTCGTTACAAAATTGAAATGAACTGAGCTGAATATTCGCCAAGGACTAGGAAAGAGAAGGTTATCTAGGGTAGATTTTTAAGTCTGAATTAAAGTTTAAAGACAACTATCCTAGTACAGGTTTTTCTCCCTGACTGCTCCTTTCCTTGGTGTGTAAGTGAACCCCCACCAATGTACACACACAACACGTATGCACAATGGGAATTAAAAGATAACGACAGAACTATGAGTTACAATACTACAACATTTATTTACTAATCATGATCATAGACATCTGATGGTTCAAGATGAGGATGATGAAATCATATACATATTGATATTGATGACAAACATTACGTAACTTTACTTGTTACTTCATCTATCTGGAACTGTGGTCCAGATCCCCACTCTCCAGTAGACTCAAAAAAGAAACAGCTTGCCGGTATCCTGACTCATGCCAGTCCTAGCTCTACCTAGTCTTCACTCGTTCTTGAGATCTGTAACATAGGTGCTCCTTGTGAGAGCTTGAAAGAAAGTCAAGAATGTGTTATATCAGTTCTACATCAGCGCAATCCTAATTAAAACATATCATAACACAAACATATACAATGACCAGTCTGGCCAAGTTTATCTTCCAGCTCTACTGTGTTCACCATCCTCCTTCTCTCTACTGTCTTTAGTCTGGGACGGGCTTTTCAATTGTCTCACACGCCTGTACTGATTACATTTCTGCCGCCCCATGTCCGTGTCGCTAATACAGAAATTCTGTGTCGTACAGCCGCTCCGTCCAATGTTAGTTTATCAGCTCACAGGGTCGGTAAGGGTATTATAACAATGCCAGGTCATCCGGGCTTACAAGCCGTGACCAATAGCTGTGCCAGGTTTCCATGCATTACCGTGGACGCACGCCCACAATACACTGAGAAAGTTTAGCACCATATACCCCATAACACTTGTGGGTAATGTCTGTACCATTACACCTCTGCTACAAATGCAATCGATGGTTAGTGTGCCAATGCGCACACCATAATATAACACGTCATATTGATAGGCTAGCATATGACAAATCAATATACCAAACATGAAATACACATAAAACATTAATTAAACTAGACATATTATGATACTTTAACATAATAGCATAATGCACTAGTTAGTTTGTAGGTATACGAAATGAGATGTATATACACAAAAAGAATATGTACGAAGCATATTCCTAGCATCGTATATTCATATGAAATTACACATACATACATCCAACATATCCGTAAACATTATATTACTTCAAGATGGACATCTAATGATACTCACATAATAGCATCAGGCATTATTAATGAGTACTAATATTGTATAGCTACAAAATGAGATATACAACGTCTAATTGAAGTGACCAAACAGACCAGCCATATTTGCTGAGCTGCCCGGTTTAATCACACTTAGTTACTGCTGTTGTAAGAATTAAATAAATAGTCAGTTGACTATATTCTGTACAACAAATGCACACACCAAAAAAGCAACTAGTCTAGTTTAGAAAGAGATGGCAAGCATCTGCTACGACACCTCAAGTATATCTAGACAAGACCTGCCTTCCATAAGTTTCTACTTCTCAGAAGAGTAGCACAATGATATTGAACACAGAAATCAGAAAGAACACTCAAGTAACCTATGACAATGATAGTTCTTGCAATAACCTAGATCAGATATAGACTGAAAATCGGTCCATCCATCTAAGAAACTAAGAGACTTACTACGGGACTAGTTACTAAGAAATAATTCCTAGAAGCCAACAAAAAAAATCATGCATATGACTACAGACATTGAGATAGTTCCTACCTGTTCTGAAGTCAACTTTAATCTAACATAAAACAGGCTAGGGACCCTTATTTAAGCTGAGTCTAGCAGACAGTGTCTGAGACACTATTATCTCTTTGGCATTCCCGTCATAAATTCTTCTTATCTCCTCCTGACAATGATTGCAATTAACCCCAAGTCTGTCCAGTCATAAAAATTCTTTTAACCACTAACCCTCACCATAGTGTCACACCTGGATGGTTTTGCGTTGCCAGCCCCAGATCAGTTTCACAGTCTTATCAGTGATTTCACACCTTGCAGAGTCTGCCAGTCCGAGTGGACGGGGCTTGTGTACCACCCTGGGGCCATTATCTCTCCCTGTGTCAATGTTGTTCACGCCTGGGTGGTTTTATTTCACTCACTGGCCCAGTTCATTGTTGATTCAGCATGTCTGGGTCAGCAGTTTCCCAAGGTGTATACTAATTATCTAGTTGCCATTTTACTTGCCATCTGTAAGCTTACGTCATGGCTAGAGGCTTTTTGTGAATAATCTTACCTCACGACTAGATAATTTTGGAGTAGTGTGATTAATTCATTCTTTCTCAATTTGGCCTCTCAAATTTGGAGACCGAGAAAAATATTCTGGGATGTTAAGGCGGCCAATTCGTGACAGTATATTAACGTGGGGGGTGTAGTGTAGTCGCTAGGTATATGAACGTGGGGAGTGTAGTGTAGTCGCTAGGTATATGAACGTGGGGAGTGTAGTGTAATCGTTAGATGTATTAGCGTGGGAGATATAGTGTAGTCACTAGATTTATTAACGTGGGAGATGTTGTGTAGTCGCTAGATGTATTAGCGTGGGGAATGTAGTGTAGTCGCTAGATGTATTAGTGTGGGGGATGTAGTGTAGTCGCTAGGTATATTAACGTGGGGGGTGTAGTGTAGTCGCTAGGTATATTATCGTGGGGGATGTAGTGTAGTCGCTAGATGTATTAGTGTGGGGGGGGGGGTGTAGTGTAGTCGCTAGGTATATTAACGGGGGGGGGTGTGGTGTAGTCGCTAGGTATATTAACGTGGGGGATGTAGTGTAGTCGCTAGATGTATTAGCGTGGGGAGTGTAGTGTAGTCGTTAGATGTATTAGCTTGGGGGGAATGTAGTGTAGTCAGTAGCTAGATGTATTAGCTTGGGGGATGTAGTGTGGTTGTTAGATGTATTAGCGTGGGGGATGTAGTGTGGTTGTTAGATGTATTAGCTTGGGGGATGTAGTGTAGTCGTTAGATGTATTAGCTTGGGGGATGTAGTGTGGTTGTTAGATGTATTAGCGTGGGGGATGTAGTGTGGTTGTTAGATGTATTAGCGTGGGGGGTGTAGTGTGGTTGTTAGATGTATTAGCTTGGGGGATGTAGTGTAGTCGTTAGATGTATTAGCTTGGGGGATGTAGTGTGGTTGTTAGATGTATTAGCGTGGGGGATGTAGTGTGGTTGTTAGATGTATTAGCTTGGGGGATGTAGTGTGGTTGTTAGATGTATTAGCGTGGGGATGTAGTGTAGTCGTTAGATGTATTAGCTTGGGGGATGTAGTGTGGTTGTTAGATGTATTAGCTTGGGGGATGTAGTGTGGTTGTTAGATGTATTAGCTTGGGGGATGTAGTGTGATTGTTAGATGTATTAGCGTGGGGGGGGGGGTGTAGTGTAGTCGTTAGATGTATTAGCTTGGGGGTTTGTAGTGTGGTTGTTAGATGTATTAGCTTGGGGGATGTAGTGTGGTTGTTAGATGTATTAGCGTGGGGGATGTAGTGTGGTCGTTAGATGTATTAGCGTGGGGGATGTAGTGTAGTCGTTAGATGTATTAGCTTGGGGGATGTAGTGTGGTTGTTAGATGTATTAGCTTGGGGGATGTAGTGTGGTTGTTAGATGTATTAGCTTGGGGGATGTAGTGTGATTGTTAGATGTATTAGCGTGGGGGGGGGGTGTAATGTAGTCGTTAGATGTATTAGCTTGGGGGATGTAGTGTGGTTGTTAGATGTATTAGCTTGGGGGATGTAGTGTAGTCGTTAGATGTATTAGCTTGGGGGATGTAGTGTAGTCGTTAGATGTATTAGCTTGGGGGATGTAGTGTAGTCGTTAGATGTATTAGCTTGGGGGATGTAGTGTGGTTGTTAGATGTATTAGCTTGGGGGATGTAGTGTGGTTGTTAGATGTATTAGCTTGGGGGATGTAGTGTGGTTGTTAGATGTATTAGCTTGGGGGATGTAGTGTGGTTGTTAGATGTATTAGCGTGGGGGATGTAGTGTGGTTGTTAGATGTATTAGCTTGGGGGATGTAGTGTGGTTGTTAGATGTATTAGCGTGGGGGATGTAGTGTGGTTGTTAGATGTATTAGCTTGGGGGATGTAGTGTGGTTGTTAGATGTATTAGCGTGTGGGATGTAGTGTGGTTGTTAGATGTATTAGCGTGGGGGATGTAGTGTGGTTGTTAGATGTATTAGCGTGGGGAATGTAGTGTAGTCGCTAGATGTATTAGTGTGGGGGATGTAGTGTAGTCGCTAGGTATATTAACGTGGGGGGTGTAGTGTAGTCGCTAGGTATATTAACGTGGGGGATGTAGTGTAGTCGCTAGATGTATTAGTATGGGGGGGGGGTGTAGTGTAGTCGCTAGGTATATTAACGGGGGGGGGGGGTGTAGTGTAGTCGCTAGGTATATTAACGTGGGGGATGTAGTGTAGTCGCTAGATATATGAACGTGGGGAGTGTAGTGTAGTCGCTAGGTATATGAACGTGGGGAGTGTAGTGTAATCGTTAGATGTATTAGCGTGGGAGATATAGTGTAGTCACTAGATGTATTAGCGTGGGAGATGTTGTGTAGTCGCTAGATGTATTAGCGTGGGGAATGTAGTGTAGTCGCTAGATGTATTAGTGTGGGGGATGTAGTGTAGTCGCTAGGTATATTAACGTGGGGGGTGTAGTGTAGTCGCTAGGTATATTAACGTGGGGGATGTAGTGTAGTCGCTAGATGTATTAGTGTGGGGGGGGGTGTAGTGTAGTCGCTAGGTATATTAACGGGGGGGGGGGTGTGGTGTAGTCGCTAGGTATATTAACGTGGGGGGTGTAGTGTAGTCGCTAGGTATATGAACGTGGGTAGTGTAGTGTAGTCGCTAGATGTATTAGCGTGAGGAGTGTAGTGTAGTCGTTAGATGCATTAGCTTGGTGGGAATGTAGTGTAGTCAGTAGCTAGATGTATTAGCTTGGGGGATGTAGTGTGGTTGTTAGATGTATTAGCGTGGAGGATGTAGTGTAGTCGTTAGATGTATTAGCTTGGGGGATGTAGTGTGGTTGTTAGATGTATTAGCTTGGGGGATGTAGTGTAGTCGTTAGATGTATTAGCTTGGGGGATGTAGTGTGGTTGTTAGATGTATTAGCTTGGGGGATGTAGTGTAGTCGTTAGATGTATTAGCTTGGGGGATGTAGTGTAGTCGTTAGATGTATTAGCTTGGGGGATGTAGTGTAGTCGTTAGATGTATTAGCTTGGGGGATGTAGTGTGGTTGTTAGATGTATTAGCTTGGGGGATGTAGTGTGGTTGTTAGATTTATTAGCTTGGGGGATGTAGTGTGGTTGTTAGATGTATTAGCGTGGGGGATGTAGTGTGGTTGTTAGATGTATTAACTTGGGGATGTAGTGTGGTTGTTAGATGTATTAGCTTGGGAGATGTAGTGTGGTTGTTAGATGTATTAGCTTGGGGGATGTAGTGTGGTTGTTAGATGTATTAGCTTGGGGGATGTAGTGTAGTCGTTAGATGTATTAGCTTGGGGGATGTAGTGTGGTTGTTAGATGTATTAGCTTGGGGGATGTAGTGTGGTTGTTAGATGTATTAGCTTGGGGGATGTAGTGTGGTTGTTAGATGTATTAGCGTGGGGGATGTAGTGTGGTTGTTAGATGTATTAGCTTGGGGATGTAGTGTGGTTGTTAGATGTATTAGCTTGGGAGATGTAGTGTGGTTGTTAGATGTATTAGCTTGGGGGATGTAGTGTGGTTGTTAGATGTATTAGCTTGGTGGATGTAGTGTGGTTGTTAGATGTATTAGCTTGGGGGATGTAGTGTGGTTGTTAGATGTATTAGCGTGGGGGATGTAGTGTGGTTGTTAGATGTATTAGCGTGGGGGATGTAGTGTGGTTGTTAGATGTATTAGCGTTGGGGATGTAGTATGGTTGTTAGATGTATTAGCGTGGGGGATGTAGTGTGGTTGTTAGATGTATTAGCTTGGGGGATGTAGTGTAGTCGTTAGATGTATTAGCTTGGGGGATGTAGTGTGGTTGTTAGATGTATTAGCGTGGGGGATGTAGTGTGGTTGTTAGATGTATTAGCGTGGGGGGTGTAGTGTGGTTGTTAGATGTATTAGCTTGGGGGATGTAGTGTAGTCGTTAGATGTATTAGCTTGGGGGATGTAGTGTGGTTGTTAGATGTATTAGCTTGGGGGATGTAGTGTGGTTGTTAGATGTATTAGCTTGGGGGATATAGTGTGGTTGTTAGATGTATTAGCGTGGGGGATGTAGTGTAGTCGTTAGATGTATTAGCTTGGGGGATGTAGTGTGGTTGTTAGATGTATTAGCTTGGGGGATGTAGTGTGGTTGTTAGATGTATTAGCTTGGGGGATGTAGTGTGATTGTTAGATGTATTAGGCTGGGGGGGGGGGGTTTAGTGTAGTCGTTAGATGTATTAGCTTGGGGGATGTAGTGTGGTTGTTAGATGTATTAGCTTGGGGGATGTAGTGTAGTCGTTAGATGTATTAGCTTGGGGGATGTAGTGTAGTCGTTAGATGTATTAGCTTGGGGGATGTAGTGTAGTCGTTAGATGTATTAGCTTGGGGGATGTAGTGTGGTTGTTAGATGTATTAGCTTGGGGGATGTAGTGTGGTTGTTAGATGTATTAGCTTGGGGGATGTAGTGTGGTTGTTAGATGTATTAGCGTGGGGGATGTAGTGTGGTTGTTAGATGTATTAGCTTGGGGATGTAGTGTGGTTGTTAGATGTATTAGCTTGGGAGATGTAGTGTGGTTGTTAGATGTATTAGCTTGGGGGATGTAGTGTGGTTGTTAGATGTATTAGCGTGGGGGATGTAGTGTGGTTGTTAGATGTATTAGCTTGGGGGATGTAGTGTGGTTGTTAGATGTATTAGCGTGGGGGATGTAGTGTGGTTGTTAGATGTATTAGCTTGGGGGATGTAGTGTGGTTGTTAGATGTATTAGCGTGGGGGATGTAGTGTGGTTGTTAGATGTATTAGCTTGGGCAATGTAGTGTGGTTGTTAGATGTATTAGCGTGGGGGATGTAGTGTGGTTGTTAGATGTATTAGCGTGGGGAATGTAGTGTAGTCGCTAGATGTATTAATGTGGGGGATGTAGTGTAGTCGCTAGGTATATTAACGTGGGGGGTGTAGTGTAGTCGCTAGGTATATTAACGTGGGGGATGTAGTGTAGTCGCTAGATGTATTAGTATGGGGGGGGGGGTGTAGTGTAGTCGCTAGGTATATTAACGGGGGGGGGGGTGTAGTGTAGTCGCTAGGTATATTAACGTGGGGGGTGTAGTGTAGTCGCTAGATATATGAACGTGGGGAGTGTAGTGTAGTCGCTAGGTATATGAACGTGGGGAGTGTAGTGTAATCGTTAGATGTATTAGCGTGGGAGATATAGTGTAGTCACTAGATGCATTAGCGTGGGAGATGTTGTGTAGTCGCTAGATGTATTAGCGTGGGGAATGTAGTGTAGTCGCTAGATGTATTAGTGTGGGGGATGTAGTGTAGTCGCTAGGTATATTAACGTGGGGGGTGTAGTGTAGTCGCTAGGTATATTAACGTGGGGGATGTAGTGTAGTCGCTAGATGTATTAGTGTGGGGGGGGGGGGTGTAGTGTAGTCGCTAGGTATATTAACGGGGGGGGGTGTGGTGTAGTCGCTAGGTATATTAACGTGGGGGGTGTAGTGTAGTCGCTAGGTATATGAACGTGGGGAGTGTAGTGTAGTCGCTAGATGTATTAGCGTGGGGAGTGTAGTGTAGTCGTTAGATGTATTAGCTTGGGGGGAATGTAGTGTAGTCAGTAGCTAGATGTATTAGCTTGGGGGATGTAGTGTGGTTGTTAGATGTATTAGCGTGGGGGATGTAGTGTAGTCGTTAGATGTATTAGCTTGGGGGATGTAGTGTGGTTGTTAGATGTATTAGCTTGGGGGATGTAGTGTAGTCGTTAGATGTATTAGCTTGGGGGATGTAGTGTGGTTGTTAGATGTATTAGCTTGGGGGATGTAGTGTAGTCGTTAGATGTATTAGCTTGGGGGATGTAGTGTAGTCGTTAGATGTATTAGCTTGGGGGATGTAGTGTAGTCGTTAGATGTATTAGCTTGGGGGATGTAGTGTGGTTGTTAGATGTATTAGCTTGGGGGATGTAGTGTGGTTGTTAGATTTATTAGCTTGGGGGATGTAGTGTGGTTGTTAGATGTATTAGCGTGGGGGATGTAGTGTGGTTGTTAGATGTATTAGCTTGGGGGATGTAGATTGGTTGTTAGATGTATTAGCTTGGGGGATGTAGTGTGGTTGTTAGATGTATTAGCGTGGGGGATGTAGTGTGGTTGTTAGATGTATTAGCTTGGGGGATGTAGTGTGGTTGTTAGATGTATTAGCGTGGGGGATGTAGTGTGGTTGTTAGATGTATTAGCTTGGGGGATGTAGTGTGGTTGTTAGATGTATTAGCGTGGGGGATGTAGTGTGGTTGTTAGATGTATTAGCGTGGGGGATGTAGTGTGGTTGTTAGATGTATTAGCGTTGGGGATGTAGTGTAGTTGTTAGATGTATTAGCGTGGGGGATGTAGTGTGGTTGTTAGATGTATTAGCTTGGGGGATGTAGTGTAGTCGTTAGATGTATTAGCTTGGGGTATGTAGTGTGGTTGTTAGATGTATTAGCGTGGGGGATGTAGTGTGGTTGTTAGATGTATTAGCGTGGGGAATGTAGTGTAGTCGCTAGATGTATTAGTGTGGGGGATGTAGTGTAGTCGCTAGGTATATTAACGTGGGGGGTGTAGTGTAGTCGCTAGGTATATTAACGTGGGGGATGTAGTGTAGTCGCTAGATGTATTAGTGTGGGGGGGTGTAGTGTAGTCGCTAGGTATATTAACGGGGTGCGGGGGGTGTAGTGTAGTCGCTAGGTATATTAACGTGGGGGGTGTAGTGTAGTCGCTAGGTATATGAACGTGGGGAGTGTAGTGTAGTCGCTAGGTATATGAACGTGGGGAGTGTAGTGTAATCGTTAGATGTATTAGCGTGGGAGATATAGTGTAGTCACTAGATGTATTAGCGTAGGAGATGTTGTGTAGTCGCTAGATGTATTAGCGTGGGGAATGTAGTGTAGTCGCTAGATGTATTAGTGTGAGGGATGTAGTGTAGTCGCTAGGTATATTAACGTGGGGGGTGTAGTGTAGTCGCTAGGTATATTAACGTGGGGGATGTCGTGTAGTCGCTAGATGTATTAGTGTGGGGGGGGGTGTAGTGTAGTCGCTAGGTATATTAACGGGGGGGTGTGGTGTAGTCGCTAGGTATATTAACGTGGGGGGTGTAGTGTAGTCGCTAGGTATATGAACGTGGGGAGTGTAGTGTAGTCGCTAGATGTATTAGCGTGGGGAGTGTAGTGTAGTCGTTAGATGTATTAGCTTGGGGGGAATGTAGTGTAGTCAGTAGCTAGATGTATTAGCTTGGGGGATGTAGTGTGGTTGTTAGATGTATTAGCGTGGGGGATGTAGTGTAGTCGTTAGATGTATTAGCTTGGGGGATGTAGTGTGGTTGTTAGATGTATTAGCTTGGGGGATGTAGTGTAGTCGTTAGATGTATTAGCTTGGGGGATGTAGTGTGGTTGTTAGATGTATTAGCTTGGGGGATGTAGTGTAGTCGTTAGATGTATTAGCGTGGGGGATGTAGTTTAGTCGTTAGATGTATTAGCTTGGGGGATGTAGTGTAGTCGTTAGATGTATTAGCTTGGGGGATGTAGTGTGGTTGTTAGATGTATTAGCTTGGGGGATGTAGTGTGGTTGTTAGATGTATTAGCTTGGGGGATGTAGTGTGGTTGTTAGATGTATTAGCGTGGGGGATGTAGTGTGGTTGTTAGATGTATTAGCTTGGGGATGTAGTGTGGTTGTTAGATGTATTAGCTTGGGGGATGTAGTGTGGTTGTTAGATGTATTAGCTTGGGGGATGTAGTGTGGTTGTTTGATGTATTAGCTTGGGGGATGTAGTGTGGTTGTTAGATGTATTAGCGTGGGGGATGTAGTGTGGTTGTTAGATGTATTAGCTTGGGGGATGTAGTGGGGTTGTTAGATGTATTAGCGTGGGGGATGTAGTGTGGTTGTTAGATGTATTAGCTTGGGGGATGTAGTGTGGTTGTTAGATGTATTAGCGTGGGGGATGTAGTGTGGTTGTTAGATGTATTAGCTTGGGGGATGTAGTGTAGTCGTTAGATGTATTAGCTTGGGGGATGTAGTGTGGTTGTTAGATGTATTAGCGTGGGGGATGTAGTGTGGTTGTTAGATGTATTAGCGTGGGGGGTGTAGTGTGGTTGTTAGATGTATTAGCTTGGGGGATGTACTGTAGTCGTTAGATGTATTAGCTTGGGGGATGTAGTGTGGTTGTTAGATGTATTAGCGTGGGGGATGTAGTGTGGTTGTTAGATGTATTAGCTTGGGGGATGTAGTGTGGTTGTTAGATGTATTAGCGTGGGGGATGTAGTGTAGTCGTTAGATGTATTAGCTTGGGGGATGTAGTGTGGTTGTTAGATGTATTAGCTTGGGGGATGTAGTGTGGTTGTTAGATGTATTAGCTTGGGGGATGTAGTGTGATTGTTAGATGTATTAGCGTGGGGGGGGGGGGGGTGTAGTGTAGTCGTTAGATGTATTAGCTTGGGGGTTTGTAGTGTGGTTGTTAGATGTATTAGCTTGGGGGATGTAGTGTGGTTGTTAGATGTATTAGCGTGGGGGATGTAGTGTGGTCGTTAGATGTATTAGCGTGGGGGATGTAGTGTAGTCGTTAGATGTATTAGCTTGGGGGATGTAGTGTAGTCGTTATATGTATTAGCTTGGGGGATGTAGTGTGGTTGTTAGATGTATTAGCGTGGGGTATGTAGTGTGGTTGTTAGATGTATTAGCGTGGGGGATGTAGTGTGGTTGTTAGATGTATTAGCTTGGGGGATGTAGTGTGGTTGTTAGATGTATTAGCGTGGGGGATGTAGTGTGGTTGTTAGATGTATTAGCTTGGGGGATGTAGTGTGGTTGTTAGATGTATTAGCTTGGGGGATGTAGTGTGGTTGTTAGATGTATTAGCGTGGGAGGGGGGGGGTGTAGTGTAGTCGTTAGATGTATTAGCTTGGGGGTTTGTAGTGTGGTTGTTAGATGTATTAGCTTGGGGGATGTAGTGTGGTTGTTAGATGTATTAGCGTGGGGGTTGTAGTGTAGTCGTTAGATGTATTAGCTTGGGGGATGTAGTGTAGTCGTTATATGTATTAGCTTGGGGGATGTAGTGTGGTTGTTAGATGTATTAGCGTGGGGTATGTAGTGTGGTTGTTAGATGTATTAGCGTGGGGGTGTAGTGTGGTTGTTAGATGTATTAGCTTGGGGGATGTAGTGTGGTTGTTAGATGTATTAGCTTGGGGGATGTAGTGTGTTTGTTAGATGTATTAGCGTGGGGGATGTAGTGTGGTTGTTAGATGTATTAGCGTGGGGGATGTAGTGTGGTTGTTAGATGTATTAGCTTGGGGGATGTAGTGTGGTTGTTAGATGTATTAGCGCGGGGGATGTAGTGTAGTCGTTAGATGTATTAGCTTGGGGGATGTATTGTGGTTGTTAGATGTATTAGCTTGGGGGATGTAGTGTGGTTGTTAGATGTATTAGCTTTGGGGATGTAGTGTGGTTGTTAGATGTATTAGCGTGGGGGATGTAGTGTAGTCGTTAGATGTATTAGCTTGGGGGATGTAGTGTGGTTGTTAGATGTATTAGCTTGGGGGATGTAGTGTGGTTGTTAGATGTATTAGCTTGGGGGAATGTAGTGTGGTTGTTAGATGTATTAGCGTGGGGGGGGGTGTAGTGTAGTCGTTAGATGTATTAGCTTGGGGGTTTGTAGTGTGGTTGTTAGATGTATTAGCTTGGGGGATGTAGTGTGGTTGTTAGATGTATTAGCGTGGGGGATGTAGTGTGGTCGTTAGATGTATTAGCGTGGGGGATGTAGTGTAGTCGTTAGATGTATTAGCTTGGGGGATGTAGTGTAGTCGTTATATGTATTAGCTTGGGGGATGTAGTGTGGTTGTTAGATGTATTAGCGTGGGGTATGCAGTGTGGTTGTTAGATGTATTAGCGTGGGGGATGTAGTGTGGTTGTTAGATGTGTTAGCTTGGGGGATGTAGTGTGGTTGTTAGATGTATTAGCTTGGGGGATGTAGTGTGGTTGTAATATGTATTAGCGTGGGGGGGGGGGTGTAGTGTAGTCGTTAGATGTATTAGCTTGGGGGTTTGTAGTGTGGTTGTTAGATGTATTAGCTTGGGGGATGTAGTGTGGTTGTTAGATGTATTAGCGTGGGGGATGTAGTGTGGTCGTTAGATGTATTAGCGTGGGGGATGTAGTGTAGTCGTTACATGTATTAGCTTGGGGGATGTAGTGTAGTCGTTATATGTATTAGCTTGGGGGATGTAGTGTGGTTGTTAGATGTATTAGCGTGGGGTATGTAGTGTGGTTGTTAGATGTATTAGCGTGGGGGATGTAGTGTGGTTGTTAGATGTATTAGCTTGGGGGATGTAGTGTGGTTGTTAGATGTATTAGCTTGGGGGATGTAGTGTGGTTGTTAGATGTATTAGCTTGGGGGATGTAGTGTGGTTGTTAGATGTATTAGCGTGGGGGATGTAGTGTGGTTGTTAGATGTATTAGCTTGGGTGATGTAGTGTAGTTGTTAGATGTATTAGCGTGTGGGATGTAGTGTGGTTGTTAGATGTATTAGCTTGGGGGATGTAGTGTGGTTGTTAGATGTATTAGCTTGGGGGATGGACTGTGGTTGTTAGATGTATTAGCTTGGGGGATGTAGTGTGGTTGTTAGATGTATTAGCTTGGGGGATGTAGTGTGGTTGTTAGATGTATTAGCTTGGGGGATGTAGTGTGGTTGTTAGATGTATTAGCTTGGGGGATGTAGTATAGTCGTTAGATGCATTAGCATGGGGGATGTAGTGTAGTCGCTAGATGTATAGGCGTGGGGAATGTAGTGTAGTCGCTAGATGTATTATTGTGGGGGATGTAGTGTGGTTGTTAGATGTAGTAGCTTGGGGGATGTAGTGTGGTTGTTAGATGTATTAGCTTGGGGGATGTAGTGTAGTCGTTAGATGTATTAGCGTGGGGGATGTAGTGTAGTCGTTAGATGTAATAGCTTGGGGGATGTAGTGTAGTCGCTAGATGTATTGGCGTTGGGAATGTAGTGTAGTCGCTAGATGCATTATCATGGGGAATGTAATGTAGTCGCTAGATGTATTATCGTGGGGAATGTAGTGTAGTCGGTGCTTGTATTAGCGTGGGGTGTGTAATCTTGTCGCTAGAAGCTCGCTTGCTGGTCAGGTGGTAAGAAGTTCGAGTCCTCGTCGAGGCGGATTTTATTTTTAAAACATTGACCTGGGCTACCAGTTCGATCGAGCCTAACATGGGTACCAGGTTGTGTTTGTGGAAGCAAAGGTGGCCGGCGTACTGTTGATACTGTCACCCGCCGAGTGTCAGTTGTTCTGGTCTTCTTCTTCTTCTTCTTCTTCTTCTTCTTCTTCTTCTTCTTCTTCTTCTTCTTCTTCTTCTTCTTCTTCTTCTTCTTCTTCTTCTTCTTCTTCTTCTTCTTCTTCTTCTTCTTCTTCTTCTTCTTCTTCTTCTTCTTCTTCTTCTTCTTCTGCGTCTTCGTTCCATCTTCGAGGGTGTTTCTCTACTACTTGTGCACCTACATGGGCAAATTTCTGCGTGAATTTGTGTCAGGTTTTACCTCCCCTAGATAGATTCTATCCGAGGTTCCGGGTTCATCTCCCTTTGAATATGTTTTCTTCCTATCAGCTTTGCCAAGACAATGGTCTTACGCCTACTCTTTGCGATTTTCAACTGTACTCGACTTTTAAGTACAAGACTTGCACACGGGTCCCCCTGTTTTTCGCCCGTCTCCGAGAAGTCTGGGGTTTGGATCTCACTACGCAAGAGATCAGGGGACGCGTGGTGCCATCAGATACCAAAGGTTCTTAGGAACATTCCCAGCCCTATGTAGGGATCGAACCTTGTAGATTCTGAGCCTGAGGCAGACAGCGTAACCACTCGGCCACGGTGACTCGATCAGGGCTGTTTCATAATCGTCTTCTGATATAACAGAATCACCTACCCAACTCAGTGACGACACACGGCGGCCGTGATGAACAAACACACCTGTAGTCTGTCCATAATGGCAGTACACTGCTGGATTTTGACTGACAGGTAGATAGTGACAGGACAGACCGACAGTAGCTAGGCGGGCTGATAGAACGACAGATTTACAGGTACACAGACATAAATTACGCAGGCACGACAGACAGACAGACAGACAGACAGACAGACAGAGCATCCATGCACACAATGTAAGAACTATCATCACCATGTGCCATGCCGATGCGAGTGGACGGTCACGTTCCCACATCTCACACGATCGCCATAGTTGTGAATCAGCTCTGTGTTCTTGTCTCGACGATACCATGTGGCCAAAATGTCCAGATATTTATCTTTGCCTTCCCTTTGTTCTTTTCCCCTCAACCCTGCCCGTTGTCACTAAGTTTTCTAGTTTATTCCTTCTCATATGTTGCCCAAAAATGTTTCACTGTCTACGTCTAATTTCTCTATTCAGTTTACGGTTTTCATTTGTTTTGTGTAGAACTTTCTCATTTAATTTTTCTGTATGTCCGTGGAATTCTAGCTGTAGATGTTCGTGATACGTCGACAATGGGAGCAGTACAAGCAGATAGAACAGGGTAACAATCTGTCGCGACAGGTTTTATAGTAGTAGCATATTATCTTAGTGAACATAGCAACACACTGTATATGTAGTTGTCTGTCTGTCTGTCTGTCTGTTTGTCTGTCTGTCTGTCTGTCTGTTTGTTTGTCTGTCTGTCTGTCTGTCTGTGTGTCTGTTTGTCTTTGTTTTTACGTAGGTATGTAGGTAGGGAGGGAGGGAAGGAAGGAGATACGTAGGTAGGTAGGTAGGTAGGTAGGTAGGTAGGCAGGTAGGTGGGTAGGTAGGTAGGTTTGTAAGTAGGTAGGTAGGTAGGTAGGTAGGTAGGTAGGTTTTAGTTCCAACACAACAAAAGTCAAAAAAGTTCTGGTGCGCATGTAATGTGACTATTAAATGTGACGATGTAATGTGACTATTAAATGTAACTATGTAATGTGATTTATTGCAATCCCAAAGAAATCAGGAGCCTAGGAATGTGATCAACATTGAACAATTAGTAAAATGAGTCACATCACAAAGATTTAGCTACGAATTATCATGCAAAGAGTGAGGAAGAAAATACAACCTGAAATAGGGGAAGAACAATGTGGGTTTGTAGAAGGAAAGGGTACAGTAAATGCTGTGTATATGCTGCGATCAGTTATTGAACGTGCTATAGAAGTAAACAAGGATATACATCTTTGCTTTGTTGACTACTCAAAGGCTTTCGATAGAGTTAGACATGTCAACATGGTTGATATGCTTACAGATCTACAAATTGATGGGAAAGACATTAGACTTATAAAAACATATATTGGAAAAAACAAGCTGCCATAAGGATTGATAATGAAGTGAGACAATATCAGCCTATTAGGAGAGGTGTTAAGCAGGGATGTGTAATGTCTCCAGATCTTTTTTCCATATACAGTGAAATTATTTTCAGAAATGTAGAGGATATAAATGGAATCAGCATTGGAGGACGAAACATCAATAGCATTAGATATGCAGATGATACAGTATTGATTACAGACAATGAGCAGGATCTGCAACAATTAGTAGATGCGGTTGTTGCACACAGCGAACAACTGGGATTATAATTAATTTGTAAAAAGACACAGCTTATGGTCGTTACTAGGAAGAACGAAATACCACAATGTAATATACACGTAAATGGGAATATTCTTCAACAAGTGAATCGGTACAATTATCTCGGAACAGTTATAACATCTGATGGGAGATGCCTTGAAGAGATTAGAACAAGAATCGCCATGGCGAAAGTAGCCTTTAGCAAGATGAAAAACATACTGACCAATACAAAGATGTCAATTGAAACGAGAAAAAAAGAGTGTTGAGGGGATACATAGAGCCTGTTCTTTTGTATGGATGTGAAACTTTAACAATGAGCAGTCAAGCTGAAAAACATCTGATGGCCGCGGAAATGTGGTTTCTGAGGAAAATTCAAAGATAACCATGGACAGACAGAAAAACCAATGACCAAGTACTACAGGAGACACATGAAAATCGTAAATTGATTAGACAAATTAGACGTAGACAGTCAAAATGTTTTGGACATGTTATGAGAAGAAATAGATTGGAGAACTTGGTGACAACTGGCAAGATCGAAGGGAACAGACCAAGGGGAAAACCGAAAAGAAAATATCTGGATGGCTTGGCCATATGGCATGGTCGAGACAGGAACACTGAGCTGATCCACGACACTGGTGATCGAGTGAAATGGCGAGTCATGACCGCCCACGCTTTCCGGCATGGCACATGATTTATTGTTGTAATGTGACTATTAAATGTGACCATGTAATGTGACGATGTCTCGACACTAGTCCAGGACATGCACCAATGTCCTTTGCTTATCAGGCAGCGCTTCACAGTAATATATTGTACATACAGACAGTATAGACATACACGCATAACCAGTGTTAGAATCCGGGGACAGCGCCCCAGACCTGCTGTTTCCGTGAAACTATCTGTATATTTAAATGAATAGTTATACAATAATGTCTTATGACAACAGCAGCACAAACTGGAAATGGTATATTGTATGGAAAGATATCCTTAGGACTCGACGTCCTGGTTCTAGGACCATCTTAGGGCATAGCTACACTGGTTGTTATTGTTGTTGTTATTGTTGTTGTTGTTGTTGTTGTTGTTCTTCTTCTTCTTCTTCTTCTTCTTCTTCTTCTTCTTCTTCTTCTTCTTCTTCTTCTTCTTCTTCTTCTTCTTCTTCTTCTTCCTCTTCTTCTGTTGCTTTCACTGCTGTTGCTTATTTCTCCTTGTTTTCCCTCTCCTCTTCTTTCTCCACTGCTACCTGTTCTTACTCCTAATCTTCCTACTTCTCATCTTCCGCCTACTTCTTGTTTTCCTCTTCTTAATCATAATTTCTTCTTTCTTCCTTTTTTGTCTTTCTTATGCCTCCGCCCTCCTTATCCTGTTTTTATCGCTTTCCTGCCCCTCATTTTAACTCTTTCTACGCTATCTTTTATTTTTCCTTCTTCTCGTCTGTCTTTTTCTGTCCCTTTTTCTTATCCTCTTCTTACTTTTTCTCTTCCCGTACTTCTGGTCTCTCCCCCCCCCCCCCCCCGGTCCCCCACAATGTCGTCGTTGGAACAAGTGAGGTATGCCTCGTAGACTGTGGTTGTTGTTACCTAGGGTTCTGCCATTTAAACATCTTGTGCGGGAAATATGTTTTCTTGTTTTTTGTGCTTCTTGTGGAGTAGTGTCTGTTGACTGTCGTAATTCGTGACCAAATCGTTGTACTTACTTGCATTTAGATGAAGTCTTAAGACTTTTTATAGTCAGTGCGCCGTGTGGCAATTGTGATCATGTCTGCTCAGAGCCTTCCTTCTCTTGTGTCGCTAATCATTTCTAATACTGATGTTCCTTCATGCTATGGTGTCAAACTGCCCACCATCTTCTCTCTTGGTCTCCCCCTGTCTCTATTCCACTCTAACCTTCCAGTTGTGACGACATATTCCAGCTTTCCTCTTCTCAAGGCATGCCCAAAGAATGTGGACTTTCTTCTTCTGATGCAAATAACCAGTTCTGTTTGTGAGTTAACATCTTTTAAGATATCTTTATTCCACCCATCCATGGTGCTGTCATCGATTTTATATACAACCACATCTCTTCACTAGTCTGCTAACTGTCCGTGATTGGCTATCGTACACCACTATTCTAACAGTAGTATTGTTAAATAACGCTGTTTGTTTCTGCTGATGATTGTCTCTCCAATGCTGCCTCCAGCTTTGTGTGCTAACAATGTCTCTCCTCTCTCCAACAGGTTCAGCCTTGGCGCCAGACAATCAGAAGAGTCCTTCAACACGTTCCGTGTGGTGGCTAACACAGGAGACATCCTATCTCTGCGTGACCTGACGCCCTTACAGGGCCAGACCATGAGGCTGGTGGTGGAGGCTGTGGACCAGGGCGCCAAACCCCAGACTGCCCAAGCTGTTGTTAATATCCGCATCGTGGACTCTGTCAACAACGCTCCCATCATCCGCATGACCATCCCCCCGGGCTCGCCCGTGTCCAGGATCATAGAGAATGCGTCTCCGGGGTTCGTGGTCGCTCACTTCATGGTGGAAGACAATGATTCCGGCGACAATGGGGACGTGTCATGCCACCTCCAGGACGACACGTTTGGCCTTCAACGCTTGCAGAAAGACGAGTACAAGGTGACCGTCTACACTAACTTAGACAGGGAGCGCATGCCTTTCTACGATGTCACCGTCACTTGCATGGACGGCGGCAGCCCTTCAATGACCACTAATGTGGCGTTTTCGGTTATTTTAGAAGATGCCAACGACAACCCGCCGAGATTTCTCAGGCAGGTCTACAGAGCGAATGTTAGCGAGAACGTTAACACTTTCATTCTTCGTCTTGATGCTGAGGATATTGATCTGGGTCAAAACGGGAGCGTATCTTACCGGCTGGGAGATGTAACGCCATTGGTAGCTTCTTACATATATTTAAACCCCAGCACTGGGGAACTGACCACCAAGCAGATGCTGGACCACGAGCTGTTCAAGCAGCTGGACTTTCAGGTGATAGCTGCAGATTCTGGGACTCCCAGCCTATCCTCCACAGCTAGGGTCATCATTGATGTGATAGACGAGAATGACAACATCCCACGGGTTCCGAGTGGCTACTATATGATGGTCCCAGAAAACAGACCCATTGGAACTGTTATTGGCGTTATTCATGCAATTGATCCCGATGAAGGTCCAGCTGGACAAGTGGGCTACCAGCTTCGATCCGACAATGAAGCCACGAAGTTATTTAACTTGAGCAAATCCGGAGAACTGAGGACACTGAGAATATTCGACCGAGAAATTAGGGATGCCTACAGTATCGATGTGCTGGCTTGGGATTATGGAGAAAGTCCTTTAACCAACGATCTTCATATTCGAATACTGATAGCTGATGATAATGACCATTCGCCTGTTTTAGAATTTCCTCGACCAGGCAACAAAACGGTTCACATGACGCTGGATGCACGATTCAACACAACCGTTGCATCTGTAGTCGCCTCAGACCAAGATCTGGGTGAGAATGCATCCTTAAACTACGCCATATTAGAAGGCAGCAGGGGCGTATTCGACATAGAAGCACGAACTGGTAGGGTGTACATAGCCAGAAATCTGCACTCCTCGGATAAAGGCACATACACGGTGACCGTGTCTGTGAGAGACAGAGGTCCCGAGCCCTTGTCTAGTGTAGGCACCCTCGTTGTCATTCTCACCCAAGGAAACGGCACTGCTGCCTACATTAGCTTTGCCAATAATGAGCATATCATCATTGCAGCTCTTCTTGTCGGTATCACTATATTTATTGCAATTGTCGTTTTACTCATCGTTATCAGATTCATAAAAAAGGAACGTCAAGAACGCCGACCTAAGTACACGGCAGGCCTGCCCATGGAGGTTAAGATGCAGACGGAAGCTCATGTCGATGACGCGTCCAGTGAGGTCGGGCCGTGGAGACGCTATGACACCGCCAAACGACCTAACGGATCTGTATTGTCCAGTGACGTAGCGTTCGAAGCTAATGACGATATTCTCATGTTTAAGATGAAGCTGGCCGACCAGTACAAGGAGCTGGAACCTGAAGACAAGGTAAGTCAGCTGTTGTATGAATGTTAGCGCTGACAGGGCCATGCAGTGCCATCGATTCATCTTTGTTTTCTTAGAATACTGCAAACTCTTTCAAGTATCTGTAAAATATTATTTCACATCCTCTTTAACTGTTTCTTCAACTGTTAGCCAGTCATATGGGAGTGTTTACTCCTCACCAACCGTGAGTCTTGACCCGGTGTTTACTCTCTACCAACTGTGAGTCTTGACCCGGTGTTTACTTTCCATCAACTGTTTGTCCTGTCCGGGTTGTTTTTTTCCCTCCCCATCACCTGCTACTCACGACCTTATGTTTTATCAAGGTCAGATATTAGTCATATCTATAAAGTGTACGTTCTATCAACTATTATTAATCATTTTCTCGTGATTTGTTACAACTACTAGCCTTTCCTCTCTGTGGGTATTCCCAACTACTAGCCATGTCCTATCTGTGCTTACTCCCAAATGATAGTCTTGTTCTCTCTGTGAGTATTCCCAACTACTAGCCATGTCCTCTCATTCGGTATTTCCAGCTACCAGCCATGTATTCTCAGTGTTTATTCTCATCTGCTAGCCATGTCCTCTCCGTGCTTATTCCCAACGATTACCAATGTCCTCTCAGTGGTTATTCTCATCTGCTAACCATGTTTGTCAGTGGTTATTCTCACATACCAGCCATGTCCTCTCCGTGCTTATTCCCAATGACTAGCCATGTCCTCTCAGTTGTTGATCTCACCTGCTAGCCATGTCCTGTCAGTGGGTATTCCCAGCTACCTGCCAGGTCCTCTCTGTGGTTATTATTGTCTAGTCGTCATGTTCCCCTGTTTAGACCTCAAATGCTGTTATTGATTGGTTTTGATCATGTACAGGTTAAATAATTACAGTAAATGTTGAGAGAACATGCATCTTTCCTGTGGCAGCTTACAGATGTGGGTCGAGGCCTAGTTCGCACTCACCACAGCAGACAGCCTAGGCGTCTGAGCTGACATGATGCTGAACAGTTCTTAGAATACCACGGATCAGTAAGCACAAATAAATCACCACAAACTACAAGATATGAATGTGGAAGAAAACTGGCTCACACACAATGCCATGTCTCTGAAACTTAAAACCGGTGGTCAAATTAAACGCCGCGATGGTTTAAAGAGAGCTGTAATATAAGGCATAGCTCCAGGAATAAGAGCCAGAGTCGACCATCACGAAGGAAGATACAGGTGCATTGGGAAATGGAAGTACATAAGGTAGGGGAGTTGGCAAGAAACTGAGAGTCAGTCCCGGGGACCGTGATGAGTGCGTCACTCGGCAGACAACCTGCTAGATGATGCTGGTGACATGCTGAGTGGACGAGCCACGCCTTACGTGACAATGTTTATAACAGTAAAATCACCCTTTGTTCGTCTTAAAGCGTATTGGGCATACGCGTATGTTGCTGGTCACATATTGCTATAGACAGATCGGCATGTGTTGGTGATCTGGTCATTATCTTGTCGGCCGCCTTTACTTCCCCACAAACTTCCTGATATTCATTTTAGGCTGGGTTGACCTGTGACCCCAGGTTAAGCGTAAAACTTTGCATCCCCCTCCCCCCCCCCCCCCCAAATTGGATCAAACCTCTGATCACCGGCACGGCGGGAGAGTGTCTAGGCAGTACCTTACTAGGGCTCTCAGAGGCTTATGTACGCGATCGTTTTATAATGCGTTCACAAATGTTTGCTTCCGTATAAAATTTCATAACTCATTATGTAACCAACTGAGGGCAAATGATGAGATTTAGCATATAACCGTGCCATTATGTACATCCAACAAGAAATGTTTGTTCTGGAGATTATACAGCAGATCTCAATGTTGTTGGTTTTTTAATTTTTTTTTGTTTTTTGTTTTGTTTGTTTTTTGTTTTTTTTTTTATTCGGCATATAATTTGTGGGTCAGAGATGAAGTGCATATTATGAAATGTATTACATCTTCACACGGAAATATCGGTGTTCAATAATGAATATTCTCCGTGGTGTACGGGAATTTCCTCATGAGAAGCACGTCACATAGTGGAACGGATATGCCTTGCGTCGTTACAGAATTGGCATGCATTACAGTAAAACAAGTTTGTTAGCGTGAATTCAATACATTTTCGCCAAAACATCAAAGACATTTTGTCGCTCTCCATGATTTCAGTTGCCTTTAGACCAATCCTTGGGTGGGAGTAAATAAAAGACGGCAGGAAAATTTTCATAATGATGCAACACAACAGATAATTTTTAAAAAAAATTTAAACGTGAATGAGGGCAAACATGTGTGGACGCGCTATACCAGCTGTTTGTGACAATTAGCATTGTTGATTGACTATCATGTTCGACAGCTCTTGGTACCATTCCTGACACGATATTAATTATGTTGCGCTCATAATAGTCCATGGCAACAGTATCATTACTGACACGATATTAATTATGTTGCTCTCATAATGATTCCATGGCAACAGTATCGTTACTGACACGATAATAATTATGTTGTGCTCATAATGAGTCGGTGAACAATACTACTCACTCACAGAGTTTCTCTATGGACGCAGATCTTGCAAACAAGCTTTACAGTTGACTGTTTTCTGACTGACGGAGGGACATTCAAATTGTCAAGTTATTGTATGCTCCATTTAACTATTGTTTCCTAAACCAATTTCCATCATCATCTTCCAATTTTGCGGTCAAGCGTCGTGGGGAGGTATAGTTGACGTTCCATGTCCCATTGGTATCACTGGATGGTGTTATTCCGTGTGAATGTACAATGTCTTTGATGTCGTCAATCCATGTTCTTCTCGGACGTCCTCTCGCTCTTTCATATCAAATCTTCTTTGATGTAGCGCCGGTGCTGGTAGTTGATGGTGTTGCGTTATAATGCCATCATCATCATAGTCATCAAATGCAATGTCAGGTGTGGGCGTTCATGTCTCTCCACAGATCTCGGTCTTCAATATTCTGGATCAACACTGCTGCTGATATACCCCCATGCTACCGTCTCAATCCATCCAGCATAATTTCTCTTGGTCGGTCTCTGCCTCTCTCTCTCTCTCTCTCTCTCTCTCTCTCTCTCTCTCTCTCTCTCTCTCTCTCTCTCCCTCGATCTTTCTAGTTGTCACGATGTTCTCCAATGCCTATCTTCTCATCACATGATGCCACTTTCTTTTTGTTATATATAATGTACTAGTTTCATTAGCCTCTTTCAGGCAATCGCCGTTAGTTACTCTGGCAGTCTAAGAAATTTGCAACATTCATCTTAGGAACCACATCTCTGTTGCTTCTAAGTTATGTCTAATTTATTTACTTGCAATCCAAGATTAACTGCCATACAGCAAAACATGCTCTATATAGCACTTCAGCACTCTCTTTCTTACATGGTGACATATTGCGTAAGATACTTTTCATTTTCTGAAAAGCCGCTTTTATTTGCCCTGTTATGTTTTTAATCTCTGTTGTGCACCTTGCGTCTGATGTTATAAATACCCCCAGGTACGAATATTTAATATTAACCACTTAGTTAAGAATGTTCCCTTTTATTTCCATTTCACATTTTGGTGTCACCATTTTCTTTTATGTCACCATAGTTACTGTTTTCTTGACATTCAAGGAGAGTCCTTTCTTTGCACTGCCTGTTACTATATTATCCAACAATTGTTGTAGATCTGTTGCATTATCCGCCACCAATACTGTGTCATCTGCATAGCGTATATTGTTTATTGGCAGCTCTTCTGAAACATCTCATCTCACAGGTGTTGATTTTGCTTAAGTGGGATTTGGATAATGTCCATGTTTAACACTGGTAGCATAGGGTTGGTGTGAATATGCTATTTATTATCTTGATTTTGCGGACATAAGTATATTTGGGTTTTTCAGTATGTGTCATAGTAGATATATAAGCGCACTTGCTTTTTGACATCTGATTTCGATTTCTCTGTCTATTCTGCCATCTTTTGTAATTATATTTCCTAAATATTTAATTCTTCAACGTGCTTCAGATGTGTACTATTTATCAGTATACTTAGTGAAGTAGATCTGCTAACCTGCATTACTTCAATTTTGGCTGTATTTATATTTATATTATATCTGCTGCATGTTGAAATCATTTTATTTATATAATTTTGCAGTCTTCCCTCGTCAGTATAAGACAGGCCCTGATCGTCTGCAAATGAGAAGCTCTTTATTGCGGGTGAATCTGTTACTTCGTCTAAAGTACCGAATTCGATATTTTCTGAATCTGTTCTGTCAATGCTTGCTTCTGTGGATATTCTGTGTAGATCAGTGTTTCCCAACGTGGGGCCCACGCCCCACAGGGGGGCAATTTGACTGTTAAGGGGGGCAATTCGAAAATGGAAGAAATCGGCTGAATATAACAAAACAGGGAGACTTGAGACTGAAGTTAACTAAATTGGAACCTGACATAAGATCTCTTTGCAGCAAGCATCAAGCGCAAGGATCTCACTAAATTTAAATAATAAATAATTACTAATAATTAAAATAATATAGAAAAATCTTTCATTAAAATTATTTTGTACTTGAATTTCAGTTCTCCATTATATGTTTTGAAAATTTACTTACTGTGTTTGCTCAATAATTACCTAGTGATTTCTTCCTAAAACCTATCATTCAAGTTTCTTTAGTGAACATTTCAATTTTTGAATATTAAAAATAATGTATATGTTGAGGGGGGGGGGGGCATGGGGCGGGGGAGGGGGGCAATATGAATTTTAGAAAGGCTTAAGTGGGACACGGTACAAAAAAGGTTGGGAAACACTGGTGTAGATAATAAATAGCAGGGGAGAGAACACTCATCCCTATCTCACTCCTGTATTGACCGTTAACATATCTGACATACCTTCTTGAATTCTTACTGCACTTTGGCTCGAGTGGTACATGGCTATGTTTTCTAGAAATTGCCCTTGTATCCCGCAGTCTTTAAGGATGGTCTATAATTTATATCTGTATACTCTGAACGTAACCTTGCGTTTTCCTGATCTATAAACAATATTCTGTTGGTCACTATATTCGATGTCCCCCCCCCCCCCCCCCCATCATATATGTGTCCTAGAGCGAATAGTGCGCCAGTGCAACTTTTACTTTTCCTCAAACCAAATTCTAATTTGCTTAACTGTTGTTCAACTATGGGTCTAGCTCTTTGTTCCAATAGTTTTGCGTACATTTTCCCAGTGTGATGCAAGTGTGATATACCCTTGTATGTCTCGCACTCTCATATTGCCTTTCTTTTTCCATATTGGTACTATTAGTGCCCGTTGCCAATTGTCTAGGGCATGTCTTTCTCCCCAAGTTTTATTAAAAAGTCTTGTCAGCCATTTAACTCCTGTTTTCCCACAAGCCTTAATATCTTCTGTGGTTATTCCGGCTGGACCTAATGATTTACTTTAGGACCTTTCTGTATAACTAATTTTTACTTCTCCTGGTATAAAGTTAAGTTCTTGCCGTTCACAGCTTTTAGGAACAACATTTGCGTTCTCTGTGTTATGTGTTGGGTTAAGTAGTTCTTGAAAGTATTCTCTCCACCTTGCTAGTCCTTGTTGTGGATTAAATATCGGTATGCCTCTTTTGATGTTTATGATGGTGGTTGGACTGTAGCATGCATCTCTGTTTCTCATATTTTTGACACGTTTATAAAATTATCTTGGTTGTCTTTGCTGGAGGTTGTCATCTGCCCACAGTATATTCTCCAGGATTCATTTTAGATGCCTTAATTGTTCGTTTGACATTTCGTGTTGCTATTGTAAATGTGCCGGTCTCTCTGGCTGTGGGGTTACAACACTTTCTCTCTGTAATCCCGTTTATCACGCAGAGTCTCGCAGCGGAGCGAGAACTGAGGTGGTTCGACCCCCGCTCGTGACTTGCGGATACTGAGCCGGCCGCTCAGAAAGCAATGGCAAACTACTGAGCGTAATCTTGCCAAGAGATCAACAGACAGCTGAAAGATGCTGCTGTTGACAGCTAAGTCCTGTAAAAGGATACGCAAAACATTTATTATTGTAAATGTGACATAATCTTGTCAGATTTAGATGCCATCCATTTCTTTCTGGATATACTATCGTTAACTTTATTATTCCACCAAGCGGTTCTTAATCTTTTGTTCTGCCCTACTGCTTATTGATTGACAGTATTGATTCTTCATTATCAGCGCAAAATAATTACTGTGGTGTCAGTAATGACACCAAGAGCTGTCCAACAAGATAGCAAATGAACACTGCTAAATGTAAGCGCGTATTACTCAGTTATAATTGCATACACGAATGTGGACAATATAACTTGTTATTTTACAATTGTATTACAAATATTTTGACGTATTATACAAACGTAATGAACACGAAGCTACGTGATGGCGAATAGGCGACACATCCGTGTGCCCAATGTAAACTTGATTAAGTGGGTTCGTTAACTCGATCTTCCAGTGCTGTAATTACCAGGGGAAATGCCATCCACGTTCTTAAGTTTCACCTTGTGTAGGTTACTCATATTCTCGTCATTTACTTTATTTCGCAAACCAGCTCTCAACGCCATCATCCCCTGTTCTCATTCCTTTGTTTCCTCTGCACAATTAAGTGTTGAATGGTCTCTATGTAAGGAGGCCTCACACGGAAACAGGCGTTCTGGAGGAGTTGTTCTCTCTTCACTCTAGCCCAGTCGAGTTGTTTCGGATAATGAAAGGAAAACAAACGAAAAGTCTAGTCTGTCTTCGTTACCCGGTTAGTGCAGTGTTCACAGTCGGCGGAAATTGTTGTCCGAATACTACTCTAGCACTCATTCTACAAGTTTGCCTCATAGAAGGGCATCTGTCAATCAATATTGTTGTTATCAGTTGATTTTGAGACATTTCTATTCAGCAATCATGTTTCTTATTTCTACGATTTTCCCATTAGTAGATGAGATTATTACTTTTGCAGTAACGGACATCGAGTTTCGGTATTATTTCGTTTACAAAGCAATGGCACACTACTGAAAGTAAACTTGCCCAGGAATCACAAACAGCCAAAAATGATGGGTTGACTGCAACGTTCTGTTATGCATATGCAACTAACTTTTTCAGTATAATTAAATATTTATATCTATTTCATTTCTGCTCACTATGTCCCAACATTTCCATTCACTAAGACACAATGTTGTTTTTATATTCATGTCTATGCAAGTGTATTTTTTTTTAAATCCCCTTTCTCTCTCTCTCTCTCTCTCTCTCTCTCTCTCTCTCTCTCTCTCTCTCTCTCTCTCTCTCTCTCTCTCTCTCATATCTCTCGTTCTCTCTCTTCTTCTTCTTCTTCTTCTTCTTCTTCTTCTTCTTCTTCTTCTTCTTCTTCTTCTTCTTCTTCCCCCTCCCCCCCCCCCACGCGCAAGTCAGCTTTTATATTTAAATGCCAGGTTGCCAAAATCAAAAAGAATTAAAGGCAAAAGCGGTTAAAGGCAAGAGGGCTGACTTCATTGCACCCAGTGGTATCCCACACGGCTTTGTCTTTTACCCGCAGGGCGTTATGCCCAAAGTGTGGCGCGAACTCCGTAGCTCCAGCAGCGACCCTGGAAAGCTCCCAGAAATCTTCGCTCGTGAACCGAATGTTGGTGTCTGAAAACGAACCATGACCTTCTGATCACGAACTTGACGGTTTACGCACTTCGACACGGTGGCCCACATTTTACGTACTTCTCCACGGTGACCCGCATTTTGCGCACTTCGCCACGGTGACTCGCATGATTGCGCACTTCGCCACGGTGACCCGCAAGTTTGCGCACTTCGCCACGGTGACTCACATGTTTACGCACTTCGCCACGGTGACCCACATGTTTGCGCCCTTTGCCACTGTGACCCTCATGTTTGCGCACTTCGCCACGGTGACTCACATGTTTACGCATTTCGCCACGATGACCCACATATTTGCGCCCTTTGCCACGGTGAGCCTCATGTTTGCGCACTTCGCCACGGTGACTCACATGTTTACGCACATCGCCATGATGACCCAAATATTTGCGGCCTTTGCCACGGTGAGCCTCATATTTCTCTACAAGCCAGGAGCCACGCCATGTTGTAAACACATCACGTGATCAGATTTACATCACAGACACAGCTTACAACAGAAGACCAGTAATCCAGCATTGCTGTGCGCCTGGTACTAATGGCCCGACGTTAGGGCTGTGGGTAGAGTGGCAGTTGTAAATTCTGAGCACACTTCAGCTGTCTGCTGAAGGCCTGTTGTAGACTGTGTTTGGAATTCCACCTCAACATTGAGAACGCTCATTGCAATATTGCTTAACAGTGGGTCCACAGTTTATACGGCTGTGGGGAGGAGTGGGGGACGTCTAGAAGAAACGAAGTAGGTTAGATGTAATAGGTCAGTCTCTACTGGGCGGACTGGCTCGAAGTGTGGACGTCTGTTTCTACTGGACGGAGTAGCTTAGTCTGCGGGCATCAGACGGAGTAGGTTGGATGTTTTAGATCTGTATCTGCAGGGCGGAGTGACTCACACTATGTGCGTCAGTCCCTACTGGACGGGAGTGGCTTAGAGTATGGACGTCACTTTCTAGTGATCGAAGAGAGTGGGCGTCAGTCCCTACTGAATAGAGGGGCTTAGAGTTTGGACGTCAGTTTCTACTGATCGAAGTATCTAAGAGAGTGGGCGTCAGTCCCCATTGGACGGAAGATCTTAGGCAGTGATCATCAGTCTCTAGTAGACGGAGTAGGTTAGATGTTATAGGTTCATCTCTACAGAGCGGAGTTGCTCAGAGTATGGGCGTCAGTTTCTAGTGGGCAGAATGGCATGGACGTATGGTGTCCATGTGTAGAAGACCGACTTATAATTACATAATCCATGGCTAAATGGGCAAGTGCTGAATTCGAACCGAGTTGTCTGTCAGCTTTACACACAACCATGCCGGGGTGGTAGATTTGATCTCTCGTCTGATCCAATAAGGCAGGCAAAATTGGGAGATCCCGTATACACGCTACAAGCATTAACGATCACAGACCGTTTTGTATCCGAAACTGTAGACCATAATTTCTTCTTCTTCTTCTTCTTCTTCTTCTTCTTCTTCTTCTTCTTCTTCTTCTTCTTCTTCCTCTTCTTCTTCTTCTTCCTCTTCTTCTTCTTCTTCTTCTTCTTCTTCTTCTTCTTCTTCTTCTTCTTCTTCTTCTTCTTCTTCTTCTTCTTCTTCTTCTTAGCCTTCGTCTTCCTGTTCCTCTTCCTCTTCCTCTTTTTCTTCTTCACCACATTATTATTATTATTCCCTGGCCGAGGTTTTAGCAGCTTTCTCCGTTAACCCCGAATACTCCCGTGGTTGACGTGAGCGCACGATAATTAGAAGTGGTTCGAGTCGCGCCAGTACCTTATGAGAGTATGGAGCCGGTCGCTCAGAAAGTAGTGGCTTGCTGATGAGCGTAATCTAGCCTAGGAATCAACATACAGCTGAAAGATGCTGGTGTTGACCGCAATATCCTGAAACAGGATGGAAACGAGGAAAAAATTATTATTATTATTATTATTATTATTATTATTATTATTATTATTATTATTATTATTTCTCAGGGGCGCAAAGGCCCACAACAAACTAATACCAAACCCTCATATCCATTGCTGTCCCTGCAACTCCCTCCATGTCCTTCCTCCATGTTCTCTCTCCATGTCCTCCCTCCAAGTCCTCCCTCAATGTCCTCCCTCCATGTCCTTCCTCCATGTCCTCCCTCCAAGTCCTCCCTCCAAGTCCTCCCTCCATGTCCTCCTTATTTGTCCTCCCTCCAAGTCCTCCCTCCATGTCCTCCCTCCAAGTCCTCCCTCCATGTCCTCCTTATTTGTCCTCCCTTCGTGCCCCCCCCCTTCCCCCCTGTATTGTTTATCTCGGTCTCTACTTATCATATCCGTGTATTTTACGACACCCTCTATTTAATTTCCCCGTGAGTTCCAGAGGAAGAACTTTCTAGTTTATGCTATCAACAGGTTTCCTCTCAATGCGTGTCCTATCAAGCGACAGCGTCATTCTCTCACCTATGGATGCATTTGTTTAGTTAGTTTCATGAGTGTCATCTTTCGTGATTGTGTCGTATCGTTTTATTCCTTATATTATACGTATATTATAGAAATCAACAGAAGAACAAACGTTCCTTTCCACAAGCCTACATGAATTGTCTCGCTAGCACCTTGACGTGATGGCAGACGATAGTTTGTTACATAGTGCTTCTAACAAGCACAACAACTACAACCCATGGCGGCAACCAATGTTATATCTCTCCATAGCACAAAGCCTGGGCTGACTTGTGGGGACCATGTGTTGCCCATGCAGCATAATCCCTCTCGCTGCCTGCTTAGTCCACTCCAGAGGAAAGGTCACACCGATACAACTGGAACGAGACAAGCTGCAGAAGCTGTCGGATAAGCAAAGCAATGCTCTAACTGCCCGCCTGTCTGAGCTTCCATCCTAGGCCAGTTGCTGACCAAGGCTTAGGACGTGCTCTGCCCTGCCATGACTTTAAATCTTTAGGTTGCATTTCATGGCACCAGAATAAGGCTTGTACTCTCTCAATTTCTTCCCTCCACCCAAACCCGTTGGCACAATGTGGGGTGTTGGATTTGGTGAGCGCCGCCCAACATTCGGCGCTAACAGAGAGCAGGTAGTACCGTCTTCGGTCATACGGTAGCTCAGTCATATTTTATTAATTGGAACAATTTAAAAAAAAAAAACACGAAATTCAGAGTACTGTGAGCAGGGACATGCCCTGGGCCATCATTTTTTTTCGCATGTCCTTTACAGGACATCGCTGTCAACATCAGCATCTTTCAGCTGATTGTTGATTTCTTGACAAGATTACGCTCAGTAGTTTGCCATTGCTTTCTGAGCTACCGGCTCACATACCCCGTAGGTTACCGACGTGGAGAGAACCGCTAGCGATTCTCGCTCACGTCACGTTACTCACTAGAGTATACGGGCTTACGGAGAAAGTCGTGTAGCTCCTAGACCATGGAGACCAGTTGGGTCATCATACGTGTGTGAAACTTGGATATTCCTTATATAAGCTGAAACATGCGCCCTTATTTCTGTGTGTTACTGCAGAGTTTTATGGATCGATTGGATGCAAAAAGAATAAACACGCGTATGCATGGAGAGCTCAATATCGAGAAAGGTTTGTTATTAAGGCACTCAAAAATGATGAAAATAACATATGTTGGACATGTAAAATGATATGACATTGTAAGATAAGATAATTATGAGGTGAAGTAGATTGCGAGGCTGAGACAAGAAAAACCAAAGCCTTGAAGGATTCAAGCTGTGATAGATAATGTTCACATGACAGCACCAGAGGCGTGATATCTGCCTTATGATTGAGAGACATTTCGAAAGGCAATTATATCGTTACAGCGTTTTAATTCTACACAGACGCCTCTAGATGATGATGATGAGTGTATAGTAAATGTGTCATTTGTTCCGCAAGTTTCGAATCCACAGACGCCTCTAGATGATGATGAGTGTATAGTAAATGTGTTATTTGTTCCGCAAGTTTCGAATCCACACACCAGTAGTTTGTGTTGCTTTCGATCGCTTTGAACTCAAGCGTAGTTCATATACGTGCTACTGCTTCTGGTGCGCGGGACTGATCTTTGTGTGTGGATTAGCTTTCTCTATTACCATTGTCCTTTTCCTCTAGAGACTAGACGAACCCACTCCGACTTGTGAGTTACTTATATTTTACGTCGCCGTGTCAGGGAGAGATTTGGCTTAGAATTAAATATTCTGAGTTGATTACTAGGCTTCATGTTTTGGGACTTCCATTGATGTAATTGTGGTGTGATATTTGTATCCGTTGTTTACATGACGACCTAAATATGCCATGATGGTTCGCCATCTCATGAAAGTGGTCATGGTTCGCCATCTCATGGTCATGGTCATAGTTTGCCATCTCATGAACGTGGTCTTAGTTTTCCCATCTCATGAAAGTCGTCATGGGTCGCCATCTCACGAACGTGGTCATGGGTCGCCATCTCATGAACATGGTCATAGATTGCCATCTCATGAACGTGGTCATAGATTACTCATCTCATTAAAGTGGTCATGGTTCGCCATCTCATGGTCATGGTCATAGTTTGCCATCTCATGAACGTGGTCTTAGTTTTCCCATCTCATGAAAGTCGTCATGGGTCGCCATCTCACGAACGTGGTCATGGGTCGCCATCTCATGAACATGGTCATGTTTCGCTATCTCACGAACGTGGTCATGGTTCGCCATCTCACAATCATGGTCATGTTTCGCCATCTCATGAAAGTGGTCATGGTTCGCCATCTCATGAAAGTGGTCATGGTTCGCCATCTCACGAGCATGGTCATGGTTCGCCATCTCACGAGCATGGTCATGGTTCGCCATCTCACGAACGTGGTCATGGTTCGCCATCTCACAAACGTGGTCATGGTTCGCCATCTCATGAACATGGTCATAGATTGCCATCTCATGAACGTGGTCATAGATTACTCATCTCATTAAAGTGGTCATGGGTCGCCATCTTATGCACGTGGTCATGGTTCGCCATCTCACGAACGTGGTCATGGTTCGCCATCTCATGAACATGGTCATGGTTCGCCATCTCATGAACGTGGTCATAGTTTCCCCATCCCATGAACGTGGTCACAGTTTGCCATCTCATGAACGTGGTCATAGTTTCCCCATTTCATGAACGTGGTCATAGTTTGCCATCTCATGAACGTGGTCATAGTTTCCCCATCTCATGAACGTGGTCATAGTTCCCCATCTCATGAATGTGGTCATAGTTTCCCCATCTCATGAACGTGGTCATAGTTTCTCCATCTCATGAATGTGGTCATAGTTTCCCCATCTCATGAACGTGGTAATAGTTTCCCCATCTCATGAAAGTGGTCATGGGTCGCCATCTCACGAACGTGGTCATGGTCGCCATTTCACGAACGTGGTCATAGTTTGCCATCTCATGAACGTGGTCATAGTTTCCTCATCTCATGAACTTGGTCATAGTTTGCCATCTTATGAACGTGGTCATAGTTTCCCCATCTCATGAACGTGGTCATAGTTTCCCCATCTCATGAACATGGTCATAGTTTGCCATCTCATGAACGTGGTCATAGTTTGCCATCTCATGAACGTGGTCATAGTTTCCCCATCTCATGAACGTGGTCATAGTTCCCCATCTCATGAACATGGTCATAGTTTGCCATCTCATGAACATGGTCATAGTTTGCCATCTCTTGAACGTGGTCATAGTTTCCCCATCTCATGAACATGGTCATAGTTTGCCATCTCATGAACGTGGTCATAGTTTGCCATCTCATGAACGTGGTCATAGTTTCCCCATCTCATGAACGTGGTCATAGTTCCCCATCTCATGAACATGGTCATAGTTTGCCATCTCATGAACGTGGTCATAGTTTCCCCATCTCACGAACGTGGTCATAGTTCCCCATCTCATGAACGTGGTCATAGTTTCCCCATTTCATGAACGTGGTCATAGTTTCCCCATCTCATGAACGTGGTCATAGTTCCCCATCTCATGAACGTGGTCATAGTTTCCCCATCTCATGAACGTGGTCATAGTTTCCCCATCTCATGAACTTGATCATAGTTTGCCATCTCATGAACGTGGTCATAGTTTCCCCATCTCATGAACGTGGTCATAGTTTCCCCATCTCATGAACGTAGTCATAGTTTGCCATCTCATGAACGTGGTCATAGTTTCCCCATCTCATGAACGTAGTCATAGTTTGCCATCTCATGAACGTGGTCATAGTTTCCCCATCTCATGAACGTGGTCATAGTTTCCCCATCTCATGAACGTGGTCATAGTTTCCCCATCTCATGAACGTGGTCATAGTTTCCCCATCTCATGAACGTGGTCATAGTTTCCCCATCTCACGACCGTGGTCATGGTTCGCGATATCACGCGATCTCAAGTCTTGAAATAGGTCTGTATTCTTGTCTATATTATGCCTTATAGCCAAACCATTCACATCCAGACTTGTGTCTCTGCTTTTCCATTGATTTCTTCCATCAATTTCGCTTATTGTCACCACGTTTTCAAACTTATTTCTCCTCATAACGTGTCCAACAATTCTTGACTGTCTACGTCTAATTTATCAATTCAGTTTACAGTTTTCATTTGTTTCTGTAAAAGATTTTTAGTCGTTTTCTTCTGTACTCTGACTGTATTCTTTACATTTTCCTCATTTTCCACATGTCCCCCATTATTGGACGTTTCTTAGCCTCTACATATGTCACTTGTCACAACAAATGGAGTCAGTGTGGGGCGTAAACACGCTTGCTCACCTAAATTGTAAGCTTTTTGACACTATGTTTTCCATCTTACAAAGGCAACCTTTGCAACTTTAGCGATTCTTGTTCTAATCTTTACAAGGCACCTTCCACCAGATGATACGACTGTTCCGAGACTTTTTTTTTCAAGTCTACATTAAATAAACAACCTAAACGCAGTCCAGGTCACACACGTTGAAGAACGAACAGTTCTAGCCCCACAATTCGCTTAATGGCCAATTTGGACCAAACGTTAGCAGGCATGTATGGGGATAGCTAATGGATAGATAGAATAGATGGAAGTGAGTTAGCAGGCATGTATGTGGATAACTAATGGATATATAGAATAGATGGATGTGAGTTAGCAGGCATGTATGGGGATAGCTAATGGGTTGATAGAATAGATGGATGTGAGTTAGCCGCCATGCATGGGGATAGCTAATGGATAGATAGAATAGATGGAAGTGAGTTCGTTAACACGCATGTATGTCGATAGCTAATGGATAGATAGAATAGATGGAAGTGAGTTAGCAGACATGTATGTGGATAGCTGATGGATAGATAGAATAGATGGAAGTGAGTTAGCAGGCATGTATGTCGATAGCTAATGGGTTGATAGAATAGATGGATGTGAGTTAGCAGACATGTATGGGGATAGCTAATGGATAGATAGAATAGATGGATGTGAGTTAGCAGGCATGTATGGGGATAGCTAATGGATAGATAGAATAGATGGATGTGAGTTAGCAGACATACATGGGGATAGCTAATGGATAGATAGAATAGATGGATGTGAGTTAGCAGGCATGTATGGGGATAGCTAATGGGTTGATAGAATAGATGGATGTGAGTTAGCAGGCATGTATGTGGATAGCTGATGGATAGATATAATAGATGGATGTGAGTTAGCAGGCATGTATGGGGATAGCTGATGGATAGATAGAATAGATGGATGTGAGTTAGCAGGCATGTATGTGGATAGCTAATGGATAGATAGAATAGATGGAAGTGAGTTAGCAGGCATGCATGGGGATAGCTAATGGATAGATAGTTAGTTAGTTAGTTAGTCGCAGTTCCAACTTCACAGCAACGGGTCGTCCCCATTATGCTCCATTCCTGTGCCAGTGAATATCACACAAAACGCTCCCCAAAGTGGAAAAGACAGGAGTCTCGACAAATAACAGCCCGCACAGATACACTGTGCATAATGCCGCCACCAGAATGTCAACACAATAGTCCCCCACAAAGCACCCAGTTCATTTCTGATGGAATCGGCAGTCATTTTCCCATCTGGATGTTTCCTAGATGTTCACCCACACAGTCCACGAAATACAGTTCATCGTCAATGGCAGTGGCAGTCAACCAGAAGCCCAGCAGCCACGCATTTCTGCATAAGGCAAAAACCGGTCAACTCTGGGACATAGCCATCTGCCATCGCTCCGAACATGCAGTCACGTTCCAAAAGACCTTGGGCAGATTCAAAAGCATTTCACACGAAACTCACAGCTCACAGTGTCGCGCCACGCACTCACTCAGTAGCAGGGCGACGGAACCATCAAGCCTCCTTAGTCGCCTCTTACGACATGCGTGGTAGGCTGCAGTGTTGCTATTCTTTGCTTCCCTTATGGGCCCCGGCAACACACGGGAGTAAATGGATAGATAGAACAGATGGATGTGAGTTAGCAGGCATGTATGGGGATATCTAATTAATAGATAGAACAGATGGATGTGAGTTAGCAGGCATGTATGTGGATAGCTAATGGATAGATAGAATAGATGGAAGTGAGTTAGCAGGCATGTATGTGAATAGCTAATGGGTTGATAGAATAGATGGATGTCAGTTAGCAGGCATGTATGGGGATAGCTGATGGATAGATAGAATAGATGGATGTGAGTTAGCATGCATGTATGGGGATGGCTAATGGATAGATAGAATATATGGATGCTAGTTAGCAGGCATGCATGGGGATACCTAATGGATAGATAGAATAGATGGATGTGAGTTTTGGAACAAACGTTAGCATGCATGTATTGGTATAGCCAATGGACAGATAGAATAGGTGGATGTTAGTTCGTCTGTACGTCGTAGATCTTGATACATATCGTGCCCAACAGCTATTACACGACTCTACAAAAATACCCATCTGGCTTGGCTAAATCAGCAATAAGCATTAACTGCATGTCAGGAATATGTGTCCCCCACTCAGCAGACCATAATCTCACCAAACTGATAGTCTGCACGCCAACCGCCTCTCATGGGGATGCTCAGATCTCACGCACCATCACCCGTCAAACAGATGACCTTAATGAACATCCTGTTCTTCTGTACCGTGTTGTCTTCGATTCGTGGTCACGACTCTTCTCACAGTGCAGATCACTTCAGGTAGCTCGAAAGTTGGTGGTCAGTCTACGCCAGATAGACAGATATAGACTTGTTGAACATTTATTCCAAGGTTTTTCTGACCTGGCAATAACATGATCAGCTGACTTTTGTGGTGTACATCTGATGTTAATTGTGATTCATCATCATGTGTGGTGCCGGTAAGCGTAGGCCATCTCACACGATCACCAGAGTCGTGGATCAGCTCCATGATCTTGTCTCGGCCATATCACGTGGCCAAACAATCCAGATATTTACCTGTCTGCCTTCCCCGTATTCTTTTTCCTTCAACTCAACCTTGCCAGTTATCACCAAGTTCTCTAGTCTATTTTTGCTCATGCCCAAATATGTTGACAGTCTGCGCCTAATTTCTCTAACCAGTTTATGGTTTTTATTTGTTTCTTATAGACCTTGCTCACTGGTTTTTCTTTCTGTCCATGATATTCTTTGCATTTCCCTCAAAAACCAAGTTTCCACTACCATTAGGTGTTTTTCAGTTTGTCTGCTCATTGTGATTACCCGCTGGTATAACAACTATGGTCGGTTGAGGTCTTGCAGAGAAGTGTTGTTTGTCCATCAAGAATGATGATGACCATTCATTTCATCCAGTGGGGTTTAAAGTATGGAGCCATGAGTTCTAAGATGGCTGATAAGGCCTATTTTGGTTCGAAATGTTCTTTGACAATGTGGACAAAGAATGCTTGACGTTTCTGGAAGAGGATTTCCTGCAGTGGTTTTTCTTACCTGCCTTTTCTTCACAGCTCTTGCAGTCCTGGTTGCCTCACACTTGACTGCACCCTTGTGTAGTGATGCACGCAACGAATTTCGGTCTCAGGCTGCAGTCTCCCAGGTGTCATGATTAATTCCAAAAGCATTCAGAGAGATTTTCAGATTATCTACCAGCGTTTACCACAACGCAGCTCGCCGTAAAATAATTCGTTTAGGGAGCCTGTGATCTGGCATGCGAGTGAAGTAACCAGCACAGCGAATCTGATTCTTCATTAGTAGAGTGTGGATACTGGGCATGGACGCTCTTTCTAGGACTTCAGTGTCTGGGATCTGGTCTTGCCATTTAATCTTCAGGAGCTTCCTAAGGCAGACTGTGTGGAAGTTGTTTAGTTTCCTAGCGTGTCGCTGATAAACAGTCCAGGTTTAACAAGTTTTGTAGACTTTTAGCTTTGTTTGCAGGCTTATTCCAATTCTGTCTCATACATTTTTGTACAATCTGCTAAAGGCCGTTCTGGCCTTGGAGATTCTTGCATTCACTTCGTCATCAATTGTGGCAGCTTGTGACACAGTGCTGCCAAGATAGGTGAATTTGTCCACAACACTTAGTCTATGACCATTCTCTTTGATATTCTGCACAGTGTGATTAATTCCTGGTGCTGGCTGGTACATAACTACAGTCTTCTCCAAGTTGATATTGAGCCCAAAGTTGGCACAGGCATGTGAGAAAGCTGAAACATTATGTTGCATGTCTGCCTCTGAGTTGGAGTATAGAGCGCTATCATCAGCAAACAGGAGCTCTCTGACGGTGTCGCTGTTAATTTTGGTTTTAGCTTTCAGCCTTCTGAGATTGAATAACTTTCCATCCATACGGTAGTTGATGTCTATTCCAATGTCGTTGTTCTCGAAGGCATTTGTCAACATGGCTGAAAACATGAGACTGAACAGTGTTGGTGCCAGGACACATCCTTGCTTCACTCCATTGGTGACAGGAAAGTGCTCAGACAGTTCACCATTTTCTGTACTATTGCCTGCACACCATCACGAAATAGCCGCGGAGAATTACCGACTAGAAGGCACTGTATATACTATGCCTTGCGCAGATTATTGTGCTATATTCCCAGGTGTCATGGTGACACTTTTATAGCTAGAGAAATGTCACGGAAATTTACATCACACACACGACACTGTGATTAGTGAGAATCATCATTATCACACTCTGAACAGGCTTTAATCACAGACGCTCCATGACTACACACAGGCTTTAATCACAGACGCTCTATGACTACAGACAGGCTTTAATCACCGACGCTGAATAGACTACAGACAGGCTTTAATCACAGACGCTAAATAGACTACAGACAGGCTTTAATCACAGACGCTCCATGACTACAGACAGGCTTTAGTCACAGACGATCCATAAACTACAGACAGGCTTTAGTCACAGACTCTCCATAAACTGCATATAGTCTTTAGTCACAGACTCTCCATAAACTGCAGACAGGCTTTAATCACAGACTCTCCATAAACTACAGACATGCTTTAATCACAGACTCTCCATAAACTACAGACAGGCTTTAGTCACAGACGCTCCATAAACTACAGACAGGCTTTAATCACAGACGCTCCATAAACTACAGATAGGCTTTAGTCACAGACGCTCCATAAACTACAGATAGGCTTTAGTCACAGACGCTCCATAAACTACAGATAGGCTTTAGTCACAGACGCTCCATAAACTACAGACAGGCTTTAATCACAGACTCTCCATAAACTACAGACTGGCTTTAATCACAGACTCTCCATAAACCACAGACAGGCTTTAATCACAGACTCTCCATAAACTACAGACAGGCTTTAGTCACAGACGCTCCATAAACTACAGACAGGCTTTAATCACAGACTCTCCATAAACTACAGACAGGCTTTAATCAAGACTCTCCATAAACTACAGACAGGCTTTAGTCACAGACGCTCCATAAACTACAGACAGGCTTTAATCACACTCTACATAAACTACAGACAGGCTTTAATCACAGACGCTCTATAGCTACAGATAGGCAGGCTTTAATCACCGACCCTCTATAGACTACAAACAGGCTTTAATCACACACGCTCCATAGACTACACGCAGGCTTTAATCACTGATGTCATGAATAAAATATTGCATTATGTGATTTATGTGATTACATTCACTAAGGGAAAATACAAAGGCTGTGAAGGGAATAAGAATTTCGAGATGATAAAGATGTTTGCAGATCTACAGACAATGGTTAAATAAAGAAGTTTTGCAGATCTACAGATTTAAGTGAAATAAAAATGTTTGCAGATCTACAGATTGAAGTGAAATAAAGATGTTTGCAGATCTACAGACTGAAGTTATAGACCTTAGACTTGTACATGACATACGCTGGTAACAACAAGCTGTCATAAACATTACTATTGAAGTAGGTCAATAGCCTCCAATCAAGAGCGATATGCGACAGGGTTGTGTAATGTCTCCACATTTTTTTTAATTTTTTTTTTTGGCTATAAAGTGAAATAATAACAGAAATGTATAAAATTGAAGACGAATCCTCACCGGAGGACATAAAATCAATAATGTAAGATATGCAGATACTACAGTATTGATTGCAAACAATGAACAGAAGCTGTAGCATTTAGTAGATGGGATTATTGTACACCGTGAATAACTTAGGTTTAAATTAAATTAAAGAAAACAACTTATTTTAATCTCAAAGAGAAAGAAATACCGCAATCCAAATAAATTGGAAAATTCTTAAGCAGGTGAATATGTACAACGATCTCGATATTAGAACACGATTTGCTATGGTAAACGCAGCTTTTGCAAGACGGAAAAAACATTGACATCAATAAAAGGCTGTCAGTTGTATTGAGATAGAGAGTTTTATATTTAACCTATGCTGATGTATTAGTTTGAAATATTGACAAGCAGACCGGTTGAGAAATATCTAAAGGCAGCAAAAATATGGTGTCTGGTAAAATGCAAAGACTACCATAGATGGACAGAAAACCGATTGAGGCAGTCCGTAAAGAAATAAATGAACACTGTAGATGTATTAGAGAAATAAGAAGTAGACTGTTCAGTTTGTGGCCATTATAAGAAGAAGTAAACTTGAAAACGTAGTGACATCTGGCGAAATGTGGGGTGTGGGGAAAGTGGAAGACAAAGGCATAAATGCATGCGTGGCTTGTCCACATGCATTATAGGAACAAGAACACAGATCTTTTCCAGGAATTTGATCATCGTGTGAGATGCCGAACCATGAGCGCCCACGCCTGGCGGCATTCACATTATGGTGATACTTTCTTGGAATATGCTATACATCCAATGTCATAACGTGTAAAGATAATCCCGTCTACTCTCTTTCTTCCATCAACTTGTCAGAAAATGTTTGCAGATAGTCAGAGGGAAGTACAGAGATACAGGCAGAGAGAGAGAGAGAGAGAGAGAGAGAGAGAGAGAGAGAGAGAGAGAGAGAGAGAGGCTGTCTAATGAGATTTTGACACATGGGAGAAATAAGTCAAGATTTATGGAGAAACCCCGTTCTGGGGATATGGTCTCATATTAGCCTGCATTTTCCAAGCTAACACAGTCTGATTAATTCACATCACTGAACGTTATCCGATCCGACTCATTAAGATCACATGACGACAGGTGAAATCGATGAGAGCAGATGAAGCAGATCGTTTGGTGAGTTCAGTTTGAAATGACAACATGGCGAAACCATGAAACAATGGCCGGCTAATGATTCCACCGAAATGTCAACAAACATCTGCCCGATGCCAGGTAAACGATGCCACTTCGTGAAATTCTACAAATCTTTTTAACGCCGACTGCCAGGCGTATTTGTTCTTCTCTTTCAGAGTTAGCCCGTAAGAAACTGAAGAATGGAACACTTTTGTTTACTCGGTAAATTGATTCCCGCTGTTGTTTTCCCGCTGTTGATATTGCTGGATACATGTCTGCATATGAAAGAATGATCATTGTCTCCTTGAAATTCATGTGTCGCATATGTTATGTTATCGCGGTCCACATCCCCGCACATCGGGTATTCCAATGCGAGCTCAGTCTTTCATTCTAGTCACTGCAGTGAATCTCCCATATTCAAAACCTAACTATATGATTATGTCGTCTCACATTTTATTTACAGTTGATCTTGTCATGTTGTCTTCAAATTTTAATTAGAGACGTACCTTTCTCTTCCTACTACTTGTCAATTCTTCCCCTCTCTTCTTCCACCTTCTTCTACTGCTTATTTTTCGCTTCTTCTTCTTCTTCTTCTTCTTCTTCTTCTTCTTCTTCTTCTTCTTCTTCTTCTTCTTCTTCTTCTCCTTCTCCTTCTTCTTCTTCTTCTTCTTCTTCTTCTTCTTCTTCTTCTTCTTCTTCTTCTTCTTCTTCTTCTTCTTCTTCTTCTTCTTCTTCTTCTTCTTCTTCTTCTTCTTCTTCTTCTTCTTCTTCTTCTTCTTCTTCTTCTTCTTCTTCTTCTTCTTCTTCTTCTTCTTCTTCTTCTTCTTCTTCTTCTTCTTCTTCTTCTTCTTCTTCTTCTTCTTCTTCTTCTTCTTCTTCTTCTTCTTCTACTCTTGCTTAATATTCTTCTTCTACGTCTTAGTCTCTGCTCCTCCTTCTCCCCCTCTCTGCTCCTCCTTCTCCCCCTCTCACAAGTCTAGTGTGTCTTCCTAATACTCTCTTGACTCCCCCTATTATGGCATTATTGTGATGTGAGACAGAGCTCCCTCGACAAGGACTTAGGATGGACCGTGAATACGACGTTGCTCGATGTCTCTCTTCATCTGCTAATCCGTCGTCTGCCACGTGCGTCTTATGCTCTGTCGTCTCTAACCACTAACGCCCAATCTGGACAAGCTTGTTATGTTACCAAACTCGAAGTGTGTGGTCAAATCTATTGAGACATTCTGCCCCCGTGTTTCCTGTCGTCTTGTCTGGTCTTGTCTGAGAAAGTATTCAGTATTGAGCATGTGCAGATGGGGGAAATCTTGGATGTTTGTGAGCCCGGGAAAGTGCGTATTGTTCATATCAATCTTTATAGCAAATATAATGGCGATCCTTAGCAAATACTAATCTTTAAACTAATACTAATTTTATAAACGTGTCAATAAAATGAGAAACAGAGATGCATGCTACAACCAACCACCATCATAAACAGCAAAAGAGGTATACCATTAATTAATCCACAACAAAGACTAGCAAGGCGGGCAGAATACTTTCAAGATCAACTTAACCCACACACTTAACCCACTTTTGTGCCTAAAAGCCATGGACAACAAGAACCAAACTTCATCCCTGCAGAATTCAAAGCAGTTATACAGAAATGTCCTAAGAACAAATCACCGGATCCAGATATTCAGGCTTGTGGGAAAGCAGGAGTTAAATGGCTAATAAGACTTTTTAATATAGCATGAGAAGAAAGAAAAGTCCCAGACGATTGGCAGCAGGAAGTAATAGTACCAATATGGAAAAAGAAAGGCAATATGAGAGAGTGCGAAACATACAGAGGTATATCACTCCTGAGCCATATAGGGAAAATGTACGCAAAACTATTGGAACAAAGAGCTAGACCCATAGTTGAACAACAGTTAAGCAAAGCACAATTCGGTTTTAGGAAAGGTAAAAGTTGCACTGATGCACTATTTACACTTAGACAAATATGTGCAGAAAACACCATCGAATACCAGCAGAATATTGTGTTTGTAGATCAGGAAAAGGTTTTCGATAGAGCAGACAGATACAAATTATGAACCATCCTTGAAGACTACGGGAGACAAGGCCAACTGCTAGAAAACATCATAGCCATGTACCACTCGAGCCGAAGTTCAGTAAGAACACAAGAAGGTATATCAGATATGTTTACAGTCAATACGGGAGTGAGACAGGGATGTTTGCTCTCTCCCCTGCTATTTAATATCTACATGGGCAGAATATCCCGAGAAGCAAGCATTGACAGAACAGATTCAGAAAATTTAAAACTCTTTACTTCAGATGAAACAACTGATCCACAGGAAATAAATGAACTTCTATTTGCAGACGATCAGTGTCTGATATAGCTTATATAACTTATAGCGACGAGGGCAGACTGCAAAATCATATTAATAATCTGAGTTCAACATGCAGCAGATATAATATGAATATAAATACAGCCAAAACCGAAGTAATGCAAGTTAGCAGATCGCCTGGTCCACTAAGTATACAGGCAAATAGCACATCTCTGAAACAAGTACATAATTCAAAATATCTTGGAAGTATGATCACTGAAGAAAGCAGATTGGACAGAGAAATCGAAATCAGATGTCAAAAAGCTAGTGCGCTTACATATCAACTATCACCCATAATGAAACATCCAAATATACCCATGTCCGCAAAACAACAGATAATAAACAGCATATTCACACCAACCCTATGCTATCAATCTCGAACTTGAACTTTATCCAAATCACACTTTTGCAAAATCAACACGTGTGAGATGAGATGCCTGAGGAGAATTGCCAACTTAACAATCCGAGACCGAGTAAGAAATGATGTTATTAGACAGGCAGTGGCACATTTATTGACAGACAGAAGATCAAGTTAGAATGCAACACCATGAACTACAATCACTGATCCCACATCAAAGATCATCACTAGTAATGAATGAATCACCCAAAAAACGAAAAGTAGATTGTGAGCTTTACTAAAACATGACTACAAGAGATAAATTTGACGTTGCAACCAAAGCCATCGTCAGCACAGGACAAACTAATACAAACCGACACAAACCTACATGAAACACTCTATGACAATATTAAACTAATTAAAGGTACTTATCTGAATCTGTATCCTTGCTTGGAAAGACTGACAAGCGTAAGGCTGTCAGTGGATTAATAGACCAGATGTATGGTACACGGGTCAAGGGTCAAGCGGGAGGGGAGTGGGGATGGAGAAGAGCCCATGTGGTCGGAAACGTGAAAATGAGGACCGGCAAAGATGTCGCGGACGCAGTTCACAAGTAGCAATTCTCGTTAAGCGCTCGAAACACAGTTGCGGAAGATTACATTGTGTTGGTCCTCACAGAGGGGCATGAGTCGCGGTCGTTCAGAAAACGATGGCAAGACACCGAACGCAAACCTGCCAAGAAAGTTGACTGCGACGTCCTATAAAGGACCTACATATACCTAGATGGTGGTCTGTAAGCTTGGGGTGGGAGGGGTGGGGTTAGCAAGTTAAATGAAGCTGTGTTGGACATTGAGGCCGTGAGGGGAGAGTGTGCCCAACTGGAAGATGAGACGGTGTTCCAATGTTTTCCGATCCCGTTCGTGGGATGCGCATGATTTGATGGCCGTGACCTGTATGTCGGCCACGCCTTCGTGGTCAGGACTGTTGAAATGCATGGATACTGGATTGTGGGCGTGGCTGGTGATATTAGAAAGATGTCTAAATCTGTCACCAAGACGTAAGCCTGTCTCACCGACATACCTCATGTCGCATCGTGTGCAGGTAATCGCATAGATGATGTTGCGACTGATGCATGAGAAACCCTCACGGATGTGGAAGGTCGTCTTAGGGAATGTCAGACTCTGGGTTTGAAGTACGTGTAGGCAGGTCTTGCAACGCGATCGAAGACAAGCCACCGTGTCAGGAAGAGACTTGTGAGGTAGGGGTAGACTGCTATGGACCAGCACATCCCTGAGGTTACGATCCCGCCTATACGCCACCAGAGGGGCCTCTGACAAGACATCACGAGTGGTCTGGTCCGCCCGGAGATTGGATAGATGTCTCAAGAGGATATTCTTGGCAACAATATTGTGGGGATGGTAAGTAAGTGAGAGGACAGGGTCTATTATTTCGTGGTTTCGGCCTGGAGGAGAGAGCTTCATTGCGACTGATAGACTCTCTTATCACTAGTAATGTGTGTGATGTAAGGCTGGGAATGGTGTAGTGATAGTAATGTGTGTGCTGTATGGTTGGGAGTGGTAAAGTGATTGTAATTTGTGTGATGTATTGTTGGGAATGGTGTAGTGATATTAAAGTGCGTGATGTAAGGTTGCGAATGGTGTAGTGATAGTAATGTGTGTGATGTATGGTTGGGAATGGTGAAGTGATTGTAATGTGTGTGATGTATGGTGGGGAGTGGTGTTGTGATATTAAAGTGTGTGATGTAAGGTTGGGAATGGTGTAGTGATAGTAATGTGTGTGAATGTCGGATAACGTTGGGACAACCCCAAGAGATAGAGGTTACTAAAGTTCCTCTTCCCCACCGTGATCCTGCCCGTTATAATTATCTTAACTTTCAATGGCTCAAATGCTTGAGTCCATAACTAGAGTCTAGGAGAACCAAGGAATTTCCCTAGGAAAATAAGGAGATGTTTCCCTGAATAACAGTATCCTTTTGGTGGTTCCTTACCTCTCCTCTCTCAGCTAAATAATTAAACAACTTAACAACGACAAGAAGAACACTAAAGAGAGGAAATGACCTTATTTTTATAATTTAATAAACATAAATTGAGTTATTGATCATTAAGTTGATAAAACAACGATCCAATTCATAAAAAGTCATATATATATATATATATATATATATATATATATATATATATATATATATATGTGTGTGTGTGTGTGTGTGTGTGTGTGTGTGTGTGTGTGTGTGTGTGTATGTGTGTGTGACATTGATGCCCCAAACATAAAGTTCACTAACATCAAGCTATATTCCAGTTCCATTGGAGTAGGTTAAGTCTGAAACTGGGTATGCGCTCAGGTTGATCTATTCTAGAGTTCTTGGATCCCTGTGGCAAATAGTCTCCTGAAATTATGTATATTACATTTCCCTAGAGTGTAGATATGTTCCAAGTGCTAATAGGGTAGTGGCTCTTGGTTCTCCGCCTTCAGGTACAAGAATAAGTTCTCTATGTTACCTGTCTTAATTGTTTAGTGGAACTTCTTGCAGGTAGTGCTTTCGGGATAGTTTTCTGCATCACTCTATCTAGGTGCTTCAACCAAAAGTCAGGTCTGGATCTAGATAGATCTAGCCATTACCTGAAATTTCAGCATGAAACATATATCTACTGATATCATCAATATGAACATTAGAAATGGAAGACAGTCAAAATATCAAGAAAAACAAGGAAAATAAATACAAGGGATTTTGATCCTGCATAAAAATAAACAAGGGAGGAAGAGGGTCTTGCTGTTCTCCAATAGTTATCAACCCCGCCACTGGTTACATTCCATCCAATCCTTCATTATAGGGCGCTCAAGGTTTCAACTATAGGATAAGCAGTGTCATCTTCACCCCTGCCTGTCACCCATGGTTTTCAGGTTGAGTAACAGCTTGATCTATTCAGAATTTGATAACTAAATTCACCATTCCCTTCTGTACATAATTATTTTCCCTAGATATCCTTCCATTTAAAAGAAAAGGTCTCATACAGTAAGGGTTTTAATTCTTTCCCAAATGCAATGAGTATTTGCTTATAAACAATAGAAGTACATTATGGTATCATCTCATGTATAACCTTCAGGTGAATTCTTCCTAATCACATGCTTCAAGGAGGAGTATCTTCCCTCCTCTTCACCATGTACATAATATGCCTTTACCTCATTCATCATCATCATCATCATCATCATCATCATCATCATCATTGTCATCATCATCATCATCATCATCATCATCATCATCATCATTATCACCATCATTTTTATCATCCAACACAATTCAGGACACAAACCATGTGATTGTAACATGAGTGATATGGAATACAGAGTGGTGTCATGCTTAGAAGTGCTCTAAATTATTAATTAGTTTATGGGTTATCACTAACATCTTCTCCTATGACAGACAGGACATTATACATCAAATTGCCTACTATCAGGAGATTGATTGATTGCTCATATTCCTTCTCAGTATGTCACTTCTCATCACTCAATCTACAATCATTCATCAGAAATCATAACCATACTTGCCTGAATAATAATTAGGCACACGTGTATGACTTACCTTCAATATAATATAATGTCTTCTTCAAATATAACATCAGCAGATTTCAGGTTCCTAGACTCGGTTTTGGGTTTCCAAGTTCGCTAGCTGCTTATAGGCTGGTACTTCTTTCTTTTCCTCTCATTAATTTTATAATCTTTAGAGGGTTGAGTTTGTAGCTGCTACTATGCCGTCAGTCTCAGTGGACCGTCTTCTGTTTTAACGCATGTTGAAGGTTTTTCCACACACACTAGCCTTCCGCCGGTTTCCATGTTGGTTTTAAAGCCTCTCCTACCAAGCTTGGGGCTATGACGTCATGCCTAATGGCGAAGCTCTGTTTAAGCTATGTTTAGAATATTGTTGTCCGCTTTAGGAATCCGCGCTCTTTCCAACTTGGGGTGATGCGCATTTCATCCCTTTGTTTTAATTGTCGGCGCTAATTCGTTCCTTCTTCAAATTTGAATTTGAGTATGATGGTGGTGGTTGTTAGCGCTGTTGCGAACTAGAGGGGTAATGCGGGGAATCTTAAACAGCCATGTGACGGTTACGAGATGTCTGTATACTACAGTGATGTAAGGTTGAGAATGGTGTAGTGATAGTAATGTGTGCGATGTAAGGTTGAGAATGGTGTAGTGATAGTGATGTGTGTGATGTAAAGTTGGGAATGGTGCAGTGATAGTGATGTGTGTGATGTAAGGTTGTGAACGGTGCAGTGATAGTAATGTGTGTGATGTAACGTTGGGAATGGTGTAGTGATAGTAATGTGTGTGATGTAAGGTTGGGAATAGTGCATTGATAGTAATGTGTGTAATGTAAGGTTTGGAATGGCGCAGTGATAGTTATGTGTGTGATGTAAGGTTGGGAATGGTGTAGTGATAGTAATGTGTGTGATGTAAGGTTGGGAATGGTGTAGTGATAGTAATGTGTGTGTGATGTAAAATTGGGAATGGTGTAGTGATAATAATGTGTGTGTGATGTAAAGTTGGAAATGGTGTAGTGATAGTAATGTGTGTGATGTAAAGTTGGGAATGGTGTAGTGATAGTAATGTGTGTGTGATGTAAAGTTGGGAATGGTGTAGTGATAGTAATGTGTGTGTGATGTAAAGTTGGGAATGGTGTAGTGATAGTAATGTGTGTGTGATGTAAAGTTGGGAATGGTGTAGTGATAGTAATGTGTGTGTGATGTAAAGTTGGGAATGGTGTAGTGATAGTAATGTGTGTGTGATGTAAAGTTGGGAATGGTGTAGTGATAGTAATGTGTGTGTGATGTAAAGTTGGGAATGGTGTAGTGATAGTAATGTGTGTGTGATGTAAAGTTGGGAATGGTGTAGTGATAGTAACGGCGACAGGCAGAAATAGACATGCAACAAATAACAGACGATGGCAGTGGAAAAGGAGACGAACGAACGAACAAACTTTATTTTAAAAGGCTAACAAATTGGGCACGCAGGCCCGTCTTACATTCGGCCCTTTCGATCACTCATCTTTCATTCATCAAATGTGCATGTTAATTTACATAGAGGAAAACAAACATTGTCAAATTGATTTTGTAAGCATAAACAATGCATATTACGCATGGTACATTCACATGGGGGGGGGGGGAAGGGGGGGGGGACCATTGTCAAATGAATGTTGTAAACATAAACAGTGCATATTGCAATGTTGTGAGACACCTCCCCCATCCACCCTCACACCCCGCAGCCACCTACACATCCCTTAGACACCCACACATCCCCCACCCACCCACACATACCTCCACGCACTCACACGGACTCAGGCAAACATACATGCCGCCACCCACCCACCGATCCCCCACCCACACATATTTCCCCACCCACACATACATCCTCCACCCATCCCATAACCGACACGCACGCACCCACCCACATATTCTCCACCACCCACTCACACACCCGCAACCACCCAGCAAAACACACATCACAAAACCATACACACATACCCCCGTCAATCCACACATCCCGCACCTATCCATACATACATCCTGCACCCTCACAATTTTCCCCGCCCACCCACACACACATCAACCAACCTACACCCACTCACCCACCCAATATCCGCCACCTCTCAACTATACATCCTCCACCTATACACACATCCCCACCCACAAACACATCTCCCCACCTGCCCACACATATCCCCCACCCATAAACACCCAAAACACACACCTCCCACCCACACACACCCCACCACCCACATATACTCCACCCACACACATCCGCCGCTCACACACATCTTCCCACAAACACAAACATCCCCCAACCATACACTCATCTCTCACACACATCCACCCACTCACGTACTCATCCATCAACCACACACACCCACACATCACCCACCCGCCCATCAACACATGCATCTCTCATATACCCTCCCACCCACACACACCACAACCATTCAGCCAAACACACATCCTCCATCCTCACATAAATCCGTCATCCACCTGCACATCCCACACCTCCCCCACCTTTAACATATCTCCCCTCCCACACAAAACTCCACCCATAAACACATTCCCCCCACACACACACAACCCCCACATGCATTCCTCATACACATCCCCGCCCACACATCTCTCACCCACACACACATCTCCCCACCCACCCACAGACCCCCCACCAACAAACATCCTCACCACCCACACATACATCCTCCAGCCACTCACATTTACCCCATCCACACTCACACACTCCCCACACAGACATATCCCATTCACAGACACCCCCCCCCCCACACACACACACACACTCATCCCCACATCCATTGCATACTCATCCTCGCAGCCATTCTCTGCCCAGACGGGCAGAAATAGAGATGCAACAAATTACAATAGTAAACAGTGACCAGCCACAAATGTTTACACGACTGCCTATATGCCTACAGAGCGACATACACAGCTTTTTCGCTAGGAGAGCGATTAATTTGGCAGAGGCCTCCGCCTCTAACACTACAGACTCGACCACATGCTCGTGACATGTCAAGTTATTAAGTAGGAAGTCTGGTTTGATATATATGGGATATGTCTGTGTGGGTGGGAGTGTGTGTGTGTGTGTGTGTCTGTGTGTGTGTGCGCGCGCGCATGTTACTCGTGTCCTCCAGATTTGTCGGATGCTCGTAAACATTTTCTCTGGAGAACATAACATGAATAATTTCTCTGGAGAACATAACATGAACATCATAACAGTAACATAACAAATCCCTTAGCAGAAGCCTGCTGTAGGAATGTGTAGTGTTAGGATCATCACATCTTGCAGGCCTGGGTGAACTCGGGAATCAGTGGCCAGTATTTACTTGCCGTCCCGGAAATGTACAACTGGCACCCAAGCCATGTCGGCCGACACTCGTGCAATTGTCAGCGTAACGTCCTGACTATGACATCAATTTTCCCACGGAATATCATGGTTGCTTAAGAAATATGTTAATGTAAAGAAATATATTAATATAGAGAAATATATGAATATAGAGAAATATGTTAATGTAGAGAAATATGTTAATGTAAAGAAATATGTTCATGTAAAGAAATATGTTCATGTAAAGAAATATGTTCATGTAAAGAAATATGTTCATGTAAATAAATATATTCATGTAAATAAATATGTTCATGCCAAGCATCCCTTTTCACACCATACATCTGTTCTGTATATGATGCTAGCCCCATGTTTTAGACGTCCGGCACCCGATGCGCCATGTTGTCAATTTCACGCCGAGCTCCTTAACTTCTAGAACATTTCCTGACAGCCATTTTTGATTTGGACGAGCTGGGGAGCCCAGGTCATGAAACAAGAAATACGAACAGACAAACAAAATAACAACCCAGTTTCTGAAATAATACAAATACCGTGTATCCAAATTATAATCCAGAAGAGTTTTACAATATTATAAGGAAAATCAATAATTTTATCGAAGAAAATGTGATCGTTTAACATTGCCTTCCACACCCATATGGTGCGGTGTGATCATACTTTGAGAGAACTCTTCGGCTGTCACTAGCAGTGAGCTGTCCACATACTCGCTGTTTTACATTGTCCGCCGTTCACTACTAGGAGGTGAAGTTATGAGCTTCTCTTTATCAATAGAAAATACAAACAGTTAGTTATGTGAAGCTCCTGTGAATAGATGAGACATACTAAACACGGACACAGTGTACATACCTTACAACGGGCTCCATAAAGGTGAACATAGGTCACCATCATCATCATCATTATTATCGTCATCATCGTCATCATTTTTCATTTTCGCAGTCAAGCATCGTGGGGAGGAATAATTGGCATTCCAGCGCCCGATGGGTAGCACTTGATAGTGTCATTCCGTGCGATTGTACAATGTCTTTGATGTCGTCAATCCATTTTCTTCTTGGGCGTCCTCTTGCTCTCGTCGCAGATGATCCTCTAACGAGATGGCCAAACCATCTGATCGTCTGTCTTTCAATAAATGTGGCACAGCGTGTTGATCTCACTGTCTTGTCTGATAATATCATTTCGCATTCGGTCTCGGATTGTTAAGTTGGCAACTCTCCTCAGGCATCTCATCTCACAGGTGTTGATTTTGCGTAAGTGTGATTTGGATAATGTCCAAGTTTGAGATTGGTAGCATAGGGTTGGTGTTAATATGGTGTTTATTATCTGTAGTTTTGCGGACATAGGTATATTTGGATGTTTCAGTATGGGTGATAGTTTATATCTAAGTGCACTTGCTTTTTTGACATCTGACTTCGATTTATCTATCCAATCTACCATCTTCTGTGATCATACGTCCATGGATGACAGAGTGAAAATCCCCCCAAAACATAGACAATCAAAACAGTATTTATTAATAAAATAATAAAATAAAAATAAATACTCTAGGACACAAATATACTTATGTTTATTATTTTATTATTAGATACATATTTTGAGATTGTCTATTTTCGGGGGGGGGGGGGGGAATTTTCATTCTGTGGTATATATTCAGCTTTATGGAGTCCGTCGAAAGGTATGTATACTGTGTCCGTGTTTAGTATGTCTCATCTTTTCGTGGGAGTTACACATACCTGCTTGTATTTCCTATTGTTATAACCTGCTGCAGCCGTTGCTTCTCTTATTTAATATTATTCTCTTAATCAAGCTGAGACCATCATGGCCCCTATCATACCTTCTCATATTTTAAATGTCACGTGCACAGAGGGTCCAACATATCCTGGTGTGCTTGTAGCACAAGAAAGCTCCACCGAGCGACATCAATCAAACCATTTGTGACAGAAGCCACATTAAAGTATTTGCGTCTACGCTATTCAAAACGAAGCTGTGACATTTAAAATATAAATATGCTGATCTGTAACCCAACCAATCGACGACTAACAACAGGCCTATTGATGTCATCCACAGTTGTAGAGAGCCGACGTTGGCTAACTCTCGATTGAAAGTTAATGTTCAAGCAGCCGCAGCTACTAACTTTCCTAGCAATTAGACTCAATTCTTCCAATGTATTATCGATTTCTGCTTCAGGGGGAATGTACTGAAGAACCCCGTAGTCTGTTGTACTGTTTGATGTTGTACTTGGTACTTGTGCCTTCGTTTGTTTTCTTTTCTGTTGGTCTCCGGTCTGTTTAATTTTACACATCTATCTGTCTATCTATCTATCTATCTATCTATCTATCTATCTATCTATCTATCTATCTATCTATCTATCTATCTATCTGTCTGTCTGTCTGTCTGTCCTGTCTGTCTGTCTGACTATCTAGATGTGAGGATATATGTGTGGATGTGTATGTGAGGGATGTGTGTGTGTGGGGGTGTGGGGAATGTATGTGTGGAGGGGTTGTGTGTGGGGATGTGTGGGGGTTGATGCGTGATGTGTGGATGGGTGAAGGGATGTGTGGTCGGTGGGGGAATGTATGTGTGTGTGAGAGATGTGTGTGTGGGTTGGGATATTTGGGAGGATGGTTGGAAGTATGTAGGTGTTGGTGGGTTGGGGTGTGGGTAGGGAATGTGAATTTGGGTGGGTGAATGGGTGTGTGGGAGCTGTGTGTGGGTTGGGGGATGGGTGTGTAATGGGTGTGGGGGATGGGTGTGGGGTGTGTCTGTGAATGGGATATGTCTGTGTGGGTGGGAGTGTGTGAGTGTGGATGGGGTAAAGGTGAGTGGGTGGAGGATGTATGTATGGGGGTGAGGATGTTTGTAGGTGGGGGATGTGGGTGGTGGGGAGATGTGTGTGTAGGTGAGAGATGTCTTGGCGGGGATGTGTATGGGGAATGCATGTGGGGGATGTGTGTGTGAGGGGAATGCGTTTATGGGTGAGGTGTTGTGTGGGAGGGGAGATGTGTGAGGGATGGGGGAGGTGTGGGATGTGCGGGTGAATGAAGGATGTATGTGAGGATGGGGGATGTCTGTCTGGCTAGGTGGTTGTGGTGTGTGTGGGTGTGAGGGTAGATGAGAGATGCATGTGTTGATGGGTGGGTGGGTGATGTGTGGGTGTGAGTGGTTGATGGATGAGTACGTGAGTGTGTGGATGTGTGTGAGAGATGAGTGTATGGGTAGGGGATGTGTGTGTGGGTGGGAAGGCGGATGTGTGTGGGTGGGAAGGCGGATGTGTGTGTGGGTGGTTGGTGTGTGTTTTTGGATGAGAAATGTGTTGGTGGGTGAGGATGTGTGTATGGGTGGGGAGATGTGTGAGTGTATAGGTGGTGAGATGTGTAGTTAAGGGATTGTGATTGGAGATCGGGGGGGGGGGGGGTTGGATGTGTGGGAGGGTGAGTGTGTGTAGGTTGGGTGTGGGTGGGGGATGTGTGTGTGTGGGTGGATGATGTGTGTAAGTGGGGGATGTGTGGGTGGGTGCGGGTTGTGTGTGGGTAGGTGTGGGATATGTGAGTTGGCGGGAATATGTGGGTGTTGGATATGTGGTTGGGGGATGTGTGTTTGGCTGAGTGGTTGAGGGTGTATGGGTGGGTGGTGGAGGATATGTGGGTGGGTGAGTGTTGGTAGGTTGTGGGATGAGTGGAGGATGTGTGCGTGTGGATAGGGAGATGTGTGAAGGTGGGGGGATATGTGGGTGGGTATGGATGGGTGGATGCATACATGTGTGTCTGGGTTTGGGTGTGGGTGGGTGTGGGATGTGTGTGGGGGATGTGTGGCTGGTGGGAGATGTGTGTGTGTGGGTGGGGAGATGGTGTATGTGGGGGTTGTGTGTGGGATGTGTGGGTTAGGGGATGGATGGGGGAATGTATGTGCCTGTGGGTATTTGTGTGGTTTGGTGGTGGATGTGTGTGTGGGAGACACGCGGATGGATAGGGGATGAGTGGGGGGTGGGGGATTTGTCTCATAACATGGTAACATGTATTGTTTATGTTTACAACATTCATTTGACAATGTTTTGTTCCTATGTGAATGCATTATGCACTGATGAACGAAAGATGAGTGATTGGAAGGGCCGAATGTAAGATGGGCCTGCATGCCCAATTTGTTACCCTTCGAAAATAAAGTTCGTTCGTTCGTTCGTTGGTTCTATCTATCTATCTATCTATCTATCTATCTATCTATCTATCTATCTATCTATCTATCTATCTATCTATCTATCTATCTATCTATCTATCTATCTCTGTCTGTCTGTCTGTCTGTCTGTCTGGTCTGTCCGTCCGTCCGTCCGTCTGTCTGTTTGTCTGTATGTCTGTCTGTCTGCCTGCCTGCCTGCCTGCCTGTCTGCCTGCCTGTCTGTCTGTCTGTCTATCTTTCCATCCGTCTGTCCGTCTATCTATCTGTCTGGTATGTCTCTCTGTCTATATATCTGGCTGCCTGTTTGTCGGTCCGTCCATCTATTCATTGATCAATATGTCTGTCTGTCGGTCAGTTTGTCTGTCTGGCCACCACCTTTCTATGTACATTTATGTCTGTCTGTCTGTTTTTTACGCCACGACGAAGGTTAATCAACACCCTAGACTCATTCCCTTCTAGACAGATCTCAGACAATTATGGAAATTCTAATGTTGCCACTTTATGCGGCTGGGTCGGCCCCATGGTCGTACTGTTACACAAAGAGAAATCTTTATTATCTGAAACCAGTTAGTTGCATGTCCTCTACAGGACGTTGCAGTAAACTTCAGCATTTATTGGCTTTTTATGATTTATAGACAATGTTAGTTCAGTTGTTTGCCATTGCTGTCCGAACGACTGACGTCTCACACTATAGAAGTAAACGCAAAACGGTCTGCTTCCAAATCGCTCGAAGTTGAATTCGAAGTCTCGACTCGGTATGATCGGGAATTATGACAGTTCGCGTCTCATTAACACCTAGGCCACCACACCGGTTGTTGCGTGACCTGGGTTAACTACACACGGATGGGGAGGTCAGCATGGCCGAATGGGTTATATGTTCTTAAACATCCGGTGTGATGATGCCAAGGTAGCGGGTTCAACCCCCATCACAGATCAATTGGACTAAAAGGTTAACTTCTCGTCCTTGACTTGGGGACATAAATTGTAAGTACCTCTGAAGACGGGGTGGGTTCGTCTGATGGCGAGGGACAATGGTATTAGGGAAAGCTAATTCACACGCAAAAATCAGTCCAGTGTACTAGAAGTAGTAGCACATGCATGGACTACAGTTGAGTTCAAGGCCAGCGAACAGTTAAACACACACACACACACACACACACACACAGAGAGAGAGAGAGAGAAGAGAGAGAGAGAAGAGAGAGAGGGAGAGAGAGAGAGAGGGAGAGAGAGATTGTAACAGGTGTGAGGAAGAAATCAGAAAGAGAATAGGAATTCCCAAAGGAAGATTTATCAATAGTAAAGTTACGAATTCAAGTCAACAATGGCCAAGTGGAAAATTTACTGTACATTGCTGTATAGTGCAGAATCAAGACCAGTGAATACACAGGAAACATCGAAACATTCCCCACATGGACGAGGGGTTGTGGCCCACATCCAGAGTAGCACACATCAAGGTGAAATAGTGATCTATACCCATGGGTCAGTGGTTAGAAACAGACGTAGTGGTTGGGGTTTCATCGTGACGATTAATGGACGATGCTTGAAACGTGAGAGTCTGGCATAAGAGACTACGAGTTTCAACATGAGAATGGAGGTGGAAGCAGTAACAGCGGCGTTCCATTGGTTAGAGGAGACCACAGCAACACACATTGCATTCATCACAGACTCAAGGAGTATGCTAAGTAAGGTGCAGAAAGGAACGTTTCGTGTAGAATGATTATCCTCGCTTCAGAGGGCACAGATTGTGAGAATTGTATGGATTTATTGCCCTGGCCATGCGGGAGTGCAGGGGAATAAACAGGCTGATAGGCTGGCGATTAATTCACCTCTCAGTGGTAGATTATCTATGAACAAGGGAGAGGTGGCCGAACGCCTGTTGGACCAGGTGGAAAAGGCGGGGGAGCAGAATGACAACCCGTATATGGAAAAAAAATGAGATTACGAGGAATCCGCAGGAGCTCTGGAAGAATCTCAAAACTAAGAGGGAAGACCAGGATAACTTTCAATCAGATACCAGTGGGAACGATTAGTAGTATGACTCTTCGCTGGCTGTTGAACGAGTGGACGGAGCACGTGTGGGAATGTCCTGAGAGCAGTGATGGCGTTTCTTAGCTCAACTCAACATTGAAGCTTTCACAGATTGGGTACACGGATGAGCAAGAGAAGTAGCAAAACTGGATAAGAAAACAGAGAAGAACAAAAACATTGAGATTGAAAACAGAATGACTGGACCGGATCAGATTCAGACAGTTAATGTACTCAGAGCATGTAAACATTAACATGACTTCTAGTGAACTGATGCGCTGGAGGGGAGAGTGTGAGGACATCTGGTACAATCTTGTAGAAGAGATTGCACGCAGTTATCGAACCATGGCAGAGTGATTCCCTGAAGAGACCGGGACAACAGAAAGCTACACAGATGCCAGATTTGCTCTCCGAGATCTTGCAGAGAAAACAATTATGTCTATTATCCATCCCACATTGACGAAGAGTTGTGGTCCACATTTTCCTTTTGGCATGACGTAAGAGAACGAAGAAAAAGAGGTGGGGGAGGGGGGGAATGACAGTTGAAGTTTTGATAGTGAGGCAACGGTATCATCTCCGCTATGCGTATGTGCGTGCGTGTATTCCCCCCCCAAAAAAGATTAGTTGCATAACCTTTACAGGACGTCGCAGTCAACCCCATTTTTTTTTTGGTTGTTTATTATTTCTTGGCAAGTGTACCTTCAGTAGGTTGTCATCGCTTTCTGAACGACAATGTATGAAAACCAGCATATATATATATATATATATATATATATATATATATATATATATATATATACACTAGACGGTACTACCTGGTTTCTGTTAGCGCCGAGCGTTGGGCGGCGCTTACCAAACCCGACACCCCACATTGTGCCAACGGCTTCGGGCGGAAGAGCGCAATTGGGAGGGTACAAGCCTTACCCTGGTGCGAGGAAATGCAAGCTAAAGACAAAATTGTCATGGCAGGGCAGACCAGGCCCTAAGCCTTGGTTGGCGACTGGTCTAGGATCGAAGCTCCGACAGGCGGACAGTTAGAGCATTGCTTTGCTGATCCGGCAGCTTCTGCAGCTTGTCTTGTTCCAGATGTAGGGGTGTTACCTTTCCTCTGGAGTGAACTAGGCAGGCCGAGAGAGGGATCATGCTGCATGGGCAACACATGATCTCTATATTTTAGCCCAGGCTTTGTGCTATGGAGAGGCAATAACTCCATCCCTGGTCTTAACTGGTCTCGGAATCAAAGCGAGAGGCAACTGTTACGGGTTATAAGTCCTTGTCAGTTGGCGTAGACATGGGGCGCCACGCGTTGCCTCTGACGGTGGGAGACACCTATAGGTGTCACTGATCAGCTACCGCCCGCCTCAAGCTGGGCAGCCCCCAGCCAATTGGGTGCTGATCCGCCACAGCCTGCCTGCTTCAATGGGTGCTTGGGGCTAGGACAAAATCTGAATCGCAGGCTGTAAAACCAATGCACCAGGTACAAACAAAAATATAAATAGAAACCTCAAGCTACGGCTTGCAACCTGGAACGTGAGAACCATGTGTCCAGGATTTTCCACTGACTTGACCAATACTGACGATGTGAGAAAAACGGCTGTGATTGATGCCGAACTCAATCGTCTTAACATTGATATTGCTGGCCTGCAGGAGACTCGCCTCGCTGAGGAAGGGTCACTCAGGGAAAACAACTACACCTTTTTCTGGAAGGGTAAAGGGCAGGCAGAAAAAAGGCAACACGGTGTGGGCTTTGCAGTGAAGAATTCGCTACTGGGAATGATTGAAATTCCAGCAGGAGGAAATGAAAGACTATTATCCCTGCGCTTGGCAACCTCTTGTGGGTTTGCCACCATTATTACTGCATATGCACCGACACTCGATTCCTCTGATGATGTGAAGGATTTGTTCTATGAAGAGTTAGACACTGTGATCAAGGCAGTTCCAAAATCCGACTACATTTATATGCTCGGTGATTTCAATGCTCGTGTGGGCAAGGACTCGAGTTCATGGCCAGTGTGCCTTGGAAAATACAACATCGGTCGCATGAATGAAAATGGGCAAAGGCTGCTGGAGCATTGCACCAGTAATGACCTATGTATTACAAACTCTTTTTTTAAAACAAAAGAGATGCATAAGGTCACATGGAAACATCCAAGATCCGGCCATTGGCACCAGCTGGACTTCATCATCACACGGAGACAACATCTGAACCATATATCATTGACTCGTAGTTACCACAGTGCTGACTGTGATACGGATCATTCTTTGGTTGTTGCAAGGGTTAGACTGAGACCAAAGAGAATCTACACAGCTAAACACAAATCTAGCCCCAGGATTAATATTATTAACACTCATGATCCTGAAAAGTGCTTTCAGTTTCAACAGCAACTTGAAGACGCTTTCACTGATACACCAGAAAATTGTACAGTAAATGAAAAGTGGGGTCAAATTAAGGAAACTCTTTGTAAAACTGCCGTAAGGGTTTACGGCACTGTGGATCATAAGAGGCAGGACTGGTTTGCGGCCAACAGCGAGACTCTGCAGCCCTTGATTGATAAGAAGAAGAAAGCTCTCTTAAGAAACAAGGAAAGACCAACGCGTAACACTCTGAGTGAGCTAAGGCAAGCTAGGAAGGATGTGCAAAAGGCTGCCAGGCAGTGTGCAAATGATTATTGGATCAAGTTATGTGAGTCCATTCAAATCGCAAGTGATAAGGGAGACATAAGAAGCATGTATGAAGGAATAAAGAAAGCCTGTGGTCCAGTGATCAAAAGAAGTGCACCATTGAAAACCTTGACTGGAGAAGTCATCACTGATAAGAAACAGCAGATGGACAGATGGGTAGAGCACTATTTGGAGCTTTACTCAAGTGAGACCAAACTAGCGGATAATGCCCTCAACGCCATAGAGGCTCTACCAACTCTTGACCACCTGGACACACTTCCCACCATAACAGAAGTTAAGTGTGCTATAAATGAACTTGCATCTGGGAAGGCTCCAGGTAAGGATGGGATTCCAATAGAGGTTATCAGGAGTGGGCAAGACACACTCACTATACAGATCCACCAGCTAATAGAGCTATGCTGGCGTGAAGGACAAGTCCCACAGGATTTCAAAGATTCAAGCATCATAACACTGTACAAGAACAAGGGCGATCGGAGCGACTGCAACAACTATAGGGGTATCTCACTTCTGTGTATTGTTGGAAAAGTATTTGCCCGAATTGTTCTGCGCAGACTTCAAGTCCTAGGAGATCAAGTCTACCCCGAATCACAGTGTGGCTTTCGACAGAACCGGTCTACCACTGATATGATATTCTCATTGCGACAAATGCAAGAAAAATGCCGTGAACAGAATCAACCACTGTTTATTGCCTTCATCGACCTCACAAAGGCATTTGATTTGGTCAGTCGTGAGGGTCTGTTCAAGGCACTAAAGAAGATTGGCTGCCCACCAACTCTTCTGTCCATTGTGGAATCGTTCCACACAGGCATGAAGGGTATAATCAAGTTTGATGGTGCAACTTCTGAAGAATTTGAAATCAAGAGTGGAGTTAAGCAAGGTTGTGTACTAGCTCCCACCCTCTTTGGAATATACTTTTCACTTCTACTGAAATATGCATTTCGTGATCAGGATGGTGGTATATACATTCACTCACGCTCAGATGGCGGCCTCTACAATGCTCAGAGATTGAAGGCTAAGACCAAAATTAGGAGGGTACTGATCAGAGAGTTGCTTTTTGCAGATGATGCTGCAGTTACGACCCACTCTGAGGAAGAATTGCAATGTCTACTATCTGCATTCTCCAATGCTTGTTCTGAATTTGGTTTAACAATTAGCAAAAAGAAGACACAGATTATGTCACAAGGTGCACATGGGGTACCATCAATCTTTATTGACGACGCTGAACTAGAGATAGTAGACCATTTTACATATCTAGGATCAGTGGTAAATAGCAAATTATCCCTAGATCAGGAAATCAACATCCGGATTGGTAAGGCAGCAACAACAATGAACAGGTTAAGAAAAAGAGTCTGGGAGAACAGGAAGCTTACTGCCAAAACAAAAGTCCTTGTCTATCAAGCCGGTGTCCTTAGTACTCTTCTCTATGGCAGTGAAACCTGGACAACTTACTCACACCAAGAGAACAATTTAAACAGCTTTCATATGCGGTGTCTGCGAAGAATTCTTGGTATTAAGTGGCAAGACAAAATCACAAATACTGAAGTATTGGAAAGATCAGGTTGTGTGACAGTTTATTCCATGCTCAGTCTTCGTAGACTTAGATGGATAGGACATCTTAGGAGGATGGATGATGGTAGAATACCAAAGGATATCTTTTTTGGTGAATTACAGATGGGTAAGAGATCTCAGGGTCGGCCTCTACTACGATACAAAGATGTGTGTAAGCGGGACATGATTGATACAGGCATTGATAATGCACATTGGGAGCAAGTCGCCGCTGAACGTGTTGCATGGAGGGCAAATATCAGAAATGGAATAAAGTCAAAGGAGAAAATTATTGCAGAAAAGTCACACACCAAGCGTTTGAGACGTAAGATGGTGCATGATGGTGGAAATGACCACGTGTTCACATGCACCCACTGTGAACGGACATTTACAGCGCAAATTGGCCTTATCAGTCACACTCGCTACCGCCATAGTTAAAAGTTATTATGCCTTTTTAAAGCACAAACTATCGTCTGTCAAGACGGCAAGGTGCCAATGATTGATGATATATACACACACACACACTAGCTGACCCGGCCCGGCTTCGCCCAGGCCCTGGAGGGGATCTATCTATCTATCAGTCTGTCTGTCTGCTTGTTTGTCTGTCTGTCTGTCTGTCTGTCTGGCTGACCCGGCCCGGCCCGGCTTCACCCAGTCCCTGGTGGGGAGCATCTCATTTAATTCATATAAGTAGTCATATAAGCTCTCCCGTTTCCGACTATCTGTCTGTCTGTCTGTCTGTCTGTCTGACCCGGCCCGGCTTCACCCAGTCCCTGGTGGGGAGCATCTCATTTAATTCATATAAATAGTCATATAAGCTCTCCCGTTCCCGACTATCTGTCTGTCTGTCTATCTGTCTGTCTGTCTGTCTGACCCGGCCCGGCTTCACCCAGTCCCTGGTGGGGAGCATCTCATTTAATTTATATACGTAGTCATATAACCTCTCCCGTTCCCGACTATCTGTTTGTCTGTCTATCTGTCTGTCTGTCTGTCTGACCCGGCCCGGCTTCACCCAGTCCCCTGTGGGGAGCATGTCATTTAATTCATATAAGTAGTCAAATAAGCTTCCGTTCCCGACTATCTGTCTGTCTATCTGACCCGGCGTGGTTTCGCCCAGCTCCTGGCGCACAGTAACTTAAAAGAATGTCCTTCCACACACCATTCATTATTTTTAATGAAAACTGTTTTTAATCATCGACATGACAGTTGATAAGTTCTTTAAGCAGAAAAAGATGGGTTACAATGTTATGCATTGTGCATTATTTTTATGCAAACTTTGAAAATGCCTTAAAGATTATATCATTATTTATTATAACTCATATGCCTGAAAATAACTATAGACAAAGAGTTTAACAATAGTGCAAGTAAGTCCAACAATATGACTATAAAGTATATAGAAATGTTTTTAAACGTTATGTCCCTTGAAATAACTTTTCTAGAGTGAAGTCCCCCTGCTATATAGAACTTATATCATGAAAAATTGAAAAGTAAATGTTATTAAATAAGTAGAAGATTTTACACTATGAAACTATTATAGTCGGTTGCAAAGGAATGAAAGGAAGAGGTGTAGAAAATTTCATCTCAATCGGATGTACCGTTATCGAACCCATCCAATACATAGCCAGCCACATACAGTCTCTTTTATAGATATAGATATATAAACAAGTCCCATATCGTGTTGGCCTGAGTACTCGAAGGGATAAATGGCCACTCCCGCAGCGAACGTCGAGAGCTAGTATATAACTGTCGTCCGACCACGCTCGTGTCACTGTCCGCGTAATGCCCTAACCATTACACTAACGTGTAATGAAGCATGCGCGGGATACAAATCTATACACCCGAGTCCTCCTCTGGCGCCAAAGCCAGAGCTGCTTGGATTGTAGGCTCAAAGTGGTAAGTGATCTGGTTCCACAGAAGGCACGGGCACAGCTAGAGCCTCTTTTATTTATTGTCTCTCTATAAATACAGTAGCACCGTATGTCTGTACTTCTCAAGAGTGTAACAAGCGTCCTTTGCAAATCTTTTTTTTTTTAAATATAAATTCAATGCAGGGAGCGGTGACACGGACATTGAGACAGTAGAAAGACAAAATAGGCGCGGATATTTATTCAGACAGTACAAAAGCACAATAGACACCGACAGTTTTCTGACATTACAGTAGGTGTGACAGTTAGTCGGCCATTAGAATGATATAGTAGACGCCGACAGTTATTCAGACAGTTGAAAGATACAGTACGCGCGGGTAGTTATTCAGTTAGTAGAAAGATACTGTATGCGCGGGAAATTAATCAAACAGTAGAAAGGCACAGTAGACACCGACTGTTATTCTGAGAGTAGAAAGATACAGTATGCGCGGACAGTTGTTCAGACAGTAGAAAAATGCAGAAGTCGCAGACAATTATTCAGGCAGTAGATAGATATAGTAGGCTCTGGCAGTTATTCAGACTGTTTGTTAAGATGTAGATTTTAAGATTAAGATACCATTCTACTGTCTAGTAACCATTCTTGTTTACTGAACGTTTCTCCATCCATCCATCATGTGCCTTGCCGATAAGCGTGGACGGTCATGTTCTGCCATCTCACTCGTGGATCAGCACCATTTTTCTGTCTCGACCATGCCACGTGGCCAAGCCATCCAGATATTTACTTCTAGGTCTTCCCCTTGGTCTCTTTCCTTCGATCTTACCAGTTGTCACCAAGTTCTCCAATTCATTTCTTCTCATAACATGACCAAAACATTTTGACTGTCTACGTCTAATGACTAATCAGTTTATGATCTTAATTTGTTTCTTGAAGGACTTGTTCATTGGTTGTTCTGTCTGTCCATGGTATTATTTGCATTTTCCCTCAGAAACCACATTTCTGCAGCCATCAGATGTTTTTCAGCTGGTCTGCTCATTGTCCACGCTTCATATCCATACAAAAGTACAGGTTCTATGTTCAGATTCAACACTCTTTTTCTCGTTTCAATTGATATCTTTTTATTGGTCAGTATGTTTTCCATCTTGCAAAAGGCTACCTTAGACATGGCGATTCTTGTTCTAATCTCTTCAAGGCATCTCCCATCAGATGTTATGACTGTTCCGAGATAACTGTATCAATTCACTTGTTTAAGAATATGCTCATTTACTTGTATATTGCATTGTAGTATTTCCTTCTTCCCAGTGACGACCATAATCTGTGTCTTCTTACAATTCAGTCCTAACCCTAGTTGTTTACTGTGTGCAACAACCGCATCTTCTAAATGTTGCAGGTCCTGATCAATGTCTGCAATCAAGACTGTATCATCTGCATATCTAATGTTATTGATGTATCGTCCCCCAATGTTGATTCCTTCCATATCTTCTATATTTCTGAAAATATTTTCACTGTAAAGAGAAAAATGATCTGGAGATATTACACATCCCTGTCTCTCACCTCTATTAATAGGCTGATATTGACCTACTTTATTATCAATTCTTATGGCAGCTTATTGTTCCAATATATGTCTTTTACAAGTCTAAGGTCTTTTCCATCAATTTGTAGATCTTTAAGCAACCTTATCATGTCGACATGTCTCACTTTATCGAAAGCCTTTGTGTAGTCAATAAAACAAAGATATAGATCTTTGTTTACTTATATATATCGTTAAATTACTGTTCTCAGTATATGCACATCATTTACTGTACCCTTGCCTTCTAAAAACCCACATTGTTCTTCTCCTATTTCAGGTTGTATTTTCTTCCTAACTCTTTGCATGATAATTCTTAGCTAAATCTTCGTGATGTGACTCATTATACTAATTGTTCGATGTTGATCACATTCCAATGCTCCTGATTTCTTTGGGATTGCAATAAATACATAGTTACATAATTCATGAGGTATATTTCCAGTATCATATATTGTATTCAGCAGTCTGGTAACTTTATATATTCCATATTCTTTTAAATCATTTTTCATTTCTATGTGAATATTGGTTGATTGGTGTAGACGTATGTATGTGCGCTCACACATATGAGTCCACCCAGACTTTAATACTCGCCTCATAACAACATAAGGGAGTACGTAATATAAGTTCTGTTAGAATAACCATCATACTTGGGTGCACACTTCATTGCTCTTTAATATTCATCCACTAGGGCCAACCCATTCACTGGCACCCACTCATGCTTTGTAAGTACATCCACTGGGACTCCTAAGTTTCCATCCTCAGACTACCTTCACATTTCCATTGCTTCTAGTTTCCCAACCTATCTTCCTGCATCTGCCCCCCCCCCACCCCCTTTCTTTTAATGCACCACTTCCACTCGAGTACCTGGGATTCTCACTTAACCTTTACACCCACCATCCTGATATCATCCCACACCCCACTCCCTCGGCTGTGTATAAAAGAAGATAACGGTGGCATAACACAGCTTGGGCTTCTGAGAGTAGAAACATTTTTTTTCCAACTTTTTATTTTCTCTTCATAACTTTCATTTGGTCATCTTTTTACTCGTCTCATCCCGCCGTTTCGCCTTAATGTAATCATCGGAGGGTCTTCTCCGTGGCTACATGTTGTGTTTTGTGTATGTATGTGTTTGCTGATGAAGACTAGTCGCCGCAACGTCCTTATGTGTCGTAATTCTGTTATGTAAAGCTGCATTACTTTGTGTAATTTTATATTGTTTACATCTCCTTAAAAAGAGATCCTCTGCCTACCGTCGTGAAGCTGGAGACCATAACCTACATACAGTATGTGTCTACTTTTTAAATCAGTGGTTCTCACCCAGTGGGGAATTCCTCCCCAGGGGGGAATTTTATGGTTTCCAGGGGAGGGGGGGGGGGGGATTAAGATTATTTCAAGATCGCGTTAATACAAGAATCGATTACTTGATATTGTTTTTCCCTTCATACTTTACGGTTTTGTACGTCTCACCCTTCTGAAATGCAATTTAAAACGTAAGTAGACCCGCAAGACTTCCGGTACAAATGGCGACGAAGTGACGTGTTTATTCTTCGGGGAGACGCTGTTTTAGTGTTTTCCGTGGATTATGTGATGTTATTTTGTATTCGTTTATTGGAAGTGTTCAAAAGAAAGCCACGGAAGGCAGGTGGTGGATGAAATTTTGAGAGCATCCGACAGATATTTGTTGGTTATGGTCTCAAGTTTCGCGACGGCAGGCAGATGATCTCTTTCGTGAGACAATGGCTGCAGTCAAACGACCAGTACGGTTACTGCCATAGAGGAAAGCACCGGCAAACTACCTCTTTAAAAATGCCTAGTACATTATGTTTCGCCTTAAGGCTGATCATCGCAAGACAAGGACAGAGACATTAAAATTAGAAACATGGATCGTTAGGACGTTAAACGACGACGAAAAATTAGAGAACATAAAACAAGAAATAGTAAGAGAAAAAATTAATATTTTAGGGATGTGCGAAACGAGCAGGCATAAAGATAGATGAAGATTTTAAGATTATTTATTCTGGAGGTGAAGATCGACAAAAGGGAGTGGCATTATTTTGGACCGGAAAACATCAAAATCTGTTCAAGGATATTGGGTGTCAACATCTAGTCTCACACACAGGCACTCTCGCTTCTTCATCCAAACCCAAAAAAACATCCGTTGTGTGGATGGTACATCACGTCTTTTATTTCAGGCGAACCTGAGCGAGTTATACATTATACCCAGGCGGTGGCTGCCTGCACAGATATACAAATGCCGCCTTCTCTACAATACTCATACACAATCACTTATTCAAACTCCACACTCGCTATCTTCAACTAGCGACGCGCAAACTAAGCATTTGCCCTCGGATATACACAAGTGTCCTCCCATGAAAACTGTCGCGTCCCGTCTGACGATTTTCAACACGTCGGCTGGCTTTGTCGTCCTAGACCCCGTGCTGTCCGTAAAATCCCGTGCTGTCTGTCAGACCCCGTGCTGTCCTATCTTACTCGTAGTCCGTCCGTGCTAAGCTGGGTTGTACTAACGTCTGGTCTGTTCAGGGTGGTATTCCGTGAACTGGCGTCCCCTCCTATCCTCTGGGTTGGTTCTACCGGTGTCCTGGTTATGACACGTCTGTATCCCCACCTAAGTCCTGTCTCCCGTTTATCTACTGTCCTGTAGATGTCCTGTCTTATGACCATTCTAAGTCCTAACTTGTGTTCTGTCTCTACTCTATCTACTACCCTGTAGAAGTCCTTATCTATGTCCTATATGTCATTACCTCTATTCTGTCCCTTGTCCTCTTTATGTCCTGCACATACCTCCTCAACACATTGACATACTCCCGTGCCTCCCCCGTATTGTGTCACGAAATTCAACATAATGGGTGTGACACAATGTCGTATCAGCATATAAAAAATTAGTCGGAACTAATTTTTCAGTGTGTTGTAGGAGTTAATCACCCTTGTACTTAGGTACCACTCTGACGTATTTACCCACTGGTCTATGATCAGTGTAACATACTTGTAATGTTGCTAAGAGTCACTACTCTTCCACATTGCACTACTGGAAGCTGTATCAAACCAAGGCCAGTTCGTCTTACAATTATGGCTAAGTCATAAAATGCACCTCTCCAAACATCGAAAATAGATGTCCCGAGACAATTTGTTCCTGTCACGGAAACAAATCATGAATATATTATTTATGGCTCCCGTGAAATGTACATCAACATCTTTTACAAGTTCTGTGTCTGCTGATCTCTACCTGTCTGGCTTCCGCTTGCGGATAAATTGCCAACTGTGTACTCATAATTCATATAAATCTGTTGTGTCCCCTGTGACCGTGTGATCTCCCTTAGTTTCAAATTGATGTTTGTACGTTATCTGTTTGTATTCTGTTTGTTTGCGTGTTCTATTACTTTTAATGTATGTTTAAATTAGAAACATAGGTGTATGTTTATAATCCGTGTACTTAAGGTTCTCAAGTGTCGCAGGTAGGTTCCTCCATCTCACAAACGAAGCCTATGCTTAATTTCTGAGATGAGTCTCCGAACTGAGACTCTGGAAAACATCACCATAGTTGCAATGTAATTGTAACTGAAACACATATGAAACCATTGCACGCTCACATGTGTTACACAGAAGACGAAGACAAATCATTAAAAAAAAAAACATGTGTGCAAAAAACGCACAAATATTCATCCTTAACATTTTAATGGTCCCATTCCTTCTTTCATTCAACTTTTGCCCGCTCATTTAAACAATGCAATATTAAAAATGTTTCTCTTGTTGAAATAAAATAAGCTCGTTTTCAACATTTACCGAGCTGAATTGCAGTGTATTATAGTAGTCATTTATATAGTACAATAATCTATTTACAGACTTATTTGATTGCTTCCGGCAATACTAAGGGAAGAAACTATCACTGGTTTTTCTGTATTTTGGTCTAATGGGTGTTGTTAACCAAGGAAATGTAATTTAACTAAACTGATTAGCTGTAGTAGAACTGTGTTGGCTCCCTTAAAGTAAAATGTTGTTAATAAACCTAAAAAGTTTTAAATGTATTTAATTGTAGATTAATGCAATTTCCTGTCTAATTAAGTACTGTTACTAGCTTTTAAGAACGTTATCTCATTGGAGACATGTAGATTATTATTCTACTACTTTGTAGGTGTTAATGGTTTAAATATTACTTTAATTCTAAATGTAGCTAAATGATTTTGAATATTTCTGAGACTATTTTCGTTTACTTATTATTAACTTTCTATGAATATATTCTAACTACAAAGGAAATTTGTTTGATAGTGCAACTTCAATAAAAAATAACTTGAACTTAGTACATGTTATGTTTACTATAATATTACTAACACAATCTATGTACACTAACTAATCTGTAGTAGCTCCAGATGACGGTGATGATGTAGCGTCCTCCTTCTGCTGAACTATGTAATCTATGTACACTAACTAATCTATAGTAGCTCCAGATGACGGTGATAATGTAGCGTCCTCTGCTGAACTCCAAAGTCTGAGGGTCTGGTCAGCAAATCTACTAACGTATTTTTAGTCCCTCTTATGTGTTTTGTGTTTTGTAATACAATACACAAAAGCCGGTCTCTGTGGCTGAAGGGCTTGCGAACGCGGTTTGTGAGCCCGTATTCCCGGGTTCGAAACACGGCGGTGCTGGTTTTTTCGAAAAAGGTATAGAGGCCGGTCGTTCAGAAAGAAATGGCAAACTACTGAACGTAACACTTGCCTAGTACATCAACAGCAGCTGAAAATGCTGGTGTTGACTGCAACGTCCCGTAAGGGATACGCAACACAAAATTTTATGTGTTTTACAGAAAATGAATAGTTTTGGGGTATAAGGGCCCAGCGTTAGATTCGATTGTTCTTCGGAAGCCCTTTTTCAATCACTGTCAACGGGGAATTGTCAGTTTCAACGACGAAATATGTTCCGGCAAGATACCTATCTAATTTAGTAATACAATACACAATTGCTAGAGCCCCCAATTGAGACACATCATATCTTGATTCTGCTGGAGTCAGCTTGCGTCTCACGTACAATATTGGATGAAAGATCCCATCGTAGGCTTGTATGAGTACTCTCGATATGGTTGTGGTACTCGCGTCTGTCCTAAAAGTATAGGGTAATTTTGGATTAGGTAACTTCAAGATAGGGATGTTACTGAAATAATGCTTCAATTGTGACATTGCATTATGTAAAGTAGCATCTTGTACATTGATTTTTGCATTAGATTTTAACAAATCAGAAAATACACTGGTAATCTGTGCCAAATTAGGAATGAATTTGTTATAATAGTTTACTAAGCCCAATAGGCTTCTCACTTGCTTCTTAGTTGTTGGCATAGTGAGATTCAAAATCTTAGTCACAATCTTTTCATCACTTTTTAAGTGGCCTTTTGATATTTTATAGCCTAGAAAGTCAATTTCTTCCAATGCCAACTCTACCTTAGTTGGTTTGACCGTAAGCCCAAATTTTGTCATGGTCAAAATATATTTTACCTCTTTCATCCAAATAAGAAATATAGATGGTAAAATAATACAAAATGAAGTGAAAATTTTCCTTCCGTTCAAAATATTCAAAAATGGTGGATAATTATACCCTATTTCAACATCTGCAGCCACATTAGTATGATAATCAATGGACCCATGATTGGTGTTGGTTGCAGTTTGTAAGCACACCATGCTGTCCATATAATCTTCAACATGATTAATGATATAATTGTGATGGAACTGATTATGCGCCATATTAACAGGTTTCTGTTCCGTTGTATGTCACTTTGGTTATGTCCCTTGAACTACATGTCACTATGCACTGCGTTACTGTTCGTGTGTTGCAGATTGTGCTGTCTGTTAGTACAAGACTGGTGGATATGTGAGTTTTGTAGTAAGTCCGGTGTATGGGTTGTCTGTTGTGTATCATGTCTGTTCGTGTCAGTGCTGTCTTGTAATGTTGTTATACTGGTAGTGCAACTTTCTGTTAGTTTAATAGTCTGCTCTCTACAAATTTTGTGTATAGCGTTACAATAGTTTGCCTGAAGAGAATATGAGTTATGTAACCTTTTATGGTGTTTTGTTGTAGTCTGAACAGTTGCGTCCCTTGACTTTGTACATTATGGTTGCTGTTCTTGGTTATTTAATTCTTCATTAGTGGTTGTTACTTTAATTTGTGGTTTTGTTTGCAGATGCTTTTTCTCCCATGCATTAATCTGTTTGCCTGTGCAGTATTTTAAGTCCGGTAAACACCCTATGATCAAATCTGTGCACAGGTTATCAAGAATTGCGCACCTAAATGTGCCTGTAAGAAACGGTGTACATATGCGGGCTGTGGCTAGTGGGTATTTCTCCACATTGCCTGCAAATGTTCGGCAACTCACGAACTCGCCAGTGTAATCTTCTGTATTGGCTAACTCCTTTCTTAAACCCACGAGTGTACATCCGGAATCAAGCAAGACTTGACAAGTTTTATCGTTAACCATCCCCTGGTGGAAGGTTAATCTTCCCATGTCGGAAATTACTGCATTGGCATTTTCATTGGCAATCGGGATTTTATGTCCGCAATTCAAAATACCATCATCATGGAACTTATGACAAGTTTGGCATCTATCATAGTTAAGAATATCTATCGCTGCTAACGCATTCTCTTCACATTCTTGTGTCTGTTCTACATCACACTCACTTTCCGATGATGAGTCAATTTCCACTGCATTCACACTTCTCAATTTCTGGCGACCCTTACAGTGAGAACTATAGTGGCAATAAGATTTGCAAAAGTAGTATTTAACAGCACGACGGTAAGTTTCTCGTTTATTTTGCTGTTTTTTTTTTATCATCATCTCTAGGTGAGATGGATAATTTGGATTAGCATCACACATTCCAAATTGATCGTGAAAGAATTTACAGTATGGACACTGTGGTGGATTAGGTCTTTGTTTCTCTCTGTATTTGAATGGTCTTTGAGGTTTACTATTAGCTGCTGCTACTATGTTGTTCTCATCTATGTTAGAGCTAAATATGTCTCTGTTGGAAGAAAAATAAGCTGACCCTCTCTTTTCTAATTGTTCTAATGAATCAACATCAGCTTGTTGTAAAAATTTAGCAAAAGGGCTTGGGATTGTTGAAATAATTTTGTCCATAATCATTAAATCCCTACGTTTTTCATAGTTTTTGTTAATCTTTGCTGCGTTCAGCCACTTATTATATACGTCCTGTACGTGAGAGACGTAATCAATGAAGGTCTGATTACTTTTGGGTTTCAATTTGGAAAACTGCACTTGATACCCTGGGGCATCTAATAAAAAATGTTGCATAATGCGTTGGTGAATATAGTCATAGTCATTCCTTAGTTCTTGGGGAATGGACTCTATTACTTTTAAAGGCTCCCCTGAGAGGTTCTTTATATAAATCATGGCCCAATGCTCCCTTGGTACCTCCTGGAATTTTAACTGAAACTCAACATTCTCAGACCAGGCAGAAATGGAATCGCCTTGGAAGAATGGTTTTACTATCCCTTTGCACTTATTATACTTGTTTTCCTCTTCTTTACTTTTCAACTTCGTAGTTGCAATGTGTACATGCGACTCGATCTCCAGTTCTTTCATTTTAAACTGGGTTTGTGTCTCAATTTCTTTTAATTTGGATGCTTTAGCTGATTCCATATCTTTTAGTTCTTTTTTATGTAAACGTTCTTGAGCTCTTTCCTCCCTCTCTGCAGCAGCTTTACTATCAGTATATTCTTTATACTCTTTCTTTTCCCATTGTTCTAATTTATCGCCTCTAAATCCTAGATCTTTCCCTGCCTCAACGCATTCTTTTAACGTTGACATTGTTACAAGTTATGTTTACAAACAAAAATTACAATGTGCACTAATAATACAATATTTATCGTATAATTGAATAATACAGATGTTAATTTACAGCATCGTAACAAAATTAAGATGCTGCTTTAAATTACAATGTCAAAAAATTGGGGTACTCATCTGATCTTCTGTAAATTTCTGCTTTCTACTCTGCTCTCGAGGATAATCTTCTGCTTTCCCCTGTTACAATACCCGGGCTGTTAGTATCAATTTCACACTCCACTTCTGGTGTGTAGAGTAGTCACAATTAATATTCAAACAAAACAATGATAATACAAGAATAATTTTGTCTGTCGAGTCAAATCTTCAGAAAGGAGAACTGGAATATGGAATATATTGTTGTTAATTTTGTCTGTCGTCGTGTCTTTTGTCGTGTAGTCTTCACTGGCTTGGGACATCAACTGAAACGTCATCCTGAAAACATGCTGCGTATCATTTTTACATCAATTCAAATACGTTTAATTAGTTTGCACGCACTCGTGATGGATTCAGTCTTACTTTCACCTTTCGATATTAGACGTTCACGTAAGTTAAGGTTTTAACCATTCACACTAGCACTGGATTCGTTCAATCTCTTAATTACACACTTTCTAGTAGGCGGTAAATTCTTTCGGTCATTCAACTGACCACTTTCTGACACCACGTTAACTTATTCTAGTAGGCAGTAGATTCTTTTACACCTTCTGACACAACGTTAAGCTGCCTGTCAACATCTTGTCTCACACACAGGCACTCTTGCTTCTTCATCCACGCCCAAAGAAACATCCGTTGTGTGGATGGTACATCACGTCTTTTATTTCAGGCGAACATGAGCGCGTTTTTCATTATACCCAGGCGGTGGCTGCCTGCACAAATATACAAATGCCGCCTTCTCTAAAATACTCATACACAATCACTTATTCAAACTCCACACTCGCTATCAACTAGCGCCTTCGCAAACTAAGCATTTGCCCTCAGAAATACACAAGTGTCCTCCCATGAAAACTGTCGCGTCCCGTCTAACGATTTTCAACAGGTCGGCTGGCTTTGTCGTCCTAGACCCCGTGCTGTCCGTAAAATCCCGTGCTGTCTGTCAGACCCCGTGCTGTCCTATCTTACTCGTAGTCCGTCCGTGCTAAGCTAGGTTGTACTAACGTCTGGTCTGTTCAGGGTGGTATCCCGTGAACTGGCGTCCATTCCTATCCTCTGGGTTGGTCCTACCGGTGTCCTGGTTATGACACGTCTGTGTCCCCACCTAAGTCCTGTCTCCCGTTTATCTACTGTCCTGTAGATGTCCTGTCTTATGACCATTCTAAGTCTTAACTTGTGTTCTGTCTCTACTCTATCTACTACCCTGTAGAAGTCCTTATCTATGTCCTATATGTCATTACCTCTATTCTGTCCCTTGTCCTCTTTATGTCCTGCACATACCTCCTCAACACATTGACATTGGGCCGTGTCGGAGAGAGTTCTACTAGTTAAATTGATTGGCAGACCTTCTAGCATTAATGTTATTCAAGTATATGCCCCAACAGGAGAATCCAGTGAAGATAGTGTAGAGGAATTGTATAATGACATAGAGTTTGCCTTAAAGAAATGTAAAAATTCAGAAATAAACATCATAATAAGGGACTTCAATGAAAAAGTAGGAAATCAAGGTGATAGATACACAGTAGGAAACTATGGTTTAGGAGAGAGAAATGAATGAGGATTCAGACTCGTAGAGTGGGCAAAAGAACATGAAATGATTGTAGGAAACACCTTGTTTAAGCAACACCCTAGAAGATTATGGACATGGAGGCGTTCTGATAGCAGGATCAGTAACCAGAATGACTACATTCTGATTAGCAGAAGATTTATAAACACACTAACAATAGCAAAAACAGTTGCCAGTGCTGATTGTTATGGTGACCACAGACTACTTACAGGAACACTGAGGATAAAGTTGAAGAAAGTCAAGTATATAACAGGAAACACTAAATATGATTTGTGTATATTGAGTAATGACAAGGAAATACAAAACAAAATCAACATAGAAGTACGGAACAGATTTGATATATTGTCTGATCTAGAGATATTATTCCAGGATGTGGATGATCAATGGGAAATGTTGAAGAATTCAATCAGTTTGGCTGCTGGAACAACTATTCCAAAATTTAAGAAGGTGGGTCGTAAGAAATGAATGACAGAAGAAATTTTACATTTAATGGAAACAAGAAGACTCAACAAAAATAATTCTGCCAAATATGAAGAAATTTACAGACAAGTCAGAATATTATGTAAGGAGGAAAAAGAAGCATGGCTTTAGGAAAAGTGCTTAGACATTGAAAAACAACACAACAATCAAAATACCAAATTAGTGCACACAAGAATTCAAGAACTTACTAATAAAAGAACAAGTGCATCAACAGGCTGTCTAAAAACTAAAGAGGCAACATCATAATAGAAAAAGATCAGATTCTACATGTATGGACAGATTATGTGAAAAACCTTTATAATGATAACAGAGAGGAACAGTATGATATTAGATTTAATAATAAGGACCGCCAATTTTGAAGATGGAGGGTCGAAATGTTCTTAAGCATATGAAAACTGGCAAGGTCCCCGGTGCAGATAACATCACAACAGAAATTATTAAAGCTTTAGAGGAATTTGGACTAGAGCAAGTCACCAGACTGCTGAACACATATGATGCTGGTTATATACCTTCTGAATTATGTAACTCTATATTTATTGCAATCCCAAAGAAATCAGGAACCTTGGAATGTGATCAACATAGAACAATTAGTATAATGAGTCACATCACAAAGATTTTGCTACGAATTATCATGCAAAGAGTGAGGAAGAAAATACAACCTGAAATAGGGGAAGAACAATGTGGGTTTGTAGAAGGAAAGGGTACAGTAAATGCTGTGTATATGCTGCGAACAGTTATTTAACGTCCTATAGAAGTAAACAAGGATATACACCTTTGTTTTATTGACTACACAAAGGCATTTGATAGAGTTTGATATGTTAACATGGTGGATATGTTTGCAGGTCTACAAATTGATGGGAAAGACATTAGACTTATAAAAAACATATATTGGAAACAACAAGCTGCCATAAGGATTGATAATGAAGTGGGACAATATCATCCTATTATGAGAGGTGTTAGGCAGGGATGTGTAATGTATCCACATCTTTTTTCCCTGTACAGTGAAAATATTTTCAGAAATGTAGAAGATATAAATGGAATCAGCATTGGAGGACGAAACATCTATAACATTAGATATGCAGATGATACAGTATTGATTGCAGATAATGCACATGATCTACAACAATTAATAGACGCGGTTGTTGTACACAGTGAGCAACTAGGGTTGGAATTAAATTGTAAGAAGACACAGGTTATATCCGTCACTAGGAAGAACGAAGTACCACAATGTAATATACAAGTAAATGGGAATATTCTTCAAAAAGTAAATCGGTATAATTATCTCGGAACAGTCATAACATCTGATGGGGGATGCCTTGTATAGATTAGAACAAGAATGTCCATGGCGAAAGTAGCCTTTAGCAAGATGAAAAACATACTGACCAATAAAAAGATGTCAATTGAAACGAGAAAAAGAGTGTTGAGATGCTACATAGAGCCTGTTCTTGTGTATGGATGTGAAACTTGGACAATGTGCAGTCAAACTGGAAAACATCTGATGGCTGCAGAAATGTGGTTTCGGAGGAAAATGCAAAGAATACCATGGACAGACAGAAAAACCAATGACCAAGTACTACAGGAGACAAATGAAAATCGTAAATTGATTAGAGAAATTAGACGTAGACAGTCAAAGTGTTTTGTACATGTTATGAGAAGAAATGGATTAGAGAATTTAGTGACAACTGGCAAGATCGAAGGGAACAGACCAAGAGGAAGACCGAGAGGAAAATACCTGGATGGCTTGACCACATGGCATGGACGAGACAGCGACACTGAGCTGATCCACGACGCTGGTGATCGGGTGAAATAGCGAGTTATGACCGCCCACGCTTTCCGGCATGGCACAGACTGAGACCCGCAAATCACGTTTTATGTAGACGTCTATAGTCGTTTTAGTATGTACTATTAAATTTAGCTTCCATTATTACGTATACTGGGGGGGGGGGGGATTTTTAGGGAGGAAATACGAAAAAAGGGGGGGGGGGGAATGACGTTCTGAAAATATGGTGAATGGGGGAACGGGCCAAAAAACAAAGTTGAGAACCACTGTTCTTAATAAATTTCCGTGTCTACTGCATCTGTCTAACGTCTACTGCATCTTTCTACTGTCTGAATAACTTTCATCTACTTATCTGTCTAGGGTGTGACAAAGGGATATTGCATGTATTATTATTATTATTATTATTATTATTATTATTATTATTATTATTATTATTATTATTATTATTATTATTTCAACTTGCATTACGCAATTGCATTTTGTGATTACACCTAGACTGAAACAGTGCTGACGGGAGGCTGGCGAGAGGCTGGCGAAGTGGATAGCTTACTGCGCTGGTATGACCATGAGCACGGTCAGTGGCGCACTCCACGCCTGGACACTATTGCTTACCACAGTGAGGTCAAGCTGACCCACCTAAGCATCCCTGCCCCTTCAGGTCTATCAAATGTGATGCCGTTATCATATCACAGACCCATCACATGAAACTTCTTCGGGACATTTGTTTTTTAAATACTGCTAAAACCCGTCTAGATTTAATCAGGTCAAAAATATAACGTTTCAAAATGTAATTCCAGATTTCGTCCTCGTTATAAATGTGACTCCTCTGTATTTCCGTTTTACTGGATGCAGCTGGGGGGGAGGGGGGGGGGGTGGTCTGCAACAGAGAACCACGAGTAGCAATTTGTAACGGCCATAATGTTTGTTTGCGCAATGAGATCTCGTTTCCACCATTCTTCCACATGTGATTGACAAGCTTTTGTCGCTTAGTAGTCCTTGACATTCAACCATTGTTTGTACCCAGGGGTACACCGTGTCAGCATGACCAGGTCGGATAATCGCCAAGATTGGCCCCGGATTCTGGACAAATCCTTTCGGAATGATGGCTTCCCATGTGGATCCGCTCAGTCATCAACAAGACTCGTTAAAGTTTAAATGATTAAGTGACATAGAATGATAAATTGTCTCATTGACACTTCCCGTAAGTGTCATGGGCTTATAAATCTAACTATAGTTAAAATATAATTACAGTAGTTGTCCCTGGACAACCCCCTTTAATTTGATATATAATACAACATGTCTACTACCATATTAACAACTCTTAAGTCACAATTGTGATACATAGCTACTTCCCATTTCCACCATCTATTTTTTTTTTTGGGGGGGGGGGGGGGCAAACCTAATTTTTGTTTGTCACTGAATGTGTTAAGTCTAGCGGAGAGGTCGTGACATGTGCAGCACGTGTTCCAGTCTTCTAAATGATTTCACATAGGCCATCGACCACAGAGAGCTTATCACATAGAATATAAAATTACACAAAGTAATGCAGCTTTACAGAACAGAATTACACACAACACAGGAAGTTGCGGCAACCAGATTCATTAGCAAAAATTCCATACACAAAACACAACGTATAATCGCGAAGAAGACCCTCCAAGACTATATAAGGCATAAGAACCGGAAGGAAAGAAAGAAAAGATGAAAAAATTGAAACAATTAAGAGAAAATATTAATTTCATTTTCACAGACGTGTTATCACATTAAATAGAAAGATACACGATACACAGACAGGTTATCACGTACAATCGCCAATACAAATATTGATATTTCCATTTCTTGGATTACCTAAACTTCTTTGAAGAATCATGTAAATCACTCCTTAATGTGTTCATCTGTATCGTTTGTAATTGCGTAAGACTCCACAAAATTCATCTTTGATTTCATATTTAGGGTTCTACATACTGCTATTTTTGTTCTCGGACTTACAGCTGCCCACACTATAAGTGAATTCTCTGCCTCTTTAAATATCATTAGGGCCACTCCTTTGTGTGTGTGGGGGGAGGGGCAGAGGAGGAAGGTGGTGTTTATGTATAACCTGAGAACATTATTGTTTCACCTGTGCTTAGACGCTATTTGCTGCCCCGTTTCTAACTCTTTGACTCGCTCTATATATATATATATATATATATATATATATATATATATATATATATATATATATATATATATATATATATATATATATATATATATATATACTAGCTGACCCGGCCCGGCTTCACCCAGACCCTGGCGGGGATCTATCTGTCTGCCTGTCTGCTTGTCTGTCTGTCTGTCTGTCTGTCTGTCTGACCCGGCCCGGCTTCGCCCAGCCTCTGGTGGGGAGCATCTCATTTAATTCATATAAGTAGTCATATAAGCTCCCGTTCCCGACTATCTGTCTGTCTGTCTGTCTATCTATCTGACCCGGCGCGGCTTCGCCCAGCTCCTGGCGGGGAGCGTCACATTAAATTCATATAACAAAAACAAAAGTAACTTAAGAATGTCTTTCCACACACCATCCATTATTTTTAATGAAAACTGGTTTTAATCACCTACATGACTGTAGATAACTTCTTTAAACATAAAAAGATGAGTTAGAAAATTTTCACTATTTAAATAGATGCATTATTTTTATGAAACCTTTGAAAATGCTTTAAAGATTATAACATTATTTATTATAACTCAAATGCCTGTAAATAACTGTAGACAAAGAGTTTATAAATCTTTGAAAACAATGCAACAATCTATATATTAAATATATAGCAATGTTATTAAAAGTTATGCCCCTTGAAATACCTTTTCTTAAGTTAAGTCCCCTCGCTATATAGAAATGATAATGTAAATTTAAATATTAAATGTTAGTAAGTAAATAGCTGATTGTACACTAAAAAAACTATGACAGTTGGCTGCACGGGAATGAAAAGAAAACATGTAGAAAATTCCATCTGAATCGGATGGACCGTTCGCGAACGCATACAGAACGAACATACATACATACATCGTCTTTTATAGATAGATGAGCTCATATATATATATACTAGGCGACCCGGCCCGCCTTCGCCGAGACCCTGGCGGGGAGCGTCTCATTTAATTCATATAAGTAGTCATATAAGCTCCCGTTCCCGGAAATATGGCGAACAGATTGGAAGAGAACAATCTTCATTCCAATAACTAAATAGAGCAACCTGAAACTACTGAACGTAAACTTACCAATATATCACGAACACCCAATAAATGCTGGGATGACTGCGGCGTATTTCAAAGGATATTCAACTTACTTTCTCGCCAAAAAAAAAAAAAAATTACATTATTCTGTATAGGTGTCGAAGAGAAATAAAAAGATGATTTAGAAAATTTTCACGTATCTAAAATAGATGCATTATTTTTATGAAAACTTTGAAGATGCCTCAAAGTTTTTATCACTTTGTTTATAACTCATGTGACTGTAGATAGCTTCTTTAAACATTTTATAAAACTTCAACAATTATTTAAATTACATAATATAGCAATTCTACTAAAGTAATGTCCCTTGATATAACTTTTGTTTCTTAAGTTAAGTCCCCTTGCAATGTTTTAGTTAATGTTAATTTAATACGTAAGTAACTGTTTTTAAACTAACAAACTATGCCAGTTGGCTGCGCGGGAATGAGAAGAACATCTGTAGAAAATTTCATCTCAATCGGATGGACCGTTCGGGAACGCATAAAGGACACACAAAGACATAAACATTATATATATATATATATATATATATATATATATATATATATATATATATATATATATATATATATATATATATATATATATATATATACTAGAGGACTCGGCCCGGCTTCGTCCAGTCCCTGGCGGGGATCTATCTATCTATCTATCTATCTATTTATCTATCTGTCTGTCTGTCTGTCTGTCTGTCTGCCTGCCTGCCTGTCTGTCTGTCTGTCTGTCTGTCAGTCAGTCAGTCAGTCAGTCTGTCTGTCTGTCTAGAGAGAGAGAGAGAGAGAGAGAGAGAGAGAGAGAGAGAGAGTTGAATTGCATCACTAATATTTACGTTACAAAATGTATATGTACAATTTTTCTCAATTTTCTTTACAATGTTGCGAGAATGCTCACGACAATCGTCATTGTGTGTAAAGTGTGGGAGTTTGTTCATAATAGTAGGTTGGGGGATGGTGGGGATGTGTGTGTGGGTGGATTCGTGATGTGTGTGGGTGGGCTCAGGATGTGTGGGTGGGCAGGGTGGGATTGTGTGGGTGGGTGCTGGATTTGTGTGTGGGTACGTGCAGGATGTATGGTTTGGCGGGGAGATGTGTGTGGGTTGGGATGTGTGTTTGGCTAGGCGGTTGTGGGTGAGTGGGTGGAGGAGGATATGTGGGTGGGTGATTGTTGGTGGGTTATGGGATGGGTGGGGGATATATGTGTGGGTTGGGAGATGTGGGTGTGGGGGATATGTGGTGGGTGGGAGATGTGTACATGTGGGGGTGGTTGTGGGTGTGGGGATGTGTGTGTGTGAATGAGGGATGTGTGTGGGTGTGGGATGTTTGGGTGGATGAGATGGGGAGTGTGTGGGTGGGTGTGCAGGTGAGGGATTTGTGGGTGAATGTGTGTGGGGGTGTGTGTGGGTTGGGGGATGGGTGCGTGATGGGTGTGGGTTATGGATTTGGTGATGTGTGTGTGGGTGGGGGTATGTCTGGGTGGGTGTGGGTGTGTGTGGCTGGATGGAGGATGTATGTGTGGGTAGTGAGGGTGACTGTAGGTGGGGGATGTGTGGGTGGGTTGAAGATGTGTGTGTGGGTGAGGGATGTGTCTTGGGGATGTGTGTGGGTGTGGTGTTGTGTGGGAGGGGAGATGGTGTTGATAAAGGATGTGTGTGTGTGTATGTGTGGGGGGATGTGGTTCTGTGTGGGTGTGCAGGTGGATGAAAGATGTGAGAGGGTGGGGGACGTGTGTTTAGATCGGTGGTTGGGGTGTGTGAGTGTTGGTGGTTGGATGGGAGATGTATGTGTTGATGAGTGGGTGAGGGATGTGTGGGTGTTAGTGGTTGAGGGATAAGTACGTGTGTGGAGGGATGTGTGAGGGGATGAACGTATGGGTTTTGGATGTGTGTGTGTGTGGGTTGTGTGTGCGTGGATGGGAGGTGTGTGTTTGTGAATGGGGGATGTGTTGGTGGGTGGTGATGTGAGTGAGGGATGTGTGTATGCGTGGGGAGATGTGTGTGTGGGTGGGGATGTCTGTGTGTATGGGTAGGGGTGTGTGGTTAAGGGATGTGAAGCTGGGAGATTGGTGGGTGGAGGATGTGTGGTTGGGTAGAGGATATGTGGGTGGGTGATTGTATATGGGTAAGGGTGTTGTTAAGGGATGTGTGTTTAAGGTATGTTTGGTTGGGGGATGGGTGGGTATAGGATATGTGGGTGGGTAGAGGATATGTGTGTGGGTGAGTGTGTGTAGGTTAGGAGATGGTGGAGCATGTTTGTATGGGTGGGCTCGGGATCTGTGAGTGGGCTGGGGGAGATGGGAGATTATGTTGGTGGGTGCGGAATTTGTGTGTGGGTAGGTGCGGAATATGGGAGTTGGCGGGGAGATGTGTGTGTGGGGGGAATGTGTGGTTGAGGGATGTGTGTTTGACTGGGTGATTGAGGTGTGTGGGTGGAGGAGGATATGTGGGTGGGTGATTGTTGGTGGATAATGGGACAGGTGGAGGATATGTGAGTGGGTGGGAGATGTGTGTAGGTGGGTGGGTGTGTGTGGGTGGGGGTTGTGTGGGTTGGGGAATGTATGTGTGCTTGGGGTGTGGGTGGATGGGATGTGTGGTGGGTGGGAGGTGTATGTGGTGGGTGGGAGGTGTATGTGGTGGGGAGATGTGTAGGTGTGGGGATATGGTGGATGGGTGGGGGAATGTGTGTGAGTTGGGGAATGTATGTGTGCTTGGGGTGTGAGTGGATGGGATGTGTGGTGGATGGGAGGTGTATGTGGGTGGGGAGATGTGTAGGTGTGGGGATATGGTGGATGGGTGGGGAAATGTATGTGTGTCTGAGTTGTGTGTGTGGTTGGGTGGGGGATGTGGGGTGAATGGGGGATGCGTGGACGGGTGGTGGATGTGTCTCATAATATGGTAATATGCATTGTTTATGTTTACAAAATTCATTTGACAATATTTTTTCCTATGCACTAATGATGAACGAAAGATTAGTGATTGGAAGGGCCGAATGAAAGACGGGCCTGCGTGCCCAATTTGTTATCCTTTGAAAATAAAGTATGTTCGTTCGTTCGTTCTATCTATCTAATCTATCTATCTATCGATCTATCTATCTATCTATCTATCTATCTATCTATCTATCTATCTATCTATCTATCTATCTATCTATCTATCTATCTATCTGTCTGTCTGTCTGTCTGTCTGTCTGCCTGCCTGCCTGCCTGCCTGCCTGCCTGCCTGTCTGCCTGCCTGTCTGTCTGGATGGATGGATGGCTGTCTTGTATTTTTCTCTCATTCTCTTTCGCTGACTTAATAGCTGTTTGTCTTTCTCCCTCTGCAAGCAACGCATACATTTCTGAGACATGTTAGAACAGATCTTACGATATAAATCAAATCAAATCAAATCAACTTTATTTTCAAAGGGTAACAAATTGGACACGCAGGCCCGTCTTACATTCGGCCCTTCCAATCACTCGTCTTTCGTTCATCAAGAGCATTATACATTTACATAGGAAGAAAGATAAACATTGTGAAATGAATGTTGTAAACATAATCAAGACAAATTACCATGTTATGAGGCCCATATCCCATCTACCCATACATCCCCCACCCACACACACACACACCCAGGGACACATACATACCCCACCAAGCAACCCATCCCCAACCCGCACATCCCCCACCCTCAGACACTGCCCTCACCTGTTCCCCCAACCATAACACATTCGCCACCCACAAACATCCCCCACCAACCCACACCCACCCACATACACATCCTAACCCACACATCCTCTCCCCCACCCACACCTCCAACCACCCATCCCCCAGCCACATCTCCATCGACCACATATTCCCCACCCACGCACACACATCTCCCACCAACCCACACATCGCACATCTACTCACACATCCCCAAACCATACACACACATTCCCACCAACTGACATCTCCCTACCTCGACACATACACACATCTCCCTAACCACCTATACATCCCCAATCCACTCACACACACCCCACCACCCACACATACATCCTCCACCCACCTACACATGCCCTAACCCAATCCCCCACCACACACCCCCACCCGCACATCACATACATCCTCTACCACGCAATATTCCCAACCCACACACCGCACACATATCCCTCACATACACATCCCACACCCACATACCACCTTTCATCCCCACCTACACACCACACATATATCCCCCACCCACATACCACACAATAAAAAGAACGTGTACAACAAAACAAAGGCTACGCGTACACACACCACCCACACATACATCCTCCACCCACCTACACATGCCCTAACCCAATCCCCCACCACACACCCCCACCCGCACATCACATACATCCTCTACCACGCAATATTCCCAACCCACACACCGCACACATATCCCTCACATACACATCCCACACCCACATACCACCTTTCATCCCCACCTACACACCACACATATATCCCCCACCCACATACCACACAATAAAAAGAACGTGTACAACAAAACAAAGGCTACGCGTACACACACGCACACACACAGACAGACACTGAATTCATTGTCACCTGCGAATGTAAAAGGCAGTGGGGGAAAAAAAACGTTTCAAACGAGAACAAATATTTGTCACATTCTGTCAAACAAGCGAGGACTAGGACAATCGCAAGTGGATCAACCAAACAATTTACACCTTGATTACGTTTTTTTCCCTCCCATGCTAGGGACGCAACCGACTCAACCAGGGAATGTGGATTTTGAGAGAAGACTAAACGATTTCCTTATAATGTGTTCATCTCGGTGTGAACAGTGTAAATATGGCAAGAATCATCTAGCAAAATTGCAACAATACAATCAAATCGTCCAGCTAGGACATGCGCGCTGGCTTAACTAAATATACTGGTCCACGCGCTTGAATGGTAGCGCCCCCTGGAGACCACCAGAACGGAAGTCGTTATCCTCTCAATCTGGTGCACTGCCTGCTGGGAAACCGTCTGGAATATCTTGTATTTTTGTGGTAGGTAAACAGACGCGCAGCTACCATTTGTTGACAGATTTGCTGCAAATCTGATTTGTCCGCGTTGAGTTTATTGGAAAAAAACGCTGACCTTATTCTTTCACTGGTTTTTGTTTTTGCGAATTGTCAATTTAAGCGTCTTTAGTAGTTTGAGAAGAATGAAAAGGATAGAGACAAAAACACGGTGATTAATGCAAAATTAACAATCAGTGCGCCGGTAACTCACTAAACAACAATTCAAACCCCACTGAAAGAAGAAAATCTCTTTCAGTTAAAGTGGTAATTGAATATTTTGTGTTGCAAGGAAAGTCCCAAGAAGACGACAATAGGCGAGAAAACAAAGCGATAATACTGTAATAGACGCATAAAGCCATGAGAAAATCAAGAGTCTGAATCTTTGTATTTGCTTCCCTCTGGCGAGGCACATGGCAGTGAGCCTGTGTGATGTGACTGTTGGTAACACTGCTTTGTTTTACCAGTTTCCATAGGATTTTCGGTGACATTGTTTTCAGAAGAACTTCACAATGCCGTTATCTTCAGTAAAGCTTCAAATACATATTACCTTCATTAAAACTTCACATCATTACCTTTATTTGAACTTCACAATATTACCTTCATTGGAACTTCACATCAACATTACCTGCATTAGAAATTCACAATGTTACCGTCACTAGAACTTCACATCGATATTACCTTCATTAAAAATTCACAATATTACCGTCATTGGAACTTCACAACGACATTACCGTTATTAGTAATTCACAATATTACCGTCATTAGAACTTTACATCGACACTACCTTCACTAGAACTTCACAATATTACCGTCATTAGAAATTCACATCGACACTACCTTTATTAGAACTTCACAATATTACCGTCATTAGAACTTCACATCGACATTACCGTCATTATAAGTTCATAATATTACCTTCATTAGAACTTCACTTCGACATTACTGTCATTAGAACTTCACTTCGACATTACTGTCATTAGAACTTCACATCAACATTAACTTCATTAGGACTTCACAACGACATTGCCTTCATTAGAACTTCACATCGACATTACCTTCATTAGAACTTCACTTCGACATTACCTTCATTAGAACTTCATATCGACATTACCTTCCTTAGAACTTCACATCGACATTACCTTCAGTAGAACTGCACAATGACATTACCTTTAGTAGAACTTCAAATAGACATAACCTTCGTTAGAATTTCTCTAAGACATTAGCTTGAACAGAATATCTCTATAACATTAGCTTGAACATAACTTCTGAGTGACATTACCTGCAGTAAACATGTAACATTAGCAATACACAGCGCCATGGTTAAAGACTAGCATATCTGCTGCATGTTCTGTGTCTAAATCCTTCCACAATTCTCTGATCTGATCTGACCTTCGTCATACGGCCAGTTATGAACTTTCTGTATGTCATCACTATAATCAAGTTCTATGCCAAGTGACAGTCGTTCGTGCATCTCCACAAATCTCCGTCCACTGATGATATCCCTTCACACGACTGTCCAAGTCCATCCAGCTTCTTGTATATCTGTCGCTGATAATATTCTCTGTCCCAGTCCATCTAGTTTCTTGTCTCTGGGTCTGCCTCGGTCTCTTTTACCGTTGATCTGTTCGGTCGTCATAATGTTTTCCAAGGCCTACGCATCTCATCACATGGCCAGAGTACGTTCATTTGTGCCTGTTTATTTGTGTATATACTATTCTACTTCATTAGCCTTTTGCAGGCAATCGTTACTCTGGCAGTTCAAGCTATTCACAGTTTTTGTTTAGATACCATATTTCTGAAGGAGAAGACGAGGAAGAAGTCGGGTTGAAAAGGGGGGGGGGGAGGAGAAGAAGAAGAAGATCCAAGTAGAAATAGGTGGATGATGATGATGATTATGAGAAGGAGATACAAGTAGAAATTGACAGCGGAGTAGCTAATAGATAAGACGCCCATCTCTAAATCGTGCACACCTGGTTTCATTCAGATTGTGGACTGTAGATGATTACAACTTGAGGCAGGCTTGTGGTTCTTCCCCGAGTGCCGGGCTAGAGATCCATCCTTGAGTGGAAGTTTGAAAGTGCGAGCCTATTTGACCACAGCGTACACATTAATATGTAGGGCATATGTCGCTCTGGTATTCACGCGTCTGGTTCTTCGCTTCTGAATGCGGTTCGTGCACTGAGCTGAAGTTTCTTCTTATAATAACTATGTGAGGAGACTACAGCACTTGTGGAGATATCCTTTTGCACTGACAGTGGTTCTTTACCAAACCAAACCTCCCTCCCCCAGTCCCCACCTCCCCCACCCACTCAATCCCCACCCTCCCCCGCCACGAATATTATTTTTTTTTAACTGCAAATAAGCGAACGAGCGAACAAACTTTATTTTCAAAGGGTTAAGAATTGGCACGCACATACTGGTCTACCAAAATGAGACTGGCTGTTATACTAAGGTTTTACTATTAATATTATTATTACTGTTGTTGTTGTTATTATTATTATTATTATTATTATTATTATTATTATTATTATTATTATTACAGTATTATTATTACAGTATTATAATTATTACTATTAAAGGGAAAGGTAATATGCATTGAGACAGTATTCGAACAGTTTGCTATTATATGTATAGGGATTTGTGATGTCTTTGATTTCTTGTGGAAGATTGTTCCACAGCTGAGCTGCGGGGTACGTTAAGTTTGTTTTGTATAAGTCTATCCTATACTTCGGGATGTGTAATATATTTAGTCTTTACCGTGTCTAGCATTATATTTAAACAATGGCCAAAGGTAATTTGGGCCATTCCGATGCAGGATTTTGTGAATTAGTTTGGCATTATTGAAAAGTAAGCGTTTGCGGAGTGGTAGTAACTGAAGGCGTTTATGAAGATTTGGATTGTAAGTTACGTGTTTACTATAAATTAAACTCATAGGCCGTCTTTATACGAACAACGATTGTTCTGAGTGCGCTACCAGTGGACAAGACATACATTATTGAAGATGTATTGTGGGTAACCCTTATTGTGCCGGTCTCTCTGGCCGAGGGATTACACCACTTTCTCCGTAATCCCGTTTATCACGCAGTCTCGTAGCGGGCGAGAACTGGGAGCGGTTCGTCCCCTGCTGGTGACTTGCGGGATAACTGAGCCGGCCGCTCAGAAAGCAATGGCAAACTACTGAGCGTAATCTTGCCAAGAAATCAACAGACAGTTGAAAGATGCTGCTGTTGACAGCGATGTCCTGTAAAAGGTTATGCGAATAAAAAATATTTAAAAAACCCTTATTGTGGAGATGGTACTTGAGTTATGGATTATTTGGGGGTTAGATACCAGGTCATACAATGTCGTAATCCCCCTACCGCCTGCTACTGTACACCTGAAACACCGTGGCTGGCACTTTTGCCTGCCGGTCAGATTCTCGTGTGTTCGAATCCGCATGGAGACGTGGATTGTTGTAAAATGACCTCGTCTGACGGGTCAGGAGTTCACGCTTCTGGTGTAAAGTTAGTTGTATGTCCTGTGCACGACGTTGCAGTCAGTTCCAGCATTTAGTGGCTGTTGGTGATTTACTAGTCAGTTTTACAAAGGCCAAGCAGGGTTTGGCTGCGATGCGGTGATGGCGGCGGCAAACTGCGCCATTTATGTCTTCTTTAAGAGGGTCTGGTCCTTTCTATTTTGGAGTATGCGATGGCGATCCTGGCTCTCAGCCATAATCAGATAGAAAGGATGGAAAGGATACAGAACGAGGCTATGCGCATTATTCTTGGATGTACAAGAGATACAGCATGCAGGGCGATGCGCTACCATCTTGATTTCCAACCACGAGGGACAGAATATAAATTTGCCAAGCACGTGCCTATCTCAGAGTCAACGCAAACACACAACATCCACTGCATAGCGAGATTAAGAAAGTAAAGGGCAGCAGGTTAAAAAGAGGAAAGTCGTGGATGGGTCAAGCCGAAGACCCTCTTCAGCAGTTGTGTTCACTTGAGGACTCAGGCGAGGAGTGGGTACAAGTGCCAACAGAGTTCTGTACATCCTTTTCATTGTGCATCCAACTAGACAGGAAATGCAGACAAGAAACTCCAGCTGCTGTGGAGGTGGAAGTACAGGCTCTGATCTTCGAGAATTCTTTAGAGTATGATGCTGTCATTTACACGGATGAGTCGGTCGACCGAGGAGTGAGAAGTTCATGGGCTTTTACGGCTCAGACCGGAGGGAAAATTATGAAGGAAGAGTCTGGCGGTTTTGCTTTGACCACAAGCAGCCTGACTATGGAAGTCATGGCAGTAAGTAAAGCAATAACATGGCTCGAGATGCATACATTCAATCGGGCATGTGTCCTTGGTGACTCAATGAGTATGCTCAGGAGGATAGAGATGGGGTGGGTCCGAAGAGAGTGGCTGCTGTCTCTGAAGCGGTCTCGGCTGGCAAAGATTAGTTTGATCTTAGTGCCAGGGAATGCGGGTGTACAAGGGAATAAGCAGGTTGACAGGCTTGCAGGTAGGGCTACTGTGGAAGGCGGACAAGCCATCGACTAGGCAGACATTATGAATGCTCAACGAGAAGTAAGTCTTTTACGAGAACCAAACGATGACTGGGAATCTACAACCATGGTCAAGCTGCGAGAACAGCAAGATAAAAGAGGTGTGACAGACACGAATACTACGCAGGAAGCTAAAGAAGAGTAATAAACCAACACAAAACTGGTGTTGTGAGCCGCTACATGTTGCGGGATTTACTGAGGAGCACTTATGGACTGAATGGTTCGATGTGCAATGAGGGTGATCTGTCGACTAACTAACTAACTAACTAACTAACTAACTTACTTACTTACTTACTTACTTACTTACTTACTTACTAACTAACTAAGTAACTAACTAAGTAACTAACTAACAAACTAACTAACTAACAGACCGACCGACTGACCGACCGACCCACCCACCCACCCACCCAACCAACCAACCAACCAAGCAACTATACGTGACGTACTTTGGCATCAGCGCAATGCGGGCTGCTCCCAAATCGCCCGCGGCTGATTTCTAACCCTCCAAAAATTCCAAGGTTGATTACGACGTCATGTAAAGAACATGCTACTAACTTTTTACTCTGTGGGTCGAGGAATTTTAAAATATCTTTCACTAACCCCTCAACTACATCTCCGGCACGTTATTGGCAACATGTGAAGTTGGTATGATACAACACAGCCATGTGTGAAGTTAATACGATATAAAACAGCTGTGTATGAAGTTGGTACGCTATAAAACATCTATATATAACGTTGGTACGATATAAAACGTCGGTGTATGAAGTTGGTACGATATAAAACGGCGATGTGTGAATTTAATAGGATATAACACAGCGAGGTGTGAATTTAGTGGGATAAAAAACAGTGATGTGAGAATTTAGTAGGATATAAAACAGCTGTGTGTAAATTTAGTAGGATATAAAACAGCGATGTGTGTATTTAGTAGGATATGAAACAGCGATGTGTGTATTTAGTAGGGTATGAAACAGCGATGTGTAAATTTAGTAGGATATAAAACAGCGATGTGTAAATTTAGTAGGATATAAAACAGCGATGTGCGAATTTAGTAGGATATGAAACTGCGATGTGCGAATTTAGTAGGATATAAAATAGCCATGTGTTCATGTAGTAGGATATAAAACTGCGAGGTATCATGTGTAGGTTTTGTCTAGAAACCTAGTAATTGCGGGGCTGCACAGATGAACTGAGGCATCGAGAAGCTCGTGAGAAATGGCGGTTAGCTCTCCACGCAGACAGCTAGCCTACAATTAGACACAGTGATCATAGACATGATCTGCCAACAACATGACGCAGATACACGAGCTGGACTAGCTCTGTCTGATGTTGTTTGGCCGTCTGCGGCTAGGATTTGATCCCTAGTAATTCCCGCGGAGGCTGACTTAGCCTGTGAGAGCTGAAGTTGGTGGAAGACATCTCCAGATAATATGAGAGAAGTACGTTAACCAACTGTTGTATTTTGTAATCTGATTAGTCAGAAGTTGAAATATGGCAGTACAGGCCAAAGGTACGTGCCACTGGAGTGTAGAGGAGTATAACTATATTGCCAAACGTTTCATCCCACGATTTCATCAATGGACAACAATTGTTCAAAGAGGCAGCAGTAATTATGAACAACAATACGTCAACACTGAGTTGTCCTTGTTGTGTCTATTCAGTTAAGTCTACAACACAACCGTTATTGACAGGTTATTTGCTAATCCTTGTCTGCCGCTGAGGCTTGTGGGAAGTTTTGAGTTTTCTCGATTGTGCAAGATGTGGCACTCCGATCACCGAGATCCCTCATAATAACGATCGTTAATGAAGAAGAATCGATGGTATTTCACTCGAGACAAGTCCATGGGTGAGCAGTCTCTGCCAGCAGAATGACGGTAGGTCTCCGTAACACAGGTCGAGCATGAGAATCTATCACTTGTTTAATGTCCAGGTATGTGCTCCAAACCAGTCACTCTCTGCATTCTTATCCAAGTTTCTGTATCAACTGATGGCAGTTCTCAATTTTGCTGTCACCGTGCCCCTCAATCTGTCCCTCTGACCTCTTTTCTGGTAACATGATCTACTGGGTTAAACCTTCCAATTGTAGCCTCTGGATATGCCGTCTACAAACCCCACACACCACCCCACCCACCCACCACCGGCCTAATTCTTGATACCTTAGTGCCGTCCACATCACTGTATCGAGGGCAGTGTTTAGTAGAAGAGACAATCTGAGGAGAGCTAGAAATACAACAGATCGACTGGGACCAACATTTCTTCTCGCTGTATTGAATATTGTTGCCCATGTCAATACATCTTGCTCGACGCAGCTCTAAACCCAGATACTGTTCTATTCTATGCTTCCGATTAAAATCGCAATTTCATTAGAGAAACACGACATCTGAGGCTTGTTGGCCGTGGTATGAGACCATAAACTTGAAAACTAATTGACAATACACACGTTGGTGGGAAAAGAAAAAGAGGAAGAAAAAGAAATGAATGCTAAATTGGGGCTTTACCAAATGACATAATTTTTACTGGAACACAGAACTCATCCGCGAATGGTGAGCGAGAACTGATGGACGAGGCATTGATCATTATGACGAAGGTTCATTCGCTAAACATACAGTATACTTTCCGTGGCTCTATACCTATTGAGGGTTATGGCAGCAACCGGGGTAGATCAGAGGATGCTATACAGGCTCTTTCAGCAGTTAATAATTTATGTCATTGAGTATGGTTTGGGGCTGCTGACAGTATCACAGAGCCAGCTTGAAAGGTTGGAGCGCATACAGAATGCTGCCATGCGGTTAATCCTGTGGTGCACAAAGGACACACCAATTATATGCATGAGGCATATCCTGGCGCTACCAACAATGACGGATAGGCATAGGGTCCTTCAGGCCAAATGGTACCTGAGAGTTGCCGCAGACAGGGATCACCCGCTGCATGCGGCAATGGATGTGGTCAAGGGTCATAGACTAAGACGAGACAGGTCCTGGATAGCACAGGCAAAACTTTCTATACGTCAGGTGTGTGATCTAGACACCATCAATCGTGAAAGAGAGTGGGTTGAAGTTCCGGAAGACATCACGGACTGGCACAATGTAAAAATAATACTGGGTCGTGAGTGCAGAGAATGGCAGCGGGCCGCACTGAGTTTGAAGTGCAACAGCTGATCCAGAGCAACACACATCAAGGTGGCATAGTCATCTACACCGATGGGTAAGTGGTGAGAAACAGACGTAGTGGCTGGGGTTTTATTGCAAAGGCAAATGGACGAGTCTTGAAAAAGGAGAGTCTGGCATATGAGACTACGACCTCCAGCATGAGAATGGAGGTGGAGGCAGTAACAGCGGCATTCCGGTGGCTAGAGGAGACCACTGCAACACACGTTGTATTTATTATGGATTCAAAGAGTATGCTTAGTAAGGTGGAGAAAGGAATGTTTCGTGTGGAATGGCTCTCGTCGCTTCAGAGGTCACAGATTGTGAGAATTGTGTGGGTATTTCGCCCTGGCCATGCGGGGGTACGGGGGAATGAACAGGATGATAGGCTAGCAGGGAATACACCGTTAGGTGGTAGTTTGCCTATGGACAAGGGGGGGGGGGGGTGATTGTGCGCTTGTGGGACCAGGTGGAGAAGGCGGAGGAACAGATTGAGAACGCATATGTGGAAAGAATGAGATTGCGAGGGATCGGCAGAGGTTCTGGAAGAATCTCAAAACTGAGAGGGAAGACCAGGAGAACTTTTAATCAGATAGCGATGGGAACGATTAGTAGTGTGACTCTTCGCTGGCTGTTGAACGAGGGGACGGAGCACGTATGGGAATGTCCTGAGTGCAGTGATGTCGATTTTTAACTCAACTCAACTCAACTATATCTATTCATCTCCGTATCCAGTTTCATGGCAATGAGGTCGTCATTTGTATCCAATACTTCAACACTTATGATGGGATCACTTCTATCTCACGTCTTCTTCCCTTTTGTCATGTAAATTTACATTGATCCCTAATTCAAAATTAACTCTTAACTCTACCTGTAATGTAAACCTCATCTCTAACTGTAAATTAACACGCATCTGTAACTGTAAATTAAAACCAATCTCTAACTGTAAATTAACGCCCGGACAGAAAATGTCTGAACCAAACCTGTGGGACCTTGAAGAGTTACATTCTCTGTGTGATTGTTGCCTCTGTCGGGTCTCCACCTTGAAGAGTTACATTCTCTGTGTGCTTGTTGCCTCTGTCGGGTCTCCACCTTGAAGAGTTACATTCTCTATGTGATTGTTGCCTCTGTCGGGTCTCCACCTTGAAGAGTTACATTCTCTGTGTGATTGTTGCCTCTGTCGGGTCTCCACCTTGAAGAGTTACATTCTCTGTGTGATTGTTGCCTCTGTCGGGTCTCCACCTTGAAGAGTTACATTCTCTATGTGATTGTTGCCTCTGTGGGGTCTCCACCTTGAAGAGTTACATTCTCTGTGTGATTGTTGCCTCTGTCGGGTCTCCACCTTGAAGAGTTACATTCTCTGTGTGATTGTTGCCTCTGTCGGGTCTCCACCTTGAAGAGTTACATTCTCTATGTGATTGTTGCCTCTGTGGGGTCTCCACCTTGAAGAGTTACATTCTCTGTGTGATTGTTGCCTCTGTCGGGTCTCAACCTTGAAGAGTTACATTCTCTGTGTGATTGTTGCCTCTGTCGGGTCTCCACCTTGAAGAGTTACATTCTCTGAGTGATTGTTGCCTCTGTCGGGTCTCAACCTTGAAGAGTTACATTCTCTGTGTGATTGTTGCCTCTGTCGGGTCTCCACCTTGAAGAGTTACATTATCTGCGTGATTGTTGCCTTTGTCGGGTCTCAACCTTGAAGTGCTACATTCTCTGTGTCAGCATAAGCACTTGGTTTATAGAATCTGGAGTAATGGTCAACCCAACGAAAGTAGCTGTGGCGTGGTTTTCTTTGAATAACCATATTGTCAACACTCCAACACCAACTGTAAATCTGGGTTAGAGACGGTGGAAAGAACGCAGACAATGAACTACCTGGGGGTACGTTTTGATCGAAGTCTTGCGTATCATGAGCACATAGACCGGGTGATAACAAAGGCAAGGCGAGGTGTAGCTGCGATGCGAGTGATGGCGGAGGAAAACTCTGAGCAGCACCATTTATGTCTCCTGTACGAGGGTCTGGTCCGTTCTATTTTGGAGTATGCCATGGCGATCCTGACTATCAGCCGTAAGCAGATGGAAAGGATGGAAAGCATACAGAACGAAGCTATGCGTATTATTCTTGGATGTACAACTGGTTTCGTCAGTTGCTACATGCTGCGGGATTTAGTGAGGAGGGGATCTAAGGACTTATGGATTGAATGGTTCGATGTGCACTGAGGATGATGTGTCGACTAACTAACATTCTCTGTGTGATTGTTGCCTCTGCCTGGTCTCCACCTTGAAGAGTTCCATTCTCTGTGTGATTGTTGCCGCTGTCGGGTCTCCACCTTGAAGAGATACATTCTCTGTGTGATTCTTGCCACTGTGGGGTCTCTACCTTGAAGAGTTCGATTTTCTGTGTGATTGTTGCCTCTGTCGGGTCTCAACCTTGAAGAGTTACATTCTTTGTGTGATTGTTGCCTCTGTCGGGTCTCCACCTTGAAGAGTTACATTCTCTGAGTGATTGTTGCCTCTGTCGGGTCTCAACCTTGAAGAGTTACATTCTCTGTGTGATTGTTGCCACTGTCGGGATTCTACATTGAAGAGTTACATTCTCTGTGTGATTGTTGCCTCTGTCAGGTCTCTACCTTGAAGAGTTACATTCTCTGTTTGATTTTTGCCTCTGTCGGGTCTCCATCTTAAAGAGTTACATTCTCTGTGTGATTGTTGCCTCTGTCGAGTCTCCACCGTGAAGAGTTACATACTCAAAGACAACAGGAGAAACATCTGCTGTTAAACAGATTAAGGTGATAGATTGTTGAACGTTATGGGTTGAGGAAAGTGATAGATTTCTTAATGGGATAGATTGTTGAAAGTGATAGGTTGTTGAAAGTGATACATTGTTGAACGTGATAGGTTGATGAAAGTGATGATAGGCTGATGAAAATAATATATTGCTGAAAATGATAAATTGCTGACAGTGGTAGACTTGTTGAAAGTGATATATTGATGAAAGTGACAGGTTGCTGAATGTGATAGTTTATTGAAAGTGATATATTGTTTAAAGAGATAGATTGTTGAAAGTGACAGATTCTTGAAAGTGATAGACTTGAAGAAAGTGATAGATTGTTGAAAGTGATAAATTGTTGAATGAGATAGTTTTTTGAAAGTGATAGATTGTTGAAAGTGATAGATTGTTGAAAGTGGTATATTTATGAAAGTGATAGATTGTTGAAAGGGATATATTGTTGAACATGATAGATTGTTGAAGATGATAGGTTGATGAAAGTGATAGATTGTTGAAAGTGATAGATTTATTAATGTGAAAAATCGATGAAAGTGATAGACTTGGTGAAAGTGACACGTTGAAGTGATACAGAATGACTACTGCATGTGTATGACAAGAATTGCACTCTACACGCTAACTGTCCGCTGTACACTAACGACACTTGCACTCACAGACCGACATTTGCATGCACGATTAAATTTGGCTTTTAGATGATGGACTGTCTGGTAACGAAGAGATCGGAAGTGTGCCAGGATGGCTGATTGTTAGACCAGATAAAAGCCAGAAGAGGGTTTGTAAACTCCTTTCTCATGGAAGCCATTCAGGCAGTTAGATTGTAATCCGCAGACGGTAGAGGGTTCATAGGTCCATGGGTTGTGTTGATTGTGGTGGCAATGTTTGAGTGTTTTATGCCACTGTTTCTTTGTTGTTGGGTTCGTATGATTTTTAAGTGCCCAATTTTGGCCAGCGCTGTTTGTTAAGTGAGGCAGTAGGATAGTGGTTTTGCGCTTGCTTACAAAGTTTATGTCAAGGGATCAATTTCTAGCAATTTAATTTGTTTATGTTCTTACCAGTAGGGTTATGAGATCAACGCAGCCTCATAAAATGGATATCGTAGAATTTACACAATGTTGGGTAAATGTCCACGTTGTTTGGTAAATGTCTAGAAGGGAAGACGGGGAGAAATTAACTGATGACACCACCTCGTTACGCCGTCATCTAATATATAAATGAAGGCCTTGTGACACTTCACACCAACGGTAGTGAACGCTGTAGGTTTAGTTGTGTTGATGGTACTGTGTGGGAAATATCTTTTGTGTTGATCGTACTGTGGTGTGAGAGATAGCTTACGTAGTGATGGTACTGTGAGAGAGCTAACTTGTGTGTTGATGGTACTGTGGTGTGAGAGCTAGATTATGTGATGATGGTACTGTGGTGTGAGAGCTAGATTGTGTGTTGATGGTACCGTGGTGTGAGAACTAACTTGCGTATTTATAGTACTGTGGTGTGATAGATAGCTTGCGTGTTGATGGTACTGTGGTGTGAGAGCTAACTTGTGTATTGATGGTACTGTGTGGGAACTAGCTTGTGTGTTTATGATACTGTGTAAGATCCAGCTTGTGTGTTGATGGTACTGTGTGGTCGCTAGCTTGTGTGTTGATAGTACTGTGGGGGAGCTAACTTGCGTGTTGATGATACTGTGGTGTGAGAGCTAGCTTGTGTATTGATGGTACTGTGTGAGAGCTAGCTTGTGTGTTGATGGTACTGTGGTGTGGGAGCTAGCTTGTGTGTTGATAGTTCTGTGTGGTAGCTAACTTGTGCGTTTATGCTACTGTGTGGTAGCTAGCTTGTGTGTTGATGGTACTGTGTGGTAGCTAGCTTGTATTTTAATGGAACTGTATGGCAACTATCTTGTGTGTTGATGGTACTGTATGGGGGCTAATTGTGTGTTGATGTTACTGTGTGGTAGCTGCCTTGTGTGCTGATACTACTGTGTGAGAGCTAGCTTATGTGTTGATGTTACTGTGTGGTAGCTAGCTTGTGTGTTGATACTACTGTGTGGTAGCTGCCTTGTGTGCTGATACTACTGTGTGAGAGCTAGCTTATGTGTTGATGTTACTGTGTGGTAGCTAGCTTGTGTGTTGATACTACTGTGTGGTAGCTGCCTTGTGTGCTGATACTACTGTGTGAGAGCTAGCTTATGTGTTGATGTTACTGTGTGATAGCTAGCTTGTGTGTTGATACTACTGTGTGGTAGCTGCCTTGTGTGCTGATACTACTGTGTGAGAGCTAGCTTATGTGTTGATGTTACTGTGTGGTAGCTAGCTTGTGTGTTGATACTACTGTGTGGTAGCTGCCTTGTGTGCTGATACTACTGTGTGAGAGCTAGCTTATGTGTTGATGTTACTGTGTGGTAGCTAGCTTGTGTGTTGATACTACTGTGTGGTAGCTGCCTTGTGTGCTGATACTACTGTGTGAGAGCTAGCTTATGTGTTGATGTTACTGTATTAAGGCTAATGCATGTGTGTTATTATGATACTGTGTGAGAGCTAGCTTGTGTGTTAATGGCACTGTGTGGGAGCTAGCTTGTGTGTTGATGGCACTGTGTGGGAGCTAGCTTGTGTGTTGATGGTACAATGTGTGAGCTAGCTTGTGTGTTGATACTACTGTGTGAGAGCTTGCTGTGTGTTAATGACACTGTGTGGGAGCTGGCTTGTGTGTTGATGGTACTATGTGTGAGCTAGCTTGTGTGTTGATACTACTGTGTGAGAGCTAGCTTGTGTGTTAATGGCACTGTGTGGGAGCTAGCTTGTGTGTTGATGACACTGTGTGGGAGCTAGCTTGTGTGTTGATGGTACTATGTGTGAGCTAGCTTGTGTGTTGATACTACTGTGTGAGAGCTAGCTTGTGTGTTAATGGCACTGTGTGGGAGCTAGCTTGTGTGTTGATGGCACTGTGTGGGAGCTAGCTTGTGTGTTGATGGCACTATGTGTGAGCTAGCTTGTGTGTTGATGGTACTATGTGTGAGCTAGCTTGTGTGTTGATGGTACTATGTGTGAGCTAGCTTGTGTTTTGATACTACTATGTGTGAGCTAGCTTGTGTGTTGATACTACTGTGTGAGAGCTAGCTTGTGTGTTGATGGTACTATATGTGAGCTAGCTTGTTTGTTGATGGTAACATGTGTGAGCTAGCTTGTGTGTTGATGGTATTATGTGTGAGCTAACTTGTTTGTTGATGGTAACATGTGTGAGCTAGCTTGTGTGTTGATGGTACTATGTGTGAGCTAGCTTGTGTGTTGATGGTACTATGTGTGAGCTAGCTTGTGTGTTGATGGTACTATGTGTGAGCTAACTTGTGTGTTGATGGTACTATATGTGAGCTAGCTTGTGTGTTGATTGTACTATATGTGAGCTAGCTTGTGTGTTGATGGTACTATGTGTGAGCTAGCTTGTGTGTTGATGGTACTATATGTGAGCTAGCTTGTGTGGTGATGGTACTATATGTGAGCTAGCTTGTGTGTTTATGGTACTGTGTGGGAGCTAGCTTGTGTGTTTATGGTACTGTGTATTAGCTAGCTTGTGTGTTTATTGTGTTTCTGTAAACACATTATGACACATCTTACGAGTTGTTTCCTGACTGCCATAGATGTGGACTCGTTACACATGGTGTCCTTTATCCATTAGCCTCGCCCATTTCATTTCCGTTTGATATTCTCTAAGAATATATTAATGTGTTTGCATCTAGCGAATTGATTCCCAGCCTTGTTGAGTGTGAATTATTACGTTATTCAATTAATTTAGCGCAATATTGATGAAATCATTCGAGTAGCAGCTGCCTGCATCCGGACATTGAAACATTCATTTGTAAGCCAATCTCTTGGAAGTGGACAAATAACGAGATTGTCCCTGTTGACAGTATACTCAACGTCCTGGGTTTTCCGTTGAAGCAACGTTATTGTTTTTTTAATCTGTTATTGTCATGCGTCCCTTCTTTTCTTCGTTTCCAAATTCGTTTTATCACGCCGCGAACTTCATCATTAAAAGAAAATTATATCTGAAGGCGGGAGGAAAGGTAATAACTAGTTTCACCGTCTAGTTAAACTACATTTTCCGTGAACGTCTGGCCGACTGGTTGTCACATGAAGGTGTCGCAGATGTAATTGCTGTAGTTGTGTCCCAGAGCGCTGCCAACGTTCTCGCAGCTCTAATACGTCTGTAGATCGATGCATGATTCAGTGAGTTGACCCTGGCCCCGTTCTACCCCTGTACGTCTGACTCTTGTGTGAGCTAGCATCCGTTGTTGGTAGAGCATTAAACATAGCAACCCTGGTGACGTAGGTGTGCAGGAGTTTTCCAACGCAACGCTCCAAGATCAACCCCTAGATGAACCAGTACTCTCTCTAGACCGCATAATTCTATCACGTGAAAGCAGTTACGCCACATCTGGAGTATACACATGTTAGAAGTACAGGCAGAGGTGACGGGAAAACATGCCATGATTTCGTATCTGTAAATGGCAACCACTTACCTCTATAGACACTGTCAGCACTCGCGTGAACTGCGGAGTTTGTGACAGTTAGAATGTTGCTGTGCAGGTTTCAATAAATTCATATGTGTTAGGACATAGTCAAGACTCAATACTGTCTACTCATTACTATCTCATTACTTTTACGACAATGTTAGGACTTAGTCAAGTCATATCAATCTCATTACATTTACGATAATGTTAGGACATAGTCAAGTCTTTCCATATCATTACATGTACAATCATGTTAGGACATAGCCAAGTCTTATCAATATCATTAGATGTACAATAATGTTAGGACATAGTCGAGTCTTATCTATCTCATTACCTGTGCAATCATGTTAGAACCTAGTCAAGTCTTATCTGTCTCATTGCATGTACAATCATGTTAGGACATAGTCATGTCTTATCTATCTCATTACCTGTACAATCATGTTAACCATTGTCAGTTCTTATCTATCTCATTATATGTACAATAATGTTAAGACATAGTCAAGACTTATCTATCTCATTACATGTACAATCATGTTAGGACATAGTCAAGTCTTATCTATGTCATTACATGTACAATCATGTTAGGACATAGTCAAGTCTTATCTATCTCATTACATGTACAATCATGTTAGGGCATAGTCAAGTCTTATCTATTTCATTACCTGTACAATCATTTTAGGACACAGTCAAGTCTTATATATCTCATTACCTGTACAAACATGTTAGGACATAGTCAAGTCTTATCTATCTCATTACATGTACAATCATATTAGGACATAATCAAGTCTTATCTATCTCATTACATGTACAATCATGATAGGACTTAGTCAAGTCTTTTATCGCATTACACGTATGTGTTAGGTCATAGTCAAGTGTCATTACTGTCTACTCTTTACTATCACATTACATTTACGATAATGTTAGGACATAAAGTTTTATCTATTTCATCATATGAACAATCATGTTAGGACATAGTCAAGTCTCATTACTATCTACTCATTACTATCTCATTACTTTAAGGAAAATTTTAAGACATAGTAAATTCTTATATCTCATTAAATTTACGATAATATTAGGACATAGTCAAGTCTTATATATCATTAATTTTACGATAATGTTAGGACATAGTCAAGTATTATATCTCATTAAATTTACGATAATGTTAGGTAATAGTCAAGTCTTATATCTCATTAAATTTACGATAATGTTGCGAGATAGACATGTCTCATCAATCCTATAACATTTACTGTAATATTAGGACATAGTCACGTCTTTTCTATCCCATTACATTTACAGTAATGTTAGGACATAGTTAAGACATATATCCCATTACGTTTAGGATAATGTTAGGACATAGTCAAATCTTATCTATCTCACTGTACTGCGAATATGTTTGAACATATTGAAATCTCAAGTCTCTTATGTTCCGGACAATGTTTGGACATATCTTTGGAAATGAGCAAGTCTTCTGTGTCTTTGTTTTGTAAATGTTAAGATCACACTTGTGGTTCTGTTTATTCTTTCTGTTCTGTTTATATTCTGCAGTACGTTTTGTTGTACAGTTGATTAGTTAGCCCTGTCCGTGCAAACATTAAGTCGCAGTAAGCGAGGCAGCAACGGGGCGAAAAATCAAGTAACGATGATGTCTAGGAAAGCCACACGGTCGGCCACTGTTACCATGAAGAAGGACACTGTATGGTGATGTGCCGCTTTCTTCTTCCACCAATATTACCAAAAAAACATCTTCGTATCAAACTTATGTGTGTCACATTACACTAATAGCGTTCGGATCCGTGATACGTACAGCGTTTATGGTTGTATAATTACTAACTGCTGGTTCTGGTAATTATCCACGCCGCTGGACCCCCAGCTACCTTCCTCTTCTGTAAATTAATTTACAGTGGTAATTTTACACTCTTAGGTTGGGGTGTTGTTTACGCAGCTCGACTCTTCTAGATTGTTCCAGATTAGAATGCGCCCTGGAACCTGTTATTTTTCTGGCGCGGTTGACAAGAGGATGGTCAGCAATGACTTTTCGCTGTTTCCACGTACTAATGTATTTATTGCTACGAGCATAGTAAACAGTTTGACCTCCCTATGCAGTGTTAGGTTATGTTATTAGTGTTTGGACCTGACTGGAGAGTTCTGGTCTGTTAACTTGGGGAATAAACATGATTTTTCCTGCGGATGTCACACTGCCATGCATGTCTTTATTGTTAATACTTAGAATGAAGACGTTGGCCTACTGACCTAGGTACTTCAACACTGCACTCGGTTCTCTGTGTTAGTTCATTCACATCATTTTGTTTGTTTTCTTCTCTCTAATCTGTTAATTTAAATAGTATGTTTCTTTGTTTTATTATGTTTCTTTCTTGTATGTTTAATCTCTCTTGTTTGTGTATTCTCTTTATTCTGTTTAATCTCTCTAGTATATATATATGTGCCCCATTCTGTTTATTCTTTCTATTCTGTTTAATTTATTTAGTATATTTATTTGCCCCATTATGTTCATTCTCTCTGTTCTGTTTATTTATGTGCCTCATTATGTTTATTATATCTGTTCTGTTTACTCTGTTGAAGGTTTGTGTTATATGTGTAAACAATGCGGCTGAAGTATATTTTTGTTGTTGTTAAGTTGAATCAGAACATACAAGTATATACTGAAATATACTAGACCAAATGTAATAGGTTCTTTAACATATTTGGTTAAAGCATCCGTTCGTTCAATGAAAATTATTGTTCGTTTGAATTATATGTGTGTAGGATAGTCCGCTGCAGGCTCAAGGCCGAGAGCAAAGTCACCAGACAACTCAACCAGTTCACCAAGATTGCTTAATACATGTATAACATGATGGCAAAAATCTTAAACTTATGAGAAACATGTATTGGAACCAACAAGATGCGAAGTAGGTCAATACCTGTCTTTCAAGAGAGATGTGCTACATGGATGAATCTCGTCTCATCTCATCTTGTTCCTCTGATACCTTGCGGTGTCGTATAAATGGCGGGAGTCTGCCCGACCATCATCTCATCTTGTTCCTCTGATACCTTGTGGTGTCACATAAATGGCGGGAGTCTGCCCGACCATCATCTCATCTTGTTCCTCTGATACCTTGCGGTGTTAGGGTGAAGCATAAACAGCGGGAGAGTGCCCGTTTGTATGCGTAATGTCTCCAAATCTGTCTTCCCTATGTGGTAAAAATACGAGAAATTTAGAAAATATGAGAGGAATCGCCACCGTAGGACATAAGATCATTATTATTAGATATTCAGATGATGCAATATTGATTGCAGACAATTAACAGGGTCTGCAGCAATTAGTAGATCCGGTTATTGTACACCGTGAACACCAAGGGTTAGAGTTATATTGCAAAGAAAAACAAAATAGAGGTCGTCTTCAAGAAGAAAGAAATCCTACAGGGTAAAACTACACCACAAACAATATAGACCGGCAAAGGAAACAACAGGCAGAACTCTATCATGAATTGGCCCAGCGAAAAGTCAACAGCAACATCACTGACCTCAGCTGGGAAACAAGTCTAATTTGTCTGTTTAACACGGAGTATCTCATCTCATCTCATCTTGTTCCTCATCTCATCTATCTCATCTCATCGTGTTCCTCATCTCATCTCATCTTGTTCCTCATCTCATCTCATCTTGTTCCTCATCTCATCTCATCTTGTTCCTCATCTCATCTCATCTTGTTCCTCATCTCATCTCATCTTGTTCCTCATCTCATCTCATCTTGTTCCTCATCTCATCTCATCTTGTTCCTCATCTCATCTCATCTTGTTCCTCATCTCATCTCATCTTGTTTCTCATCTCATCTCATCTTGTTCCTCATCTCATCTCATCTTGTTCCTCATCTCATCTTGTTCCTCATCTCATCTCATCTTGTTCCTCATCTCATCTTGTTCCTCATCTCATCTCATCTTGTTCCTCATCTCATCTTGTTCCTCCTCTCATCTCATCTTGTTCCTCATCTCATCTTGTTCCTCATCTCATCTCATCTTGTTCCTCATCTCATCTTGTTCCTCATCTCATCTTGTTCCTCATCTCATCTTGTTCCTCATCTCATCTTGTTCCTCATCTCATCTTGTTCCTCATCTCATCTTGTTCCTCATCTCATCTTGTTCCTCATCTCATCTTGTTCCTCATCTCATCGTGTTCCTCATCTCATCTCATCTTGTTCCTCATCTCATCTTGTTCCTCATCTCATCTTGTTCCTCATCTCATCTTGTTCCTCATCTCATCTCATCTTGTTCCTCATCTCATCTTGTTCCTCATCTCATCTTGTTCCTCATCTCATCTTGTTCCTCATCTCATCTTGTTCCTCATCTCATCTTGTTCCTCATCTCATCTTGTTCCTCATCTCATCTTGTTCCTCATCTCATCTCATCTTGTTCCTCATCTCATCTTGTTCCTCATCTCATCTTGTTCTTCATCTCATCTTGTTCCTCATCTCATCTCATCTTGTTCCTCATCTCATCTTGTTCCTCATCTCATCTCATCTTGTTTCTCATCTCATCTCATTTTGTTCCTCATCTCATCTTGTTCCTCATCTCATCTTGTTCCTCATCTCATCTCATCTTGTTCCTCATCTCATCTCATCTTGTTCCTCATCTCATCTCATCTTGTTCCTCATCTCATCTCATCTTGTTCCTCATCTCATCTCATCTTGTTCCTCATCTCATCTCATCTTGTTCCTCATCTCATCTCATCTTGTTCCTCATCTCATCTTGTTCCTCATCTCATCTTGTTCCTCATCTCATCTCATCTTGTTCCTCATCTCATCTCATCTTGTTCCTCATCTCATCTCATCTTGTTCCTCATCTCATCTCATCTTGTTCCTCATCTCATCTCATCTTGTTCCTCATCTCATCTTGTTCCTCATCTCATCTTGTTCCTCCTCTCATCTCATCTTGTTCCTCATCTCATCTCATCTTGTTCCTCATCTCATCTCATCTTGTTCCTCATCTCATCTTGTTCCTCATCTCATCTTGTTCCTCATCTCATCTCATCTTGTTCCTCATCTCATCTCATCTTGTTCCTCATCTCATCTCATCTTGTTCCTCATCTCATCTCATCTTGTTCCTCATCTCATCTCATCTTGTTCCTCATCTCATCTCATCTTGTTCCTCATCTCATCTCATCTTGTTCCTCATCTCATCTCATCTTGTTCCTCATCTCATCTCATCTTGTTCCTCATCTCATCTTGTTCCTCATCTCATCTTGTTCCTCATCTCATCTCATCTTGTTCCTCATCTCATCTCATCTTGTTCCTCATCTCATCTCATCTTGTTCCTCATCTCATCTCATCTTGTTCCTCATCTCATCTCATCTTATTCCTCATCTCATCTTGTTCCTCATCTCATCTCATCTTGTTCCTCCTCTCATCTCATCTTGTTCCTCATCTCATCTCATCTTGTTCCTCATCTCATCTCATCTTGTTCCTCATCTCATCTTGTTCCTCATCTCATCTTGTTCCTCATCTCATCTCATCTTGTTCCTCATCTCATCTCATCTTGTTCCTCATCTCATCTCATCTTGTTCCTCATCTCATCTCATCTTGTTCCTCATCTCATCTTGTTTCTCATCTCATCTCATCTTGTTCCTCCTCTCATCTCATCTTGTTCCTCATCTCATCTCATCTTGTCCCTCTTGTACCTTGCGGTATCCAGGTGAAGTATAAACAGCGAAAGAGTGCCCGTTTGTGGGCTTCAGGTATCGAGATTCCCATGGACTCTGTTATTCCCTCTTTCCATCGATTACGTGGTTAGCCTCTTCTTCTGCTTCCATGTGGTCTGTACATCATTGCTTGTCATGTTACATGGCTAAATCATTTGACTTGCTGCCTTCTAATAAAATCTAGCGTTGCTTTAACCCCCACTTTAGTCCTGATTTCTTCATTTCTGATTTTCTCTTGTTAATACATTGAGTATTCTTCTCAGAAATCGCATTTCTGTTGTTGTGAATGTTCTTTTCTCATATTCTGTCATTTTCCATGTTTGGCATTGGTAACATAGAGTTGGTAGAAAGATTGTGTTGTAGGGTGCTTTCTTAGTAACTATTGATAACGTGTTTGTTCTTTAGTATTGGTGCTATCTGTCCAATGAGTTAGCTTGCCTTATTACATCTTTTTTCGATCTCGTCTCCTGATTTGCCATTTGATTATATTATACTTCCTAAGTATTTGAAGCCGGTCTCCCTGGCCTACGGGTTAACATTTTTCTCCGTAATACAGTATATCGACGTGAGTAACGTAACCTGCGAGAGAATCAGTAGCTGTTCTCGTCGCGTTGGTAACTTACGGGGTATGTGAGCCGGTCGCTCAGAAAACAATGGCAAACTAGCGTAATCTTGCCTAGTACATCAACAGCAGCTGACAAAGTCTGGTGCTGACTGCAACATTCTGTAAGGGATGTGCAACTTTTTAAAAAAAAAACTTTAATAAAAAGTATTTGAAGCTCTTTGCTTGTTTCATGGAGTGGTCTTTTAGATGAATCTGTGTTGTATGTCAGAGTCAAAAGCCATCTAAGTCGCAGCAACCTTGGAAATTACCCCTGTACAAATATTGTTCTCACCTTTAATGATCCCGAATAATGAATTTACGATCTGACATCGCTGCACTCCGAACATTACCATTCGTGCTTCGTCTCCATCTTCAAAAGACAACGAGGAGTTTACGAGCTGAGTGTTCAAGTTTCAGGTCGATTAACAATCAGTCTGGCTTCAGGGATAAAACCCGGAACCCAGTGCAATAAAGTCGACTCTGTCAATTTTTAAGCGACTTTTTAAGAGACTGCCTTCACCTCTACGCATTCCTGTCTGGGCTGGTATTCCCATATATGGATACTCCGTCTGTTCAGCTGCACTCTCCGCCCGATCCCACAAAGACTGCACCACAGCACCTTGATCATCATGTGTCTTGCCAGCTGGCGGAGGCTTTCTTGCGTTTCCACAGATCTCGGTCCTTGGTGCTCTGGATCAGCTCTGCTGATAATATTCCTCCATGGCACTTCCTCAATCTGTCCAGCATCATTTATTTCTCTTGATCTGCTCTGCCTTGTTTTCCCACTTGTCTCTCCAATTGTCACGATAATCTCCAAGGCCTCTCATCACATGACCAAAAGGAGGTCAACATGACCGAATGGATAACAGCACTACTTCCTAAACATCCGGTGCGCTGATGCCGAGGTAGCGAGTTCTACCCCTACACTGGTCAACTTGACTAAAATGTTGACGTCTCGTCCTTGACTCGGGGACGTAAATTACAAGTACTAAGAAGTCGGAGTGGGTTCGCCTGATGACGAGGGACGCCGGTAATAGGGAAAGCTAATTCACACGGACAAAATCAGTCCAGTGCACTAGAAGTAGTAGCACGTGTATCTACTACGCTTGATTTCAAAGCGAGTGAGCGCCAAACAAACAAAAAAGTGACCAACATATGCTGTTTGATGATAAAGTAGCTTTAGGAAATCATCGACTGCGCTCTCTTCAAATGCCAGGACTAGACCACTGATCGACATATGGATCAAAACCAACAATCTGTAACAGGCACGCACTCAGCAAGAGTGCTGGAGAAATATGGAGAGAAAGATTTGCTTCAGATCACGTGTTGATGTAAGTTCCGCCATGTTTCCCGCGCGCTAATGACAGCTATTCTCGCAGACGAAGTCCTACATGTAAATATCCGGCCAGGGCGGTCGACGAGATTATCACCGGACAACATGTCTGCGAATACCCAGCTGCCATGTTTAATTACCTAATTTTGAAACGCCAAAATGAACGTATAAACATGGCAACATTAATGTGGTGCACATTCCGCCAAGAAAGTCTAGAGTTTGATCCCCATGGGGAAGTTAATTTGGCTTATATAGGCAGTGGGTATATGTGTATTTATGTGTGGTTTGCATGTATGTTTGTGTTTATCTGCATATTTATGTGTTTTTGTGTATGTGTGGGTGTTTGTATATATATAGGCATGCATGTGTGTGCTTATACTTGTATTTTGTATGTTCATGTTTGTGTATGCGTATGTGTGTATGAAATTAATTACGCCAGTGTAAATATATCACTGTCCCCACCCTATGGCAACAGGAAACAGCACGAGGGGGACAGAGGTGATACTATTGGCATGTTGATTCATTTAGGCGAGTATGATTGTGATGTTGCATCAGAGATAAGGTGGACATACGGTGGATATCTAGAAGATAATATGATTGTAGATGTTGTATCTGAGATAAGGTGGGCAAACGGTGGATATCTAGAAGAGAATATGATTGTAGATGTTGTATCACAGATAAGGTGGACACACGGTGGATATATAGAAGAGAATATGATTGTAGATGTATCAGAGATAAGGTGGGCAAACGGTGGATATCTAGAAGAGTATATGATTGTAGATGTATCAGAGATAAGGTGGACACATGGTGGATATCTAGAAGATAATGTGATTGTAGATGTTGTATCTGTGACAAGACCGCCGGGGCTTGGACTGGTTTGCCACGATAGATACTATCCCCAGCCTTTGCTCCAACCACCTCAATAGCACTCTTCATCTACCAGGCCCCACACAAGCCGGGACAGCTGGACCTCCCCTCCCTCACCTAGGGTTCCCTACCCCAAGGGGGCTCGGACCAGACACCAGTCATATCACTGCACAAAGTCATAGCTAAGAAAACCAAAATTTAATTCTGAACTAAGTCAACCACAACACAGAGAAGGATGGCTGAAAGCCAGACTAGAAGGTACTATGTACAAGAGCACATATGCAGATGAGGATTCTTCATCATGGAGGCGGACGATAGCTCGTGCGGTTGTCCAGTCGTGGTAGCGACTCACCCAGGCTCCTCCAGTGGACTGGAACTCCAAGGTCTGCTGCCTCTCCAAAGTTCCCTCTTCACACAGAGAACCAATCACGGGCTGATCAAGCGCAGTACCACTGCCTGACTGACACTGCACCGATGAACAAGGATCCTTCCTTGCTGTCGTACTATTTCGCTCGTCACGCTCCTGATCAAGTCTGGGCCGACCCTAGAATATTAGTGGTCTCCCACTTGCAGAAAAAGTACCTGTAGCACCGTATCAAAATACACAAGAGCCTGGTCACTCTTCTATCTCATAAGTGACCCACACACTGATATGTCACCTACAAAATGAGCGGTTGCTCCACATGAACACAAAATGTCACTGGCAAAGTCTATCAGGTGACTAAACACTTCACCTTATTTCCATGTCCTTGGACAAATAGATCTTCACACAGTATCATATAACTACCCTGATCGAAGGGTATCAATCACAACTTAGCATACACTGTCAACAGTTCACCACGTTGGAATGAGGTAGCTCCCTACCTTAACAAACATGTCAACAGTTCACCACGTTGGAATGAGGTAGCTCCCTACCTTCACAAACATGTCACTCTGGTGTTCCCACCACTTAGGTAATCAATGTCTTAGGTCACTGGACCACCTGTTGGCTTCAAAAAGGTACACCAATGTAGAAACACTATTCAAGCATAAATGATACACGGTGTCCCATGACAACCCAGCCGGGCCGGAAGCATAACAGAGTCCATGATAACCGGTAACAATAATCACTTTGCTCACCTTGAAAGTTCATGACCTTGCAATCACCAAGGTTTACACTGAGTTTCAATTTCACCAGTGCTTCACTGGCTAGAATCCCCAGACGTTTCAGTGTTGGATCCCCTCGGGATCGTATGACACTCGTCGGACTCTTGGCGGAGGTCCTAACCTAGACCTACCGACATATTCAGCACTCAGCTCCTTCCAACATTGATCTCGCAGAATCAGAAGACCACTCCCAGTATGGTCTCAATCAATTTCTTGATAGGCACTGGAATGAGTGGGCCCATAGAGCTCATGGTGAAGCTCTTGAATCTTCTTCAGTATCCCAATAACAGATCCTGAAACACGGAGAGGTTGGTGTGAGTACTCAACTACAACAAAGACTAACAGCATCTCCACCATGTCCCCTGCCTCTTATTCATTCCTCAGGTATACCACCCTGAGTATGAAATCATCACATCATAGATCTACTTGTACCCATAATGTATAGGCATAATGATGTTAGAGAAAGCAATAGCACACCTGTTCAGTCAAGTAACACTTCTGGACTACAAATAGCCCCTAGCACCAGAGTCGACTGTATGACTCTGTCAAAGCCTCTTCCACCTGGTGCCAGTCCAATCCGGTTCCATCTTCCATCATCAATCAACATATACACTTACTTCCTTTTCAGTGTAGTGATTACTTTATCGAGAAGGTGTCCAGCCGGACATCTCCTTCCTGACAGACTCATCAATTCACCAATCCGTTAACCCATGGACTGATCAATTACACACATTAATAACTATATGACTATAATAAATTATACTGATAATTCATTACTATAGTATTAACTAAGGAGAACTCATGAATTGTTACACTTAAATAACCAACTCATATCACAGCCATGGTGTCAGTTCTGGTATCCCTGTCCCAGATCCTGAGTTGCCCTTTTATTCACTGACTATCTTCCAGGTCAGTCATACCTGTGCCGGTCGAGCACAGCTTTGGTGGCCATCCACCATTACACTTTCCCACAGCTACTGTGGGTCCCGTGTACCTTGTCCCGTGACGACTTAAGTCACGTCATCCAATGTAGCAAGCCTCCAGACTCCACTACCAAACTCTGGCTCCACCTTTTTTGGGGGGATTATTCCCCTCATCTACTACTACTTCACGGCAGTATTCCCAGTACTCCATGAACAGAGTCAGGTTTCCAGAAGAGTAGAATATTAGAGACAGAAACGGGTTAGGTTCAAATCCTAGATTTATCTAGACACAACGGCCTCGAATTACGGAGTGCCGCATCAACCTCGATCGGGTAAGTTCAACCATCGGAAATGCTCGATCGCTTTGGGTCGGACCTGTAACCTAACGGGTTGGGCGTACCGGCCTACCTCCCAGTCAGCTGCCTAGACAAACGTAAGATGGAACACGCACGGTCATTCTAGCGGACGGACATGAACACAAGCAGTAACAATAGTATCATAAATACTTCCTATCACTGTTATCCTACCGATGTAACACCATTCTGCTTACGCGGAATATCACTGTTATCTTTACACAGCAAATACACCACGGCCGATCTCACCTTGATTCCTCGAACAATCACCACCACTGATATAACAACTAAGTTATCATTCTAATGTCACGAAGCACATTACACATCTATAATAATAAGTTCTACCTCATTATTTACAGCGTCTAGCATATCGCTGTAATGACTGACAAACTTCCTGCTTTGCATGTGTAATTAATAAACCAAACAAGTAACTACTACCCACCTTGTAAAGAACCGGGATCTCCCTAGCACAACGCAGTAATAATATATATATATCACTGTCCCTGCCACTCATTTGTAAACAATCAGTTAACAAATATATCTATCTAAACACTTGGGATTTTCCCCAGTCCTCGAAAGCACATCCTTCGGCCTACTTTATTTACACACTTCTCGCTGTGGAATAAGGCTTGTTCCGTCAGGTAACACATTACGTCGCCGATAGATAAAGGCTAATTCAATATGCAGACAGTCTGCTGTAAATTGTAACGCTACGCGACTACTCATTTCCGACGGCAATTAATTCGTTCGGGGAGGTCGGCACGGCATAAAGACAACAGTTAAACAATAGAATAAGTATTCAACTAACCTGTGATTTAACAATCACCAACTTGACTGCAGATGTCCGCTCTGGCCGCGCACATTGACATCAAAATTACAGCAGCCCTGTGGCTGTGATCTGTCTACGCTGAGGTCCGGCTGGCGACTGATCACGACAAACTCAGTGCGCCTTCAACTTGTCTACACGGGCCGCGTGAATTCCATGATTCATGTAGAAAACCAGAGTCACGATAAGTTCTTCCAACCCGTGCTGCATGAAGCACTCGTGAACCTAGAGATCTTGACCACGTACGCACTTGGGGGAACATTCTAGATTTCTCTATAAATAACTAGAATAGCGCCTCCCCGCACTACTTTTCTAGGGAAATCCCCTATTAATTTATATGAATTTCAAGGGAGACCAACGCATCGCACTCCCTTCAAAGGGATATTATGCAGAGATCTGCCGATCTGTAGGCGTTTCGTCACAGTATCAGAGATAAAGTGGACACATGGTGGATATATAGAAGATAATATGACTGTAGCTGTTGTATCAGAGATAAGGTGGACACACGGTGGATATCTAGAAGAGAATATGATTGCAGATGTTGTATCACAGAGAAGGTGGACACACGGTGGATATATAGAAGAGAATATGATTGTAAATGTATCAGAGATAAGGTGGGCAAACGATGGTTATCTAGAAGAGGATATGATTGTAGATGTTATATCAGAGACAAGGTGGGCGGACATTCGGTGGATATCTAGAAGCGAATATGATTGTAGATGTTGTATCAGAGATAAGGTGGACACACGGTGGATATTTAGAAAGAGGATATGATTATAGATGTAAGAGAGATACGATCGTCAAACGGTAGATATCTTGAAGTGAATATTATTGTAGATGTAATGAGGGCTTGCGAACGCGGTTTGTGAGCCCGTATACCCGGGTTTGAAACACAGCTGTGCTGGTTTTTTCGAAAATAGGTATAAGAGCCGGTCGTTCAGAAAGCAATGGCAAACTACTTAATGTAAAATTTGCCCAGGAATCACGAACAGCGAAAATGCTGGGGTTGACTGCTACGTCCTGTGAAGGACATGCAACTTAATTTTTTTTTTTAAAATAGAGATACGTTGGACGGACATACGGTGGATATGTAGAAGAGAATATGATTGTAGATGTTGTATCAGAGATACGGTGGACAAACGGTGGATATCTAGAAACGAATATGATTTTATATTTTATATGAGATGCATGGAAATGTACCAGGCAACAAAGTGTGCAACTTATTGCATATTGTTTCCCTATTTACATTCATGGAACAGATGGAAATTTTAAACTGACTAGACAAACTAGAGGTAGGCTTTCACGACTTGAGAAATGAACTTCAAAACTTAGTCACAATTTGCACACTTGATGTGGAAAATAAAACGGGGAAGAAAAGGAGATAAACATTTGAATGCTTTAACGATATTTCACAACTGGGACAAGAATACAGACTTGATCTGAGATTACGGGGATCCTATGAGATGGCGATCAGTCACTGCCGACGTTTATCGGCATGGCACACAGCGATGCTGATTCTCAATCAAGAATTATGATGGCATTTCATTTCATCCAGTGCGGTTGGTAGTGTGGAGCCGTGAGTTCTAAGATGGCTGGTAGGGCCAATTGTGGCTCGAAATGTTGATAGATGAAGTTGGATGAAGAATGACTTGCGCGATTGATTTTTTAGGGGGGAAGAGAGAGAGGGAGAGAGAGTTGCGCAATTCATCGACCACACTCTCTCGCCTGGGTCCATCTAAATCCATAGGCAAGATACGTCAAGACGACTGGAGATGAGTACAGGTGAAGTGGATGACCAAGGCGTTTTATGTGCCTTGCTATACTCATTACGTTCCACAACGCTTTGTATGTAAACGCCGTCTTGGCCGTTGAATCATCAATGCTTTCTTCTGCGCAGTCTGCCGAATCCTGTCTTCACATGCTGATTCTCAGTTACATATATCATAATTCACGAAACAGGCATGGCCAGGGCAAAAATTCCATACACTTCTCACAATCTGTGACCTCTGAAGAGAGGATAACCATTCCACACGAAACATTCCTGTCTCCACCTTACTAAGCAAACTCCTTGAGTCGTAATTAATGCAATGTACGTTGCAAAGGACTCCTGTTACCAACAGAATGCCACTGTTACTGCTTCCACCTCCATCCTCACGCTGGAGGTCGTGGTCTCTTATGCCAGAATTTCATTTGTCAAGCATCCATTGAAATATCCATCACTTCATGAAACGGACATGCCTCCTATAGTTGGTGCAGGAACACATTAAGCACTATGACTTGTTGTAGAAAGTACCGAGCAGTAATCTTCAATATTGAAATATCATGAAGAGAACGACAGTGCAAAATATTAATGTGTAAATCTCATCGTGCCAGCAACAAATACCAACTTGATTGTGAAAGGAAACATTAACAGGTTATTGCAGATGATTGAAGAAATTGTGTATAAAATAATACCAAATTTAATGCCGACAAACCATAATAAACAACTATGCAAAGAATGTCGTAATCATATGTGCAGTGCTACTAAAGAAACATGGATGCAAACAAAACGCAACGAAATGGAAGCTGTATGATTCTGCTGGTTGCCCATTCTCTCTCCCTTCTGATAAAACTACAACATTAAATGCGTCAATAAACATTAGGATCTAAACAGGGGATCGCAAAGAAAATTAAAACGAGAAGAGTATTAAACACGGGAAATTATGTGAATTAAAGAAGATTAATTCAACAGGATGAACAGAAAATGTGATTTACATTTTTAACCGGAGGAATTTATATGATTACTGCATATGGGGTATCAATGGGTGATCATGTGATGATGTGATTCTCTGTGAGGACGTGGTGGGGTTGGCCAGTGTGGGGGTGCCTCCTAAGCTTACGGGAGGTTCGAATACTAGACAATAACGGTGTTAGGAGAATGTAACTGTGCTACTGCTCAGCTATAAAGAGGCAGCTGTGAGCATAATTGCAATATCAGGCAGTGGTTGACCAGAACAGTTATAAATACAAATAAATTTGAAAGATAGAACGCGTAGACAGCTCCGGAACTACCGGAGGCAGAATAATTATACAGATACAGAACTGTGGAGGATATAACAAATATACAGTTACAGAACTGTGGAGGATATGACAAATGTATAGTTACAGAAATATTGCTGATATAACAAATATATAGTTACAGAACTGTGGTGGATATACCAAATATATAGTTACAGAAATGTAGCGGATATAACAAATATATATTTACAGAATTGTGGTGGATATAACAAATATATAGTTACAAAAATGTAGCGGATATAACAAATATATTGTTACAGAACTATGGTGGATATAACAAATATATGGTTACAGAACTGTGGCGGATATAATAAATATACAGTTACAGAACTGTGGCGGATATAACAAATATATAGTTACAGAACTGTGGCGGATATAACAAATGTGAATGTCTATAACTAAGTTGAATATAACACAGATACAGGTATAATGCACATCCTCATACTTGTTTAGTAGATTACAATAAGGCCTTCGACTGTGTTCAACATGAGAAATTGTGGAACAGCATGACAGAAATTGGGATTCTGCAACATTTGGTCGGATTCATTAATCAGTATATCATAAACAGCCATCAGCTGTCAGAGTAGCTGGTGAAACATCAAACTAGTTTGTCGTGAAAAGGAAGTAAGACAGGGCTGCAAGCTCTCACCATACCTGTTCAACATCTATGCAAAATAGTAAACAGTGACAGCAATAATGCTGAGACCAATTGACAATGTGTATTCAATTATCATTTGTGGAAATCCACTGTCAGAACTCACATATGTAGATGGCTTCATAGTCCTCTCAGATTTATAGCATTCAGGGAATAGAAGAGTTAATCCTGTCTGTTAAATGTCACAGTGAAGATTAAAATCTGTTTGCTTTTTTTTTTTTACATTGGAAGAAGAAAAACATAATGTCTATAACTAAAACTACGTGTGAACCAAAGATGACAATCAGCAAGGAAGAAATTGAAAATGTCACAAACTTTGATATTTTGTCTCTACAATCAACGACATTGGGACCTATTCATATGAATAAACGTAGGTTTATTATAACAATGCAGATATAAAACTTGCCAAGACATCAACAATAGCAGTAAAATGCTGGTGTTGGCAGCGATGTTCTGTAAATAAGATATGCCAAAAAAATGTATATATAAAACAATATTAACAGTGCTGATAATCTCAAAACACCATGAACAGATTGACGTACATTTTGGGAGCATGCATCTTTCCTGTGGCAACCCGCTGAATGTCCTGAGTGAAGTAAAGTCGGTTCTTAGCTCAACTCAACTTAACCTGCGGATCAGTCATGAACCTATCACTAAAGAAAACAATCGGAGCTTGTGAAAGTAACTGTTAAAAGAGAATTCTAAGAGTGCCATGGACCAAGAAGAAGAAACAAGCTGATACTCTTTGGAATCTAACCACCCAATAAAGCTGGTTCATGAGGTCAACATTGATGAAAAGATAAGAGCGCTTATTCTCAAACTCCCGATGTGTTGATGCCGAGATAATGGGTTCAGTCCCTACACCAGTAAGTTGGACTGAAGAACTGACTTCTTGTCCTTGATTTGGAGATGCAAATTACAAGTACCTCAGAAGTCGAAGTGGGTTTGTCTGATAATGAGGAACACTGGTAACAAGGAAATTTAATCCGCACTCAAAAATGAGTCCAGTGCACTAGAAGTAGTAGCACATGTATGGACTACGCTTGAGCTCAAAGCCAGCGAACAAAACAAAACACAAATTGGCTCATGAACAACAACATATCTTGGAAGCTGAAATACAGGCTGTGTTGTTAAAGACTGTACAGTGTTTGAAAATATTGCCGGTCCATGTTTTATATTTACCTTTTATGTTGCATGAATTTTACAGAGGGTGAATACCAAACTTGGACCGGTAATATTTTCAAACACTGTACATTCATTGAAAATACACCCTATACTTGAGCCATATTAATGTCATTGTGACCTGGACAGAGCTGTGATGGAAGGCGTGGTCGCTAGTAGGAGAGACAGGCGTGTACTAGCACGCAGGTGAGCACAGGACGTTGCAGCCACTGTTGGCATGAACAATGTGGGGGATTCACAGGAGCCACTGTGGACATGAACCATGAGGGGGGTTTCACATGAGCCACTGTGGACATGAACCATGAGGGGGGTTTCACATGAGCCACTGTGGGCATGAACCATGAGGGGGGTTTCACATGAGCCACTGTGGACATGAACCATGAGGGGAGTTTCACATGAGCCACTGTGGACATGAACCATGAGAGGGATTCACAGGAACCACTGTGGACATGAACCATGAGGGGGGTTTCACATGAGCCACTGTGGGCATGAACCATGAGGGGGGTTTCACATGAGCCACTGTGGGCATGAACCATGAGGGGGGTTTCACATGAGCCACTGTGGACATGAACCATGAGGGGGGTTTCACATGAGCCACTGTGGACATGAACCATGAGGGGGGTTTCACATGAGCCACTGTGGGCATGAACCATGAGGGGGGTTCTATAGGAGCCACTGTGGGCATGAAACATGAGGGGGCTTCACATGAGCCACTGTGGGCATGAAACATGAGGGGGCTTCACAGGGGCCACTGTGGGCATGAAACATGAGGGGGGTTCTATAGGAACCACTGTGGGCATGAAACATGAGGGGGGTTCTATAGGAACCACTGTGGGCATGAAACATGAGGGGGGTTCTATAGGAACCACTGTGGGCATGAAACATGAGGGGGCTTCACAGGCGCCACTGTGGGCATGAAACATGAGGGGGCTTCACAGGAGCCACTGTGGGCATGAAACATGAGGGGGCTTCACAGGGGCTACTGTGGGCATGAAACATGAGGGGGCTTCACAGGAGCCACTGTGGGCATGAAATATGAGGGGGCTCTATAGGAGCCACTGTGGCCATGAAACATGAGGGGGCTTCACAGGGGCCACTGTGGGCATGAAACATGAGGGGGCTTCACAGGGGCCACTGTGGGCATGAAACATGAGGGGGCTTCACAGGGGCCACTGTGGGCATGAAACATGAGGGGGCTTCACAGGGGCCACTGTGGGCATGGACCATGAGGGGGCTCTATAGGAGCCACTGTGGGCATGAAACATGAGGGGGCTTCACAGGCGCCACTGTGGGCATGAAACATGAGGGGGCTTCACAGGGGCCACTGTGGGCATGAAACATGAGGGGGCTTCACAGGAGCCACTGTGGGCATGAAACATGAGGGGGCTCTATAGGAGCCACTGTGGGCATGAACCATGAGGGGGCTCTATAGGAACCACTGTGGGCATGAAACATGAGGGGGCTTCACAGGGGCCACTGTGGGGATGAAACATGAGGGGGCTTCACAGAGGCCACTGTGGGCATGAAACATGAGAGGGCTTCACATGAGCCACTGTGGGCATGAAACATGAGGGGGCTTCACAGGGCCCACTGTGGGCATGAAACATGAGGGGGCTTCACAGGGGCCACTGTGGGCATGAAACATGAGGGGGCTTCACAGGGGCCACTGTGGGCATGAAACATGAGGGGGCTTCACAGGGGCCACTGTGGGCATGAACCATGAGGGGGGCTCTATAGGAACCACTGTGGGCATGAACCATGAGGGGGCTCTATAGGAGCCACTGTGGGCATGAAACATGAGGGGGCTTCACAGGGGCCACTGTGGGCATGAAACATGAGGGGGCTTCACAGGAGCCACTGTGGGCATGAAACATGAGGGGGCTCTATAGGAGCCACTGTGGGCATGAAACATGAGGGGGCTTCACAGGAGCCACTGTGGGCATGAAACATGAGGGGACTTCACAGGGGCCACTGTGGGCATGAAACATGAGGGGGCTTCACAGGAGCCACTGTGGGCATGAAACATGAGGGGGCTCTATAGGAGCCACTGTGGGCATGAACCATGAGGGGGCTCTATAGGAGCCACTGTGGGCATGAAACATGAGGGGGCTTCACAGGGGCCACTGTGGGCATGAAACATGAGGGGGCTTCACAGGGGCCACTGTGGGCATGAAACATGAGGGGGCTTCACAGAGGCCACTGTGGGCATGAACCATGAGAGGGCTTTACATGAGCCACTGTGGGCATGAAACATGAGGGGGCTTCACAGGGGCCACTGTGGGCATGAAACATGAGGGGGCTTCACAGGGGCCACTGTGGGCATGAAACATGAGGGGGCTTCACAGGGGCCACTGTGGGCATGAAACATGAGGGGGCTTCACAGGGGCCACTGTGGGCATGAACCATGAGGGGGGCTTTATAGGAACCACTGTGGGCATGAACCATGAGGGGGGTTTCACATGAGCCACTGTGAGCATGAACCATGAGAGGCTTCACAGGAGCCACTGTGGGCATGAACCATGAGGGGGGTTCTATAGGAGCCACTGTGGGCATGAACCATGAAGGGGCTTCACAGGAGCCACTGTGGGCATGAACCATGAGGGGGGTTCTATAGGAGCCACTGTGGGCATGAACCATGAGGGGGCTTCACAGGAGCCACTGTGGGCATGAACCATGAGGGGGGTTCTATAGGAACCACTGTGGGCATGAACCATGAGTGGGGTTTCACATGAGCCACTGTGGACATGAACCATGAGGGGGGTTTTACATGAGCCACTGTGGGGATGAACCATGAGGGGGGCTCTATAGGAACCACTGTGGGCATGAAACATGAGGGGGCTTCACAGGAGCCACTGTGGACATGAACCATGAGGGGGGTTTCACATGAGCCACTGTGGACATGAACCATGAGGGGGCTCTATAGGAGCCACTGTGGGCATGAAACATGAGGGGGCTTCACAGGAGCCACTGTGGGCATGAAACATGAGGGGGCTTCACAGGAGCCACTGTGGATATGAACCATGAGGGGGCTCTGTAGGAGCCACTGTGGGCATGAACCATGAGGGGGCTCTATAGGAGCCACCGTGGGCATGAAACATGGGGGGGGGGGGGGGGCTCTATAGGATCCACTGTGGGCATGAACCATGAGGGGGCTCTATAGGATCCACTGTGGGCATGAACCATGAGGGGGGTTTCACATGAGCCACTGTGGGCATGAACCATGAGGGGGCTTCATAGGAGCCACTGTGGGCATGAACCATGAGGGGGGCTCTATAGGAGCCACTGTGGGCATGAACCATGAGGGGGCTCTATAGGATCCACTGTGGGCATGAACCATGAGGGGGGTTTCACAGGAACCACTGTGGGCATGAACCATGAGGGGGCTTCACAGGAGCCACTGTTGGCATGAAACATGAGGGGGCTTCACAGGGGCCACTGTGGGCATGAACCATGAGGGGGGCTTCACAGGAGCCACTGTGGGCATGAACCATGAGGGGGTTTCACGGGAACCACTGTGGGCATGAACCATGAGGGGGCTTCATAGGAGCCACTGTGGGCATGAACCATGAGGGGGGCTTCACAGGAGCCACTGTGGGCATGAACCATGAGGGGGATTCACAGGAACCACTGTGGACATGAACCATGAGGGGGGTTTCACATGAGCCACTGTGGGCATGAACCATGAGGGGGCTCTATAGGAGCCACTGTGGGCATGAACCATGAGGGGGCTTCACAGGAGCCACTGTGGGCATGAACCATGAGGGGAGTTTCACATGAGCCACTGTGGACATGAACCATGAGGGGGCTCTATAGGAGCCACTGTGGGCATGAACCATGAGGGGGCTTCACATAAGCCACCATGGCATGAACCATGAGGGTGTTTCAAATGGACACCTTAAATGTTTGTTTGTTTGTTTGTTTGTTTGTTTGTTTGTTTGTTTGTTTGTTTGGTGAATATATTCTGAAAAAAAGTAAATAATAACTGTACCATTTTTCTATGTAGTCACCACTGCGTTCAATGCACGTTCTCCAGCGCCGATAACGTGCTTGTGTAGATACGATATAGATAGGTATAAATGTTTTGCGTATCCTTTTACAGGACTTAGCTGTCAACAGCAGCATCTTACAGCTGTCTGTTGATCTCTTGGCAAGATTACGCTCAGTAGTTTGCCATTGCTTTCTGAGCGGCCGGCTCAGTATCCGCAAGTCACGAGCGGGGGTCGAACCACCTCAGTTCTCGCTCCGCTGCGAGACTCTGCGTGATAAACGGGATTACAGAGAGAAAGTGTTGTAACCCCACAGCCAGAGAGACCGGCATATAGATAGGAGGACTACCAATAACACAACTGGGATTTCATGCTGCAGTCACACGGTTAGGAAGCGTCCTACTCTATTCATACACTTGCTGGACTGGCAGGCGTACATCACCATGTATCTTCATTCCGCCGATGAAGTTCTTTAGGTTTTGCCCCTTCACTGACTAAAAAACAAACGGATAACAGAACGCTGCTACTCCTTGGTGGATATCAAAAGTGGGGCGGTCATCTTTAAACTACCCTATGACGTCACAGTATTCGTCTGCACCGGGATGTGCTTAGCACTCTTGACATCCTTAGCAACAATATCGACACGTGACAAAACAATGGCATGATTATTATAATTTTTAATCACACTTTTAAAGTTGTCATTTGAAGCCCTCTCGTACAAGAAACAGGTTGACTGGCACGTGGTGGAGCATCGGTTCGTCTGATCATGACGAGAACGGCATTCTTCAAAGATCCTGCTAAATGAGGATGATGCTTATATACGGGTATTACTAATTATAATGGGACATCATTTCCAGGCGGCACAATCTTGCAATCTCAGTTCTAGGGACCTAGCACAGACATTTCATCTAAACAGTGTTTAGGAAACCTTATTTTCTGAAACTCAAGATGGTTTTCTCGCTGTCATAATTTCTTCTGTATCATTTCCCGGGGCAGCAGACCAGACGCGGGTCGTTCTCCATCCGGTTGACCAGAAACTAATGAGCTCAAAATGTCGAGTTCCGCAGCTCCGGTTTAAGGAATGAGTGAGGAATGAATGTGAGAGATATTCGTTCATGCACTCTGATGTTATACTGGCGGCTACTCTTAGGCTTTATGTCAGGTCTTAATTAGATATGACTGAGCTGCTGTACCATAATAGACGATGCTACCTGCTTTTTGTTAGTGCCGAATGTTGGGCGGCGATCACCAAAACCGACACCCCCACAATATGCCAACGGTTTTTCGCGGAGGAGTGCATTTGAGACGGGTACAAGTCTTATCCTGGTGCGAGGAAATGCAACCTAAGACTTAAAAATGTCATGACGTAAGCCTTGGTCGGCAACAGGTCTAGGATCGAAGCTCCGACCGGCGGATAGAGCATTGCTTTGTTGATCCGGCAGTTTCTGCAGCTTGTCTTCTTCCAGACGTATTGGTGCTATCTTTCCTGTGGAGTAAACTAGGCAGGCCAAGAGAGGGACCACACTGCATGTGCAACACACAGTCTCTACAATTCAATCCAGGCTTTGTGCTATGGAGAGGCATATCTTAATCCGTGGTCCAAGTCATTGGTTGCAATCATTATACCATTTCTGAAGCACAGTGTAACAACCTAGGGTCTATCAAGACGACAAGGTGCCAGTGATATTAAGCTTTAATGGAAGATCGTGTTGAACACGGTGAACAACTAGGGTTAGAGTTAGCCACTTTAGTAACGTTTTATAAATTGCTTTTTAATTATATAACATACATAGGTGGATAGCTCTTGAAAAAACAAATCACCTTTTGTCACCCTATCTAAACACTCACACAACTATCGGTTTACACTGTCGCCAAGGGAGATTAACACACGGCCAAGGAAACATAACTCTGCCGGTTTATAAATGTTGTTTGTCCATCAAGAATGATGATGACCATTTATTTCATCCAGTGGGGTTGAAAGTATGGAGCCGTGGGTTCTAAGATGGCTGATAAGGCCTATTTTGGCTCGAAATGTTCTTTGACAATGTGGACAAAGAATGCTTGACGTTTCTGGAGGAGGATTTCCTGCAGTGGTTTTTCTGTCCTGCCTTTTCTTTACAGCTCTTGCAGTCCTGGTTGCCTCACACATGACTGCACCTTGTGTAATGATGCACGCCACGGATTTCGGTCTCTGGCTGCAGTCTCCCAGGTGTCATGACGAATTCCAAAAGCATTCAGAGAGATTTTCAGAGTGTCTTTAAAGCGTTTCCTCTGGCCACCTTGGGAGCGTTTACCACAACGCAGTTCGCTGTAAAAAAAAATCGTTTAGGGAGCCTGTGATCTGGCATGCGAGTCAAGTGACCAGCCCAGCGAATCTGATTCTTCATCAGTAGGGTGTGGATATTGGGCATGGACGCTCTTTCTAGGACTTCAGTGTCTGGGATCTTGTCTTGCCATTTAATCTTCAGTAGCTTCCTTAGGCAGACCGGTTTATAAATACACTCACGCACGCAGATATATACATCTTCACGTCATCTGTCTGTGTGACGTGAAACCGCGAGTGGAATGCACGCGAGTCTTGTCAGCCAGCGTAGATAGATGCATTTTGACAAAAGAAGTCCCGTTGGAAAGATGACAAATTATCAATGATTCGGTCCATGCAGAGTGATGAAAATGTACAGATACATACTAAAATTGATGTTGAATGCAAACATGCTTTCATTGGCTGAAAATCGCTGTGAATATTCCATAGCAATATTAAATAGTCTTCGCTGACAAGGAAACGGCTATTTCCGGCCATTGAAATATCACACCAGAGCATGCAATCTTCATAATTTTAGTTTGAGATGACCCTCCCGACTTTAATAGACGGAAATGGCAAGATTTACGTAAAAATGTACGATACATCTAATAACACATACTAGAACAAACAGATACATCTACATAAAACGTGATTTGCGAGTCTACTTACCTCTGAAAAAGTCACTCTGTATCTCTGTGTAGGAAACGAATTTCAGAAACACGAGATGTACACACGTAAACCGAGCAGGGAGAAACTATATAAAGTAATCGGTCCCTTTTTTTAAAGCGATCTTGAAATAATCTGGAAATTTAACATCACGAGTACTCTAAACCTCCTTAATTAAATTGGAGACACAAGAAATAGTTGCCGAACAAAACCGCAAATATATTTCCGTTAAAATGCGGCAATCTGTACTGTAGTAGCTAGTTAGAGTTGAGTTGTTAGAGAACAGAAACTGTGGTCGTCTCAAAGAGGACTGAAATACGGCAGTGTAAAATCCAATTACATGGCGAAATGTTTTAACAGGTGAATGAGTTATAACCTCTGACAGAAGGTGCCTTGTAGAGATTAGATCAGGAATCGTCATGTAGTAAAATTAGCTTTTTGCAAAAGGAAACTCAAACTCATCAATAAAAGGCTGTCAAATGAAATGAGAAAAATATACTTGAAGTGTTATATCGAGCCGATACTGTTGCATGCGTGTGAAAAATGAACAATAAACAGACACGGTGAGCAACATCTAGTGGCAGCGTAAATGTCTTTTCTGACTGAAATGCAAAGGATACCATTAACGGAGAGAAATATGAATGTAGCAACTATCAAAATATAGATGACAATCGTAACTTGAGTACAGAAACTAGACGTAGACCATCGAGTATTTTATGAAATGAAAAACATTCGATAACGCAATGACAGCAGAAACACTTTATGAAGAAACAAAACAGAGTAGAATTGTGGAAGAAAAGATACGTACCTGTATGGCTGGGCCACATGGCATAATCGGGACAAGAGCAACGAGATTCTGGTTATTTTTTTTTTTTTTTTTTTCTTTTCTTTTTTACATAAACGATGAGTCGCACGATTAATTGCCTGGCAAATTTCGCTGCATCTCGTCAGGTGTATACTACAAAGGTATAAAGTGATTACATGAATTATAATTTTGCTGAAATACTTGATACACATAGTCACGGATACTGTTCCAGTGTGCGGCATGTGTTATCCCCGCGGTAATCGCAAATGTAAACGAAGTCTTTCGGTCTGCACAAAATTGGCTGGAATCCCCTAATTGCTAGCCTCGGTATATTTGAGAGCAATCGTTTATTGCTCGTTGAATAAAATATACGAAGAGCGCTTTCTCTAATCAAGCATCAAATTATGTCAAGCACTAAATCGTGCAATCTGTGGCTTCTGTTTTTGAATTCACTAAAGGGATACATTGTTATGAGATTATGGTTGTCGTGTGAGAGGCGAACAAAGACCTCCATTCTTTCCGCCTGGCACATCATGATGATGCCTAGAAACACACAAGCCAAGTCACTCATGAACGCGATTGACGAGGGAGTGGTTCCTCATATTGGTTCGCTGAGGCATGATGCAGGGTTGGAGGAACATTTTCTTGTCTGTATCCATGTGGGCATGGTTAGGTTTCTAGAATTCTTCGGGATAGAACAAGTTTACAGATATAGAACTACTGGGAATTAAACACTATTACAAGTAAAGAACTTTCGGAAATAGAACAAATATACAGTGTAGAACTATCTGGAATAGAACAAAGTTACAGTGCAGAACTATCGGAAATAGAAGAAAATTGCATGCATAGAGCTATCTGGAATAGAACGGTTACGTGTACAGAACTATCGGGAAAAGAAAACGTTTACAGGTACATAAACATTGGACAGAGAATAAATTTGCAGGCAGAGATCTATCGGGAATAGAACGAGGTTATACGCACAGAACTATCGGGAATAGAACAAGTTTACACGCACAGAACTATCGGGAATAGAACAAATATGCAGTACAGAACTATCAGGAATGGAACACATCATTACACATATCTAGATTCCGATTTATTGTCGATAGAACAAACCTATAGGTATAGAACTCTCAATCAAAAAACCTGTATAGATTCAGATTGTTTAATGATAAGCTACACTTTTTCTTTAAGTTGCATATCCCTTACATGACGTTGCAGTCAACACCAGCATGTTACTGGCGTTGTTGATGTCTTGGCAAGTTTTACGTTCATTTACGTACATTGCTTTCTGAACGACCGGCTCCCATACCAACACGTTAAAACCAGAGTGACACACAAATCAGTCACCGCTGTGTTTCGAGCGCGGGTAAACGGCATTACGAATCGCCTCTGCAATGCCATCGCCATGGAGACCCGCAAGCTACATTTACGAGTAAACAAAGAACACCTATGTAGATTCAGTTTTATTGATGATATACCAAACTTCCAGATAAAGAACTCTCACACAAAGAACGTCTATATAGATTCGGATTTATTGTCGATAGAACAAACCAGGTTATAGCCACAAGCCCCGACAGGAAACCGCTCACTGTATTCGTCTTGTCAGAGTTAGATTGTGGCCCCGGAAATAATAGCACGGAAATGACCCGCGAGACATCCAATTTCCGGAGGTCAAGGCTGACATAGAATCCGCGGTACGGACAAGTATAAGTGAATACATCGTTCAGCTGAGGCCCATCACTGCCCCATCCATTGACCGTATCACTTTCCAATAATCTGCATTTTCTGTTCCAGCATGTACTTCGTATGACCCTTCGAATAATGCATTTGATTTACACGTGTGATTTCTGAATCTGATCTTCTTCTGTTGTTTAAACATGGAAGCTACAAACAAAATGTTCCCAGATTTTTTACCTGGCATATTTCGCCTCATCTCGTCGGCTGTATACTGCAGAGTTATATATCATATGCAGTGAATAGATGATACATAATTCTGCAGATTGTACCTGAAGAGGTACGGCGAAATATCCCAGGCATTAAAGCATGCATCCTATTGTTTTTGGCTTCTATTTTTAAATTCACTAAGGGGATTTGGTCAATAATATGGTTCGAGACACAGACCTTCACTCAGGCATGCTTCCTTAGTGTCCTAATGTGTGTGCTCAGGAATATATAGGTGGGTTGGGTTCGAAGACAGTGGTTGGTGTCTCTGAAGCGATCACAGCTAAAACATATTAGTTTCCTTATCGTAGGCACTACTTTTTAGTTTTTCCGTATTTTACTGGAGATGTGTTTGCGCTAATTTTTTGTTTCTTGTTTTTGTCACTCTAATTTAAGGGTATATAGAGTACTGGTGACATTAAATTCTCCGATTATTTCAAGATCGCACTAAAATAGGAACCGATTACTGGATATTATGTCTGCCTCCACGAGCTACGAATCTATACCTTTCGTCTTCTCAAATCCGTGTCCTGGACAGAAGTACAGACTGCCTTTATAAGACATAATTACACCCGTCAATTCCATTTTATCTAGACTTTGTGCATTGTTCTAGTATGTTTGTTTTTTTTTTTTTAATTTATTTTATCATCCATTTTTACTTATGATTATGTAGTTTTCGACTATTAGAGTTGGCAAAACCATATCAAACTGAAATTATAAAGATGACATGCTGTATACTGTGGTATTTCAATGGCGGGACATGGCAGTTGTCACCCAACTATGAACATTTAGTATTGTTATGGAATATTCATAGCAGTTGCAATGCCAATGGTTGCATGTTTGCATTCAACACCCATTATAGCATTTATGTGTTAATTTTTATCACTCTACATCAGTGTTTCCCAACGTGGGGCCCACAGGGGGGGGGGGGCAATTTGACTGTTAAGGGGGGCAATTCGACAATGGAAGAAATCGGCTGAATATAACAAAACGGGGAGACTTGAGACTGAAGTTAACTAAATTGGAACCTGACATAAGATCTCTTTGCAGCAAGCATCAAGCGCAAGGATCTCACTAAATTTAAATAATAAATAATTACTAATAATTAAAATAATATAGAAAAATCTTTCATTAAAATTATTTTGTACTTGAATTTCAGTTCTCCATTATATGTTTTGAAAATTTACTTACTGTGTTTGCTCAATAATTTCCTAGTGATTTCTTCCTAAAACCTATCATTCAAGTTTCTTTAGTGATCATTTCAATTTTTTAATATTAAAAATAATGTATATGTTAAGGGGGGGGGGGCGTGGGGCGGGGGAGGGGGCAATACGAATTTTAGAAAGGCTTAAGTGGGGCATGGCACAAAAAAGGTTGGGAAACACTGCTCTACATGAACCACATCATTGATAATTTTGCATCTTTCCAACGGGACTTATTTTGTCAAAATGCATCTACGCCGGCGCCTAGCGTTGTTGACAAGACCGCGCGTGTTAGTCACGCGCTGCGTCTGAGTTAATTAATGACGTTGAGATGTATATATGTGTGTGCGTGTGTGTATATTTATAAACTGGCAGAGTTATTTTTCCTTGAGTTAGACAGGCCGCTGTGTTAATCTCCCTTGGCGACGGTGTAAACCGATAGTTGTGTGAGTGTGTAGGTAGGGTCACAAAAAGTGAAAGGTCAAAATCGTTTTCCTTCTATATGTCCCTTTTAAATAATAAACATACATACAAACATTAATATCTCGGCTTAGAATTGACCTACATACATGAATAAGGTACCGTTGAATTTGGTTTTTCAAGAGCTATCGAATTATGCAGGTTATATAATTAAATTCCTCCCCACGACGCTTGACGGCAGAAGTGGAAGATGATGATGATGATGATGATATAATTAAAAAGCAATTTAGAAAAAGTTACTAAAGTAGCTACGTTATCGTGTCAGGGCATGCGGGCGCACAAGGAAATGAGCAGGCCGACAGGCTTGCAGGTAAGGCTACTGTGGAGGGCGGACGAGCCATGGACCAGCTGATATACTGAATGCTCTACGAGAAGTAAGTCTTCTGTGAGAACCAAGTGATGACTGTGATCTACAACCACGGTCAGACTGCGCGAATAACAAGTTAAAAGAGGGTTGACCAAACAAGAACACTACGCAGGAAGCCAAAGAAGATTGATTAACCAACACAGAACTGGTGTTGTGAGCCGCTACACGCTGCGGGATTTGCTAAGGAGGGGATCCGAGCACTTATGGACTGAATGGTTCGGTGTGCAATGAGGATGATCTGTCGACTAACTAATTCACTAAGGGGATACACTATTTTGAACTTCTTATAGTCAATGTTGTTGGGAGTTTGTGATCATGTCTGTCGACAACCTTCTGTCTCTTGTGCTGCCAGTCGTTTCTGATACCTACGTTCCTGCATGCTATGATGTCAAACTGTCCAGCATCTTCTCTCTTGGTCTCCACTGTGTTTCCTCTTGTACAGCTTTCCCGTTGTGATGGCATACTCCAGTTTACCTCACCTCATGACGTGCCCACAGAATATGGACTGTCTTCTTGTGATGCGAGTAACAGTTTTCTTTTTCAGTTAACTTTTTTCAAGATGTCTCCATTGCTCTTTTCATCCGGCACGGTTTTCTTATCCATCCATCCATCATGTGCCATGCCGGTAAGCGTGGGCGGTCATGTTCTGCCATCTCACTCGATCAACAGAGTCGTGGATCAGTTCCGTGTTTCTGTCTCGACCATGCCACAAGGCCAAGCCATCCAGATACTTGTTTCTAGGTCTTCCCCTTGGTCTGTTCCCCTCGATCTTACCAGTTGTCACCAAGTTCTCCAAATCATTTCTTCTCATAACATGCCCAAAAAATTGTGACTGTCTACGTCTAATGTCTCTGATCAGTTTACGATCTTCATTTGTTTCTTGAAGGACTTGTTCATTGGTCTTTCTGGCTGTCCATGGTATTCTTTGCATTTTCCTCAGAAACCACATTTCTACAGCCATCAGATGTTTTTCAGCCTGGCTGCTCATTGTCCAAGCTTCACATCCATATAAAAGTACAGGTTCTATGTAGCATCTCAACACTCTTTTTCTCGTTTCAATTGACATCTTTTTATTGGTCAGTATGTTTTTCATCTTGCTAAAGGCTACTTTTGCCATGGCGATCCTTGTTCTAATCTCTTCAAGGCATCTCCCATCAGATGTTATTACTGTTCCGAGATAATTGTACCTATTCACTTGTTGAAGAATATTCCCATTTACTTGTATATTACACTGTGGTATTTCGTTCTTCCTAGTGACGACCATAATCTGTGTCTTTTTACAATTTAATTCTAGTCCTTGTTGTTCACTGTGTGTAACAACCGCATCTACTAAATTTTGCAGATCCTGTTCATTGTCTGCAATCAAGACTGTATCATCTGCATATCTAATGTTATTGATGCATCGTCCCCCAATGTTGATTCCTTCCATATTTTCAATATTTCTGAAAATATTTTCACTGTACAGGGAAAACAGATCTGGAGACATTACACATCCCTGTCTCACACCTCTCTTAAAAGGCTGATATTGGCTTACTTCATTATCAACTCTTATGGCAGCTTGTTGTTTCCAATATATGTTTTTTACAAGTCTAAGGTCTTTCCCATCAATTTGTAGATCTTCAAGCATCCTTATCATGTTGACATGTCTCACTTTATCAAAAGCCTTTGTGTAGTCAATAAAGCAAAGGTGTAGATCTTTGTTTACTTCTATAGAACGTTCGATTACGGTTCTCAGTATATACACAGCATTTACTGTACCCTTGCCTACTACAAACCCACATTGTTCTTCTCCTATTTCAGGTTGTATTTTCCTCCTAACTCTTTGCATGATAATTCTTAGCAAAATCTTCGTGATGTGACTCATTATACTAATTGTTCGATGTTGATCACATTCCAAGGCTCCTGATTTCTTTGGGATTGCAATAAATACAGAATTACATAACTCATGAGGTATATTTCCAGTATCATATATTGTATTAAGCAGACTGGTTTTCTTATCATTCTGCAGTAAAACCACATGTCCGCAACTTCCACAAAAGTCCTCGCTTGTCTGCTGGTAGTCCATGTTTCGCTTCAGTACATAAAAATTGGCTTAATTTCTGTTTCGGAGATATTTTGATAACTTCGTTAGTAGGGTTCATTGCCTGTGACGATCCTACAGTGGCTCGAGCTGATTATTGTACAGCGTGTGTGGCATCTGTTTGTACTGGAGTTATGTCACTGTATTAGTTTATGGGGGATGAGATCAGAGTATCTATGGGGGTGTCATTTTTTTACAAATCTAATTTCATAGAGTTGACGGTTTCTGTTGGCGTTGTCTTAATGTGATTTTTTCATTTCACAAAGTTCATAGTTTCTATTGTATTGCATTAATGTGATTTTTTTTTTTCACGGCATAGACTTCTTGGTTTATGTTTGTATTAAATTTGTGTGATTATATGTTTGTATTAAATTTGTGTGATTAGTTAATTTCATGGAATTCACGGTTTCTGTTGGTATTGACGTAATGTGATTCTCTCACTTCATAGAGTTCACGGCTTCTGTTTGTATTCACTGTGTTTTGACTATTGTCCATCTTCTTCTTCTTCAGCGTTCTGAGCCATTGAGGTTCTTTGCTGCAGATACAATCCGTCTCCATTCGTCTCTCTGGTGGACCTTCTCTTGCCAGTCGTTGATTCCAAGTGCTTGTAGGTCTGTATATGTATTATCTCTCCACCGCCTTCTTGGTCTACCTCGGGGTCTACGGTCATTTATTTCCTGAGTGTAAGCGAGTTTTGTTTTCCTATTATCTTCCATTCTTTCTATATGCCCCAGCCATTGTAGTCTATTAGCCTTCATGATACCAGTGATTAGCGGGGACTTAAACTCATAAATGTCTTTGTTACTTCTTCTTTTCCACTCTCCACTTTTTGTATCCCTAATCGGTCCAAAGATGCGTCTTAAAATTTTGTTCTCAAAGGTTTCTAACAAGGCTTCATCTCCTTTCGTTGTTCTCCAGGTCTCAGAGCCATACAGCACAACTGGTCTGATCAGTGTTTTGTACATTGTGATTTTGGTGTTACGAGATAGCGCATTTGATTTTAGTAGATGTTGTAGTGCATAGTATATCTTATTTCCAGAGTTGATTCTAGTTTGTATTTCTTCCCTTATGATGTTCGAGCAGTTGAAGATTGTACCCAGGTATTTGTATGTTTCCGTTCTTTTAATGGTCATATTATCTATTTGTATGTGGCCAGAGTTTCTAGCCATTCCGTCTCTTGAAATTACCATATATTCTGTCTTATCTTGGTTGATAACCAGCCCCATCTGTTGGGCTTTTCCCTTTAAGTGAGTCAATATTTCCAATGTCTTTTGTTCACTTTGCCCTATAATATCTATATCATCTGCATAACCAAGCAGCTTGGATGTTCCTCCAATATCACATTCCTCCTTTACCTTCCTTACAACTTTCTCTAGAGCCAGATTGAAGAGTAGCGGCGATAGTGCATCACCCTGTTTCAAGCCAGATGTTATTTGGAAAGGGTCTGATTTCCTGCCTTTGTATGTTATTATATTATAAGTATCTTCCATGCATAGTCTGGTCATGTTGATTAACTTCCTTGGTATTCCAAATTCCTGCATAACATTCCATAGACTATTCCTATGGACACTATCATAAGCCTTTTTAAAATCCACAAAAATGTTATGGAGATCTCTTTTATATTCCCAATTTTTCACGGCTATTTGTCGTAAGATAAATATCTGATCTATTGTTGATCTGTTTTGTCTAAAACCCGCCTGGTAGTCACCTAATATGTCTTCTGAATATGGTTTTAGTCTATTTAGTAATACTGCGGATAGTATCTTATAGCTTGTGGACAGTAGTGATATTCCTCTATAATTTCCACATTGGAACTTGTCTCCTTTCTTAAAGATAGGTATCAATAATGACTCTTTCCAGTCATGGGGTAATTCTTCTGTCCTCCAGATTTTTAATATTAGTTCGTATAGCTTTAGATGTAATGCATGGCCACCTGCCTTTATAAATTCAGCAGCGATTCCATCTGTCCCAGTTGCCTTATTGTTTTTAAGTCGTGTGATTACATATAGGATTTCTTCAAATGTAGGTTCTTCAATTTGTGGTTTGCATGTTAGAACCTCTTGCTGTGGGAAAATGTTACTTGGAGCTTCACAATTTAGTAATTCAACAAAATATTCTTTCCATGTGTTGCACATTTCCTCGTTGGTATTTATCATATTCCCATTTTTGTCTTTTAAACCATATGTGTTTTGTTGGTGCCCTCGTTACATTGACTTCAGTTCTTTAAAAAATTTTCAGGATTCATTTTTCTGGTGATTAGTTTCCATATCTTTGATTATATTACTCATATATTCTCGCTTCTGCTGTCGGACTATTTTTGTAGCCTCTTTACATTCATTTCTATAATGCTCTTCCTTTTGGATGTTGTTGATGTCATTTAACGATAAATGTCTGGCATTCTTTTTCCTAATGACTGCTTCTTCACATTTTTTATTGAACCATCTGTTCTTTCTATGCGTGGTTAACACACCGAGACATTCTTCTGCGGTAGATTGAATTGTAATCTTGATGTTCAACCAAGTTTGGTCAACGCTTTCCTCCAAAGGGTTTTGCAGAGTTTCAAGTTTACATTTTATTTCATCTGTAAATTTCTCTTTGACTGTAATTTCTTGTAGTTTTTCTCTGTTATATGTTGGGTGTAATCTTTGTAATTTAGTATAGAAAGCTCTCTTAAGTTTTATTTTAAATTTTGCTCCAACGAGGAAGTGGTCACTGTGGCACTCAGCTCCTCTATAACTTCTAACTTGCTGTATGTTTGATGCATTTCTGTTGTTAATTAAAATGTGATCTATTTGATTATAGGTTCTCTTGTCACATGATTTCAAGGTTGGTTTGTGTATATCCTTTCTTTGTAGTCTGGTACTGCTAATGTGCAGTCCTTTGGCTTCTGCCAGGTTGATGACTCTCCATCCATTATCCTTTGAAGTTGTATTTAAGCTTTCCATACCGGCCACTTTTTTATTAGTTTGCTCTCTACCTATTTTGACTTATGCTTATTATTATACTTATGCTTATTTGACTTTATACTTATTATACTTATTTGACTTTATACTTATTATGGACTATTGTCCATACAGTTTCAAATTTCCCCGGTGTTAAAGGCAAGTTAATGGATTCGCCGTGCTTTGACTATTGCATACAGAGTTCCAAGTTTCCCTACTAATAGTGGATTCATAGTGCTTTCACTATTGCACATAAAGTCACAAGTTTCCCCGGTGTTAATGACAAGTCAATGAATTCACTACTGCATACACAGTCTCAAGTTTTCTCATTGTCTCAGCAAGTCAATGGATTCACCGTGTCTTGACTATTTCACACACTGCCAAGTTTCCCCAATGTTAACGACAAGTCCCTGGATTCACTGTGTGTTGACTATTGCATAAATTCTCAAGTTTCCCCAATGTTAACGACATGTCACTGGATTCACCGTATGTTGACTATTGCACACAAACTCCCAAGTTTTCCTAATGTTAACGACAAGTCACTGGATTCACCGTGTGTTGACTATTGCACACAAACTCCCAAGTTTTCCTAATGTTAACGACAAGTCACTGGATTCACCGTATGTTGACTATTGCACACAAACTCCCATGTTTCCCCAATGTTAACGACAAGTCACTGGATTTACCGTATGTTGACTATTGCACACAAACTCCCAAGTTTTCCTAATGTTAACGACAAGTCACTGGATTCACCGTGTGTTGACTATTGCTCACAAACTCCCAAGTTTTCCTAATGTTAACGACAAATCACTGGATTCACCGTATGTTGACTATTGCACACAAACTCCCAAGTTTCCCCAATGTTAACGACAAGTCACTGGATTTACCGTATGTTGACTATTGCACACAAACTCCCAAGTTTCCCCAATGTTAACGACAAGTCACTGGATTTACCGTATGTTGACTATTGCACACAAACTCTCAAGTTTCCCCTATTGTTAACGACAACTCATTGGATTCACCGTGTGTTGATTATTGCACAAATTCTCAAGTTTCCCCAATGTTAACGACAAGTCACTGGATTCACCGTATGTTGACTATTACACACAAACTCTCAAGTTTCCCCGATTGTTAACGACAAGTCATTGGATTCACCGTGTGTAGACTATTGCATAAATTCTAAAATTTCCCCAGTGTTAACGACACGTTACTGGATTCACCGTATGCTGACTATTGCACACAAACTCTCAAGTCTCCCCAATGTTAACGACAAGTTACTGGATTCACCGTGTGTTGATTATCGCAAAATCTCTCAAGTTTCCCCAATGTTAACGATAAGTCACTGGATTCACCGTGTGTTGACTATTGCACACAAACTCTCATGTTTCCCCACTGTTAAAGACAAGTCACTGGATTCACCGTGTGTTCACTATTGCACACAAACTCCCAAGCCCTAACTAATACCCCCAGTGTTCACCACAGACTCCTGCAGACATACAGCCGTAAATTACGTCATCTATACCTACCCAATCAACTAACGCAGTTCGTGCCGAGACTATTCCTGTCGAGTGCTGCATTTACGGATCTCTGACACTCAGCTCCGCCGTTGTACCGGCGACTTCAAGAAGAATCCCACCCAGATGAATGGTTGCAGCCAAGTTTGGAAAAGCGAGCCCCGGGCAGGTTTTATTTCAGACATGGTTCTAGCATATTCCAGGCCAGTCTAAGAGGAATACTGCAGTATTTGAGCGAGTCCGTATTCAGAGATGTCTTCACGATGTTTGCTTGGTCGACATCTTGTACATCGTGAGAGCGGGAGGAAAGCAGATCATTATCGCCGACATCACCTCGAGTGGTAATGTTCACGGGAAGTAAATACAAGGTAGAAGCCCGGTTCCGCACCACTAATGGTATAACAAACAGTGCCATAATTAGAACATGTATCCTTAAAACAGGTCAGCGCGACCGAGAGGTTATCGTGCTCGCGCTTAAATTCTGCGCTGACGGCGGGGTATTGGGTTCGTTGACTTCTTGTTCGGAAAGCAGTGAGAAACTTTCCGTTAGTTGCAATTTCTTTACAGAACGTCACAATCAACCCCAGCATTGTTTGGCTGTTTGGTGATTTCTTGGCAAGTTTACGTTCATTGATTTCTGAACGACCGGCACTCATACCATTGTATACCACCGCAAGGCCGTCTGCTGCCAAATCGGCCACAGTTGTGTTTAGATTTCGGTTTGCAGGGTTGTGAATTGCGTCCGTAACGCCTTCCCCACAGAGACACTATTGAAAAACTACTGCACGTAAACATTGCATAGAAACTCAAACTGGGGTTTGTCGCAACCTCTTACAAAGGTCATGCAACATTTTTTTTAATGTTTAGAATACATATTTACGATATGCTGCGTCAATAGAATACATATCTACAACAAGCAGTGTCAGTAGAATACATATTTACAACAAGCAGTGTCAATAGAGCCGGCTTCCTGGCCTAGAGGTTAGCGACTTTTTTCCGTAATCTCGAATACTCTCGTCAGTAACGTGACGACGGTGAGAATCAGCAGTGGTTTGAATTGCGTCGGTAACTTACGGGGTATCTGAGCCGGCCGCTCAGAAAGCAGTGGCAAACTACTGAGCGTAATCTTGCCAAGAATTCAACAATCAGCTGAAGGATGCTGATGTTGACAGCGATGTCCTGTAAAGGATATGCAAACATTTAAGTGTCAATAGAATACATATTTACAACACGCAGCATCATTAGAATATATATTTACAACAAGCAGTGTCAAAAGAATATGTATTTACAACTCGCAACGTCAATAGAATACATATTTACAACACGCAACGTCAACAGAATACATATTTACAACACGCAGTGTCAATAGAATACATATTTACAAACAAGCTATGTCAATATAATACATATTTACGACACGTAGCGTCAATAGAATACAAATTTACAACAAGCAGTGTCAATATAATACATATTTACAGCAAACAGTGTCAATAGAATACATATTTACAACACGCAGCGGCAATAACATATATAATTACAACACTCAGCGTCAATAGGCCGTTCTCCGTGGCAAAGAGTTTACGGACGCGGTACGTGATCCCGTATACATGCGTTCGAAACACAGATGCGCACGATTTGACAGCATACCGCGTTGCGCTGGTGTTTTGCGAAACGATATGGGCGCCAGTCGTTCAGAAAGCAGTGGCAAACTACTGAACGTAAAACTTGCCAAGACATCAACAACAGCAAAAACAAATGCTGGTCTTGACTGCAAACGTCCTGTCAAGTTTATGCATCTATGTTGTTTGGCTGAAGCATCAATAGAATATGAACTACCTGGTACTGTGAGTAGAGAAGACCTGCTAAGTTAGTGACTGTACACTCGCCAATCGACGCGCTGGTCTCCGGTTGGAATCATCCCCGTGGAATTAACCGCTGGGGTGGATCTAGCTTCGTGTATAATGGCTAGCAGATACTGGGAGGTAAGGTAGCCTGGTGGGTCACTGGCTTGTGTATCTTTCTGGCTGAGTTCCTAACTGCAACTATATCATGTGGGAGGTAAGGTAGCCTGGTGGGTCACTGGCTTGTGTATCTTTCTGGCTGAGTTCCTAACTGCAACTATATCATGTGGGAGGTAAGGTAGCCTGGTGGGTCACTGGCTTGTGTATCTTTCTGGCTGAGTTCCTAACTGCAACTATATCATGTCAAGGTTACAGTACACGACTCCTTGTTACATCATGATGCTTTTTGGGTATATGGTGCTAGCCCCATATTTGAAGACCGATAGACACTCGTCATGTGGTCAGTATCACACCCGGCCGCCTTGACTTCCCATACAATTTACTGCCATCCAGGGAAGCTGGACAACATGGGGGTCAATCGAGGGGAAACCAAATTCCCTTGTTGTAGGAGATTGAAACACAGGGATGGCACTCACCACGTCTCCCTATACCTTGTCAGCAATAAAAACAGTTAGGTTTTAATAGTATTTCATTTTCTAATTGTATGTTAGTTAGTTAGTTAGTCGAGGTTTCAACTTCACGGCAACAGGTCGTTCCCATTATACTCCGTTCCTGTGCCAGTGTAATCACACAAAATGCTCCCCACTGTCCAATGTGTATTTCTTTAGATCTGTTTGTGTTGTCCCTGATGAAGAATAGTATAATGGAAACGTCGTTCATTGTGTCGTAATATACTTATTTTTATTTTATTATAGTTTTCTTTATTCCCCCACCCCCCGTGATTTACTTTTACCGTTGTGGGATTCATTATAAACTATGTTCTACACTGCGTCTATGTTTAGTTTATCTCTATTTTTCGTTTTTCGCAGGAGTTACACGTATGTAACTGTTTTTGTTTTCTCGAATTCTTATGTATAAATCATGTGAAACTGTGTCGAATTCTTATATGTAAGTACGCCACATGAGTGTTGGTCGAATGTGTAACTACAATTATACCGCGTGAGACCTGGTCGAATGTATAACTACATTTACAGCAAGCGATGCCAGAGAGAATTGCGAACTTCACGTATACCTTGTGCAGACTGGTCGAATTCCTAGCTCTTGATGTCGCTGGATACCACTTGAAGCCACAGAGCTACCTTGCAGCTGAAGAAAGGAATGTGTAAACACAGCACAAGTCAAATGTCTTTTCTCGACATAAAGAACAGCAAAGTAGTTTGCATCAATATGAGATACTATCGCTGGGAAGATAAAGGCTGCGGATAGATTAGGTAGGAGACAAGACAGGATCAATAGCCACCCTGTGGTGACAGCTAAGTGAAGTGGCATAACAAGAGGTTTTAAATGTCTTAACCTTTACGCTTACAGCCGTTAGATAAAAACAGCCATCCGAGAATAGTTAGTTTGAACACACTAAGACAAACAGTGGGGAAAGCGTTAATTTGACAAATGACATCAATTAAGTCAAGAGGTGCGTGAGGGGTGAAGCATTTCAGCTAACGGTTCTCAGACTGTTTCCTGTTGACTGCTTCTTGTGCCCAAGGAAATGCCACGGATGCCCTTCTACACTAAACCATACACCTGCGCCACCTTGCATCCGTAATGATCCGTACAGATCCGTAATGTCCTGTTAAATTCCTAGTCCGCGCCCCTGACACAACGATATATATATATATATATATTGCCCATACAGCATGATCCTTCTCTGGGCCTGCCTTGTTTACTTCAAAGGAAAGGTATCGCCATTACATCTGTAATAAGACAAGCTGAAGAAACTGCCGAATCAGCACAGCAATGCTCTAACTGTCCGTCTGTCGGAATTTCCAACCTAGACCGGTGTCTACCAAGACAGTCTTCGTCTGCCCTGTGTGTGCGTGCGTGTGTGTGTGTGTGTGTGTGTGTGTGTGTGTGTGTGTGTTCGCGTGCGTGCGTGCGTGTGTGTGTGTGTGTGTATGTGTGTGTGTGTGTGTGTGTGTGTGTGTGTGTGTGTTCTTCGCTATTTCTTCACGAGTGGGCCGCGCCACATCTAGTTAGGTATCACACTCCGAGAAGGTTGTGTCCGGCTTCAGCGTTCATGTAAGGTTCTCTACCTCTCGACAAACTCCATCTAACTTTACAGACTGCCTATGCAGACCCTAAGTATTTGTTCCAGTTAATTGTGCCTGGGCTTTGTTCCTACGGATAGCTCGTAAATGCCAACTGTCATGGGATTTGTAACATGAAGAAATGTATACAAAGCCTTATATTTTTTCAGCCTTATCGGAGAAGTATAGGTACCTAATCACACTAACAAAGAGATCCGAGGGAAAATATGAAGTCAGAATCCATTCCAATTCAATTTTGAGAAAAATTGTTTAGGCCTCGTTCAACCGTGTGTTTTCGGTCAGTTATAATTGGGGCCTTTATGGTGTACCTACATCGGTTTGCGCAGATAGGGCTACGATTTCGCTTCCTTGAAATCATAAGAACCCAATGTCTCTAGTACGTGGTGTCTGTAACGTCTCACTACACTTTGTATTAGAACAAATCTGAAAATAATTAAGTACATAATGTCATTTACAAATGTGCTCCACAGTCCATCGTGAAGCAATATGTAACGAATGGCTGTCGTCTGCTGGAGTAATTCTTTGCGCTCCAAACGGGTCTACTGGCTACAACAGTGGATCTGTTGGCTTAAAGAATGAATCTGCTGGCACTAAGAGTGAATCTGCTGGCACCAAGAGCGAATCTGTTGGCACCAAGAGTGAATCTGCTGGCACCAAAAGTGAATCTGCTGGCATCAAGAGTGAATCTGCTAGCTCCAAGAGTGGATCTGCTGGCACCAAGAGTGAATCTGCTGGCTTTAGGAAGGTCAGAAATGGGAATACATACCTTGGACAATGGAAGTGCTTTGAATGTCGTATAATTACATAAGTGAAAACAGTAAACTGATTAGAGACATTTGACGTAGACAATCAGAAGTTTGTTTGTTTGTTTGTTTGTTTGTTTAACATGTTATGAGAAAAAATATACTAGAAAACTTAGTGACACCTGGCAAGATTGGGGATAAAAGAGCATGTGGAAGGGAGAAAGATGTCGCCACATGGCATAAACTAGACAAGAAAATAGAGATAATCCGCGACTCTGGATTATCAGCGTGGCACATTGTGATAATCATGAGAAGTTTGAATTTAAGTGTTTCAGAAAGAAAGGACGTGTACAGGGACGAATTAGAAGTGCTTACAATCATCATGTTACCAGAACGATCAGCATCTACACTTTGCGACATTGACAGTGGGCTTGTCCGAATTGGTATGAAGATGTTGATTTTTCGTTACCCGTCCTAGATCTGGGCTGGGAGCGACCCGATATCTTGTCAGCCTTGATAGACATCAAACCTCTCAACCAGTCCGCCCCATGTACATGTCTCATTCTTAGTTTTAAGTCTAGTGCGCATTGAAAACCTTACAGCTCGATTGGTCCTTCCCGAGTTCCTCTACACGGATCGTCTTTATTTCATAATTTATCAATCAGTTGCCGTCTCCACAATGAAGGTTGGCTGCAATGGATTTCCACCACTGTCTGTCTCTCGCCCAGAGTTTACATTCTGTCAGACTAATGTTTGTCTATCTTTTGATACTATCTTCCCGTTTATATCGTTGTCTACCTCTTTGTTTGGGATCCACTGGTTGAAAGTGTACAGCACGAACGTTTCTGCACGAAACCACAATATTCAATAACTAAAGAGACGAAGTATCACACTATCATTTGTGGGAGAAGTCACGACTGCAGAAGGATGTAATAATAGGATATACAAACAGTTAGGTAAAAGTAGCTCCTACAAAAGCATGAGACAGACTAAACACGGATCACCCATAGCCCAGGTTGATACTCTAGGCAAAGTTACATTCAGTTGTTGACCATTGCTTTCTAAACGAAACCTCATCGTTTAAGTACATTTAACCCGTATCGGGAATTAACCTCGTATCCCACAGTCAGCGCACCAGAAGTTCAAGCGCAAGTGCCTAAGCCCCGCGGCCACGCAGACCTCTGAGTTCTAATATACACAGAAATATCCGGCACTGTGGCTTAGGGAATAGCGACACGCGCAATGTTATAACTCCCCGACACACCGAGTCGACGGCTCGATATCAGCTGCCGACGATTTGGAAGCTGATGACTTAGCGTTGATTTCGATGGGATGAGACGTCGGCTGTTCATAAAGCAATGGTAAACTACTGAACTAACATTGCCTAGTAAATTCCAATCAGTCAATAAATGCTGGGTTTGATTGCAACATCCTGTCAAGGACAAGCGGCTAACAAGATACGTAGAAATATCAGCTGTCGAGAAACGCTTGAGGCCGTTGAAAACGGGTTTATGTTTCTGCTTTCAGTCTATGTATTCTGTTATCTATTCTTCGGCTAATCTTGTTTGTACATGTGGGCATTGTGATTGAAATATAGCTATAAAGCGATAAATCCCATTAAACACACACAAAAACCAACAGCTTCTCTTAAGTGTAGATATGTGTCCATCAAGAAGGAAATAGGATTACCTTTTCTTGTTTCCCATGTTGATTTCAATCACAGCTCCCAAGTTGTTTATATCCGAATGTCGTCGTTTCCTTTAACTGTATTACCTATATCCCTGGAGTCGTCCATGGACGCTTGTCTTCCAAGTTTCTATCTATCTATCTATCTATCTATCTATCTATCTATCTATCTATCTATCTATCTATCTATCTATCTACCTATCTATCTATCTATCTATCTATCTGTCTGTCTGTCTGTCTGTCTGTCTGGAATGACAACTCTCCTCCTACATTGATCAGCATTTGCTATACGGCAGACCCTGCACGGGTCACGCGCGGGACGGTTGGCATGAGGTCTTCACTGGTTCACCCAAAGAGTGTGTCTCCAGGGATCGCTCCTCTGGGCTAGGTCTCTCTCTCTCTCTTCTCTCTCTCTCTCTCTCTCTCTCTCTCTCTCTCTCTCTCTCTCTCTCTGAATTATTCGAGGAATTCTAATCATTTTAGGAATAATAATTATTCGAGGAATTCAAATGATTTTAGGAGTAATAATTATGCAAGAAACTAATTATTTGAGGAATAACAATTATTCGAGGAATTCAAATGGTTTGGAGAATTATAGTTTTTTGAATAATTATAATTTTTGGAGCAATTGTAGTGATTGGAGGAATTACTTGTACAATGATTGTGAGAATTACAAAGATAGAGAAACCACAATGATGTGTGTGGTTACAATGATTGGGGAATTATAATGCTTCGGGAATTAGGACTTAAAATGAATTCAGAGATTACATTGATTTGAAGAAGTACTGTAGTTTCGGGTATTACAATGATCTGGAAAAAAAACTATTATAATTTGAGGAATTGTAATGGTTTACAAAGCAAACATGATTTCAGGAATGACAGTTGACGTTTTCAAAACGAATAACAGTAATAACTTTATCGTCATCATCAAGTTCCTCGCCGACTGGAGTGGGCGATCACCTTTCTCCGCAAACTGCGATCTCCGACGACATGGATCAATTCAAGTATTGACTCCCCTCTGTGCTATAACGCAAGACTGTTAAAACTGTCTCTATCTGTCTTCCTGTATCTCTCTTTCCACAAATCTTTCCGGTTGTCACATGTTCAAATTTGTGTCTTCTCACTTTGTAGCCAAAAATTATGATTGTATCTTTCTGATGTTTGTGCTGAGTTGTCTTTGCAACTTAACCTCCCTCAAAATGCCCAGATCTTTCTATAAAAACAGTAACAACAACAACAACAACAACAACAACAACAACAATAATAATAGTAATAATAATAATAACAATACAGGCCGGGGGGAGGGGAGAGAGGAAGTTACGAAACATTTTCGAATTATAATTGGGGCTTTTACAGTATTAACGTATTAATGTTCCTGAACATTATGTCTGGAGAAGAGATTATTGGAGACTAATTATGTCGCTAAAGAGATAAAAGACTGAAGGAGACGTGGCCGTGTCAGTTGGAGTGTTGTCAGTGTTGATAATAACAACTAACTCACGGAGCGCAGTGTCTGATTGGACGTCAGCCTCGTTTCGTGTGTGGGAAGGCAGTAATCACTTTAATGGATTGACATTTCTTACACGACCTAGGTCACTGGACGACCCCAGGCCCGGTCAGCGTCCCATGCCTCTAATAATTGTGGGAAGGGTACGGGGACCTGCATGCTGGCACTGCAGTAAGTGTGGGAAGGCTGTGTGGTGGCAGTCTGATGAACAGAGTACACAGAATGGCTTTCGCCAGGGACAAACATTCTCTGTGTGTTGCTATTTGTGATATTCTCTGTGTGTTGCTATTTGTGATATTCTCTGTGTGTTGCTATTTGTGATATTCTCTGTATGTTGTTATTTCTGGTATTCTCTGTATGTTGTTATTTGTGATATTCTCCGTGTGTTGCTATTTGTGATACTCTCTGTATGTTGCTATTTGTGATATTCTCTGTGTGTTGCTATTTGTGATATTCACTGTATGTTGCTATTTGTGATATTCTCTGTATGCTGCTATTTGTGATATTCTCTGTATGTTGTTTTTTGTGATATTCTCTGTGTGTTGCTATTTGTGATATTCTCCGTGGGTTATTTATAATATATAGGGGTTTCGATTGCTGGAGGTCTTGGGTTCAAGCCCCGGTGAGGGCCGGGAATTTTCTCACGTCGACTTCTAGTAACAAAATTTCCCGTGGTCCCTGGGTAGTGAGATCGGACGCCCGTGTGTATTGTTGCGCACGGTAAAAATCCCTTGGCAGTTGGAAATCGAAGAAGAGTAGCCTAACGGCGCTGCCCGGGCAAAATTTCGAGTTAAAAATCTGCCCAAAGAATTTCAGGATCCTTGCAGGTGTTACAGAGTTCGTGCACTGAGCTGAGATTCTCTGGACTCAGACTTGAGTTAGGAGTAGAACGGCTCACTTATGGGTTACACCCGTGTGCCGTGATGTTGATCCGTCGACTAAACTAAACTAAATTATTTATAATATGCTCTGTATGAATGATAGTATATGTGTGTTGCTATTTGTAATAACCCATGCTGTGTTATTAGTAGCATTCTCTGAATGTTGTTGTTTGAAAACACAGCTTGGGATTGTGAGATCAGTAGCAAAAAAAATTATTTTAGAATTGTCATTTTTTCTTCGTTGTTCTCATTTTTCATCTTTTTATTCTTCTGGCCCCGCTCTTGTGTCTTAATGTAGTCACTGGAGGGTCTTGTCCGTAATTATATCTTGTGTTTTGTGTATTTGTTTGCTGATGAAGACTAGTCGCCGTAACGTTCTGTATGGTTCGTAATTCTGTTCTGTAAAGCTGCATTACTTTGTGTTATTTTATATTGGTTATTTTGGACCCGTACTGCTCCTGTTTGGGCTGCAATGTCAACTCCCCATTAACTATACGTGATATGCACATAATTTGCTATAACGATTGTATTATGAAGTCTGGTTTATTCACTCCAAACAAAACAAATACACACAGACAATTCATAGAAGACACAGAAACACTTACTTCCTCCGCGTGTACACGGCTCACCCCCGGGGATCAATCTCAGAGAGGCTTTCATCGCATTTTGTTTCACATATAAACTCAATTCCACATGGAAATAAATGCCTCACTTCCTGCCATTGCCGGGCCAATATTAGGATGATAATCCGGGCATCCATCATAAAACCCAAACTCCGTGACCTGGCACGGCCGTTATTACCGTTATACGATGACATCACGTGATGTCGTGTTTAGTCGTGCTCCATTTCCTCGTATTCCTACGGAGTTTTCTTGGAACTCCCCACACTTCCTGTTTTAATGAAGGTATTCCTCTCAGATCTTCTCTACTTCTCTGTGTCTCTGTCAACGGATTGTGAGAGCCAGATCTATTCTACTTCTCAATTTCTCTGTCAACTGATTGTGAGAGCCAGATCTGTTCTCATCTCATCTCATCTCATCTCATCATGTTCCTCTTGTACCTTGCGGTGTCGATGTGAAGTATTAACATGGTGAGAGTGCCCGATTATGGGCTTCATGTATGGATATTCCCATGGACTCTGCTATTCCCTCCGTCCAACATTTAAGTGGTCAGCCTCTTCCTTTGTTTCCATCTGGTCTGTACATCATTGCTTGTTGTGGTATGCTGTTGACTGGTAACCTATTGCATGGCCAAACCATTTGACTTGCTGCTTTCTAATAAAATCTATCGCTGCTATAACCCCCACTTTAGTCCTGATTTCTTCATTTCTGATCTTTTCTCTTCTTGATACATTGAGTTTTCTTCTCATGAATCTCATTTCTGTTGTTGTGATTTTTCTTTTCTCTTTTTCTGTCATTGTCCAGGTTTGGCATTGGTAGCATAGAGTTGGTAGAAAGATTGTGTTGTACAGTTCTTTCTTAGTAGTTATTGATACATGTTTGTTCTTTAGTATTGATGCCATTTGTCTAATGGGTTGATTTGCCTTATTGCATCTATTTTCGATCTCGTCTTCTGATCTGCCATTTGATGATATTATACTTCCTAGGTACTTGAAACTCTTTACTTATTTTAAAGGATGTTCGTTCAGGTGAATTGTTGTTGTTTTTTCTTCTTTAGTTGTAGTCATTACCTCTGTTTGTTTTTTTGTGTGTGCTAATTTTCATGTTATGTTCCCTACACATTTCGTTTAGACTATTCATGTGGTCTTGTAATTCAGTTTCTGATTTTGCTATTAGTGCTTGGTCGTCCGCAAACAGAAGTTCTCTAATGGTTAGATTTGCAGATGGTTCTTCTTCTATGTTCTCGTCATGCGGTATTCTTGCGGTCTCTGTTTGGCTGGTTTCTTTACATATGTTGTCTATATATGTTATGAACAAGACCGGAGACAGGACACAACCTTGTCCTCCAGATCTTATGGTGAAGGGTTCTGAGTGTCCTCCAGTTGTTCTCACTGTTGTTGTATAAGCTTCTACATAGATTTATTAGATGTGTACTCACTCCATCTGTTCTACCTCTATCTTTCTCTGTCAACGGATTGTGAGAGCCAGATCTGTTCTACTTCTCTCTTTCTCTGTCAACGGATTGTGAGAGCCAGATCTGTTCTACTTCTCTGTGTCTCTGTCAACGGATTATGAGAGATTATGAATCTACGTTTGTGTCTTTGTCAACTGATTGTGAGAGCCAGATCTGTTTTACTTATGTGTTCCTGTCAACTGATTGTGAGAGTCAGATCTTTTCTACTTCTCTGTGTCTCTGTCAACGGATTATGAGAGCCAGATCTGTTCTTCTTCTGTTTTGTCAACGGATTGTGAGCCCGGCTGTCTGCGAACGATTACTGAGAGAGAGAGAGAGAGAGAGAGAGAGAGAGAGAGAGAGAGAGAGAGAGAGAGAGAGAGAGAGAGAGGCAGAACGGAGCCAACATAACCAATGTTGTACTAGCTGATTCTTTCAGTACTTGTGTTGTCTTCTATTGAAGAGAGCACGTTACACTAGGTTGCGCAATATGTATAAGTGTGAGTGTATGTTTGTGCGTGTGTGCGTGCGTGTGTGTGTGTGCGTGTGTGTGCGCGCGCGCGTGTGTGTCTGTGTGTGTGTTTTTTCATCATCGCAGTCCATTTGCCTACCCTGTGTAGAGCTGCTTCCCCTCACAGTCTGGTGATATGTATGTCTGTCGTCATGCAGGCGTCCTGTCTCTGTTGCTGTCACGTGTAAGTTGTCAGAGCCCGAGGAATCGTGGCCCTGGGCTAGTCCATTCGCCGCGAACTGTACAGATTAGGGTTTTCTTGGTATCTCACAACAGAAAAAAAAATGGTATTAACTTATCGTTGTACATACTCAAACTATATTTATATATAGTTATATTTGTCTTAATGACAAGTATTCTTCATTATTGTGTTCTTGTTGAATAGATCTGTTTGTTCTCTGTTTCTTCCATTGTATTTGTAAATTGCTTCAGTGACAATTATAATCAAAGGTACACAGATGGTCTTTTAAATGTACACGTTTGACATTCCTTTGCTGCCACGGGAAGTATGACAGCTCTTTGTGCTCTGACTTATATTCTACCTATTTCATTCAACAGTTTTTTAATTGTATGAGTTTTTGCTGAACAGTGTGAGTCTTTGCTGAGTAGTGTTGGTTTCTCTGGTAATATCTGTCATCACATTTCTGTCGCCTGTCAGCAATGAGTGTAGATAATCAAAGCTGCTCACTTTATGCAGTTTCTCTATGTTGACATTTTCTCTCCGTCCGGCTTCCGCTGAGAGATGCAACTTCAGCTGGGAGCGTGCAGAAGGGCGGAACAGTAATCTGTGAACGGTAAACGAAGAAGACAACATGGCAGCAACGACGTCTATTGGGTCATAGCTAGCCACCAATGTGGAGGTAAAGACTGAGACAAACAGGGAAAGAAGCTGGCTTTTCCGTGATCATTTGTGTTGCAGTGATAACACTGGTACATGCACCGGGTGCCTAATGTTCGCTAACTCAGTGTGGGCAGACACACTTAACCATGTCGACATGGGATCAGAACGATTTACGAATGTCTCAATGTGGATACTTACAGCAGATAAAGACGCCCAGGAGTCATGACCCGGGCGGGCCCGCCTCCTGGGAGTGTCGGGAAGGTAAAGGGGCCGAAACATTCTAAGAGGTTGAACACTTCTGATGACCGGAAGCCTCCTACCGTGCTTGCTCCGAGGCGGAGTTGCTACCACTCCTGTGGCATATTTGTTTTATCTGTTGCCAATGTCCTTGTTTTAGTTGCATTGAGGTATGCTTGTTCTGTTTCGCTTTGTCTTTATTTCGTCCAAAGCCAACTTGTACTATGATTATGTTTTCTTCTATTTGCTTTTAAGATCTTGCTATAATTACTTTAATAAGATGTTGCTAGTGTGACTCATCGAGTCAACTGTTCTATAATTGTTACATAATTTCATGTCATTTTTTTTTTTTTTGGTAATGCGATATATTTTGTTCTTCTCCATTCCTTTAGCCGTATTCCTGTTTTCCCATTTATTTTTTTATTTAAATAACCCGTGACACATTTTCAGTCTGTGTTCCCTGCCAGCTGTAATAAACTCTGCTGTGATTTTATCACATCCTGACACGTTCCCTTTTGTTGGGTTCTTTATTGCCCCCTAGACTACATCGTGTGTTGGTTCTGGCAATTTCTCTGTCGGTATTTCATTGTTTACATTTGTGTGGTTAACATTTTTTAACACTTCACTGCAGTATTCTTTACAATCTATTAAGCATTGTGCCATGTTCTGTCTTTTATGTTTCTTTCATCAGTGTCCATTACAGTATTTGTCTCGGGTTATAAAGTTTCTGGTCATTATTTTTAGTTCTTTGAACATTTCGTTATCTCGTTCATTCTTCTAGTGTTCTTCCGTGGCTACAGACTGGTACTGTAGGAATTACGTCTTGCCTTTCATTGTATGTCTCTAGTTAGGTTTCTATAGGCTGTCGTGTTCTCTTCATTCCATATTCAATTTGCTTGTTGCCCTGGTCTCTGTCTTGTCAGTTCTAACGTATCACTTGTCATCCGGTTGGTCTTTCTGGCCCCTTTGTGTTTTATTCTATGGTTGGCTGATGGTATTAAGATACCTCTAGCAAGTGTGATTAAGGGAATACATTTAAGCAGACCGCATTGTGTTGGTTTTCATACAAAGGTATCAGTGCCGGTCATTCAGGAAGAACTAGCAAACTACTGAAAACTTGCCAATAAATCATAAACAACCCAAAATTGCTGAGGTTGGCTGTGACGTCTTGTGAAGGATTTGCAACTAACTAGCTAGCATATGTGGTTATTTGGTCCATTGTCATCTCTCCTTGGATTGTGGTCAACATTTGGAACCTATCCTTGACTTCTGTTGACAGTTTGCTGCCATTATATGGGACTGGTGTTGGTTTCTTGAATCACTGTCCTGCCTGTAACTGTTAGCATTGTCAGTCAAACCTCGTGGTGACTACCACAGTCAGCACTTGGCAGGGTTTTGGTGTTGTTGTGCTTGTTGTCCACTGATGGTCACTTGTTGTCCACTGCTGGTCACTTATTGTCCAATGATTGTCACTTGTTCTCTATTGGTGGCCACTTGTTGTCCACCTATGGTCACTTATTGTCCACCAATAGCCACTTTTTGTCCATCGATAGTCACATGTCCACCGATGGTCATTTTTTGTGCATATCCTTTACAGGACATTGCAGTCAACACTGGTATTTTTCAGCTGCTGGTGATGTCTTGGCAATTTTTATGTTCAGTAGTTTGCCATTGCTTTCTGAACAACCAGCTCACATACCCCCGTAAGTAACAACGTGACGTGATCCGCTGCCGAATCTCGCGCAGCTGTGTTTCGTACAAGAGTATACGGAATGACGAACTACGTCCTTAAACCCTAAGCCAGGGAGACCGGCCTGATGGTCATTACCAGTCAGAATTTGGCAGTATTTTGGCTGTTGTTGTGCTTGTTCTCCACTGATGGTCTATTATTATACAGCCCGTTTTGATTTATGGTATTTGTTGTCGGTGATGTCTGTCCAGGCCCTTATAGTATGTCGCCAACACCGGGCAATACACCTGACACTCCAGATGTCTGTATGGCCAGTAACAGAGCTGTGCTACTAACTGGTCCCTATCTGAGAATCTCGCATGTAGCAGGTCCTTTACAAAATGTCGCTCTCATCACGGTGCACTGAAATAATTCTCCATCTCTTATCATTTTCCTTCCTCATGTACTCTCATACACCCTCATGTACTCTCATACACCCTCATGTACTCTCATACACCCTCATGTACTCTCATACGCCCTCATGTACTCTCATACACCTGCATGTACTCTCATACACCCTCATGTACTCTCATACACCCTCATGTACTCTCATACGCCCTCCTGTACTCTCATACACCCTCATGTACTCTCATACACCTGAATGTACTCATACACCTGAATGTACTCATACACCTGAATGTACTCATACACCCCCATGTACTCTCATGTATTCTCGTGCTCAGTTGAGTTGAGTCAAAAACCGACATCACATCTCTCTGGACATTAAGATATGTGCCCCGTCCTCATCTACAACAGCCAGCGAGGAGTCCCGGTGCTCATGGTACCAATAGCAATCTGTTTATATGTCCGTCTGGCTTTTTCTTGGGTTGTTGAGTGTCGGCCATATCCTCTGAACACATACACTACATTCTCGTACTCTGACCTACTGTTCGTGGGTTGTGTAGTGTCGGCCAGATCCACTAAACACATACACTGCATTCTCGTACTATGACCTACTGTTCTTGGGTTGTTGAGTGTCGGCCAGATCCACTAAACACATACACTACATTCTCGTACTATGACCTACTGTTCTTGGGTTGTTGAGTGTCGGCCAGATCCACTAAACACATACACTACATTCTCGTACTATGACCTACTGTTCTTGGGTTGTTGAGTGTCGGCCAGATCCACTAAACACATACACTACATTCTCGTACTATGACCTACTGTTCTTGGGTTGTTGAGTGTCGGCCAGATCCACTAAACACATACACTGCATTCTCGTACTATGACCTACTGTTCTTGGGTTTTTGAGTGTCGGCCAGATCCACTAAACACATACACTGCATTCTCGTACTATGACCTACTGTTCTTGGGTTTTTGAGTGTCGGCCAGATCCACTAAACACATACACTGCATTCTCGTACTATGACCTACTGTTCTTGGGTTTTTGAGTGTCGGCCAGATCCACTAAACACATACACTGCATTCTCGTACTATGACCTACTGTTCTTGGGTTTTTGAGTGTCGGCCAGATCCACTAAACACATACACTACATTCTCGTACTCTGACCTATTGTTCTTTGCCAGTTTCTAATTATGTCTTCTTAACTCTTTACATTTTGCTTCTTCTTAACACAATCGTCATGATAGTACGCATTATGCCGACTGTTCGATGTTAATCACATTCTATTGTTATAGATTGTAATAAATACGGATTTAAACAAGACAAAGATTGTCTCCAATGTTATAGATTATGTAAGTGTTACAGATTATGTCAGTGTTACAGACTGTGTCAGTGTTACAGACTGTGTCAGTGTTACAGATGATGTCAGTGTTACAGACTGTGTCAGTGTTACATATTATGTCAGTGTTACAGATTATTTCAGTGTTACAGATTATGTCAGTGTTACAGACTGTGTCAGTGTCACAGATTATGTCAGTGTTACATATTTATGTCAGTGTTACAGACTGTGTCAGTGTTACAGATTATGTCAGTGTTACAGACTGTGTCAGTGTTACAGATTGTGTCAGTGTTACAGACTGTGTCAGTGTTACAGATTATGTCAGTGTTACAGACTGTGTCAGTGTTACAGATTGTGTCAATGTTACAGATTATGTCAGTGTTACAGATTATGTCAGTGTTACAGACTGTGTCAGTGTTACAGACTGTGTCAGTGTTACAGATTATGTCAGTGTTACAGACTGTGTCAGTGTTACAGATTGTGTCAGTGTTACAGATTATGTCAGTGTTATAGATTATGTCAGTGTTACAGACTGTGTCAGTGTTACAGACTGTGTCAGTGTTACAGACCGTGTCAGTGTTACAGATTATGTCAGTGTTACAGATTATGTCAGTGTTACAGACTGTGTCAGTGTTACAGACTGTGTCAGTGTTACAGATTATGTCAGTGTTACAGACTGTGTCAGTGTTACAGATTGTGTCAGTGTTACAGACTGGGTCAGTGTTACAGATTGTGTAAGTGTTACAGACTGTGTCAGTGTTACAGATTATGTCAGTGTTACAGACTGTGTCAGTGTTACAGATTATGTCAGTGTTACAGACTGTGTCAGTGTTACAGATTATGTCAGTGTTACAGATTATGTCAGTGTTACAGACTGTGTCAGTGTTACAGATTATGTCAGTGTTACAGACTGTGTCAGTGTTACAGACTGGGTCAGTGTTACAGATTATGTCAGTGTTACAGATTGTGTCAGTAATGACAACTTCGTGCTCTCTGGTGCGCAGCGATCATCACGTTCAACAACACATATTTCTGGTCTTGGTTCACTTTAGCATACTCCAATTAGGGGAGACTACTCTGGCCTGTAAATGCTCCATTTCTGGCCAAACTCTATGAAGTTGTCAACAAGCTTACATTGATTGCTGCTGTCTTGGGATATAAGCTTGCTGACGTCCGAATATGTCAAAGCAGAAGATATTTCTAACAGGAAAAGGCATCTCCGCCACGAAAGTGTATCCACAAATACATTTAGTGTGTACAAAAGCTAGGACACAACAAAACGCCACAGAAATTGTTGGACGTCACATAAGACATAACTGGATATTTATTGAAAGGCAATCGTGATGGTGTAGATCAGAAGACGCACTTGACGATACGACATCCGGCAGCCGTTTGCGGAACTGGTTTCTTCTTCCTCTTCTTCCGTGTTCCTCTTTCAAAGGAAATGCGTCACCCCAAGTTCTGCACATCAAAGGTCAGTCTGTCCGACTTCGCCATACATTTGTGTCGGGTTTACTACCTGTAGAAAGATTAGATCCAAAGTAATGGGCTCTGTCAACCCGTGTGAACGGCATTCTAAAACGTCACTTTCACTGAAGATTGTTCTAATGGGAACTGCCCTAGAAAAATTCACGATTGTGTAATTGGCTGTCCAAAACAAAACAAAAACTGTCCACTATACGTTCATCATCATCATCATCCTCATCATCACCATCATCATCATCATCATCATCATCATCAAGTACCATGTTGATAAGCCATCTCACACCATCACGAAAGTCTTGGATCAATTCTGTGCTTTTGTCCTGGTTTCGTCACGTGGCCCAGCCATCCAGGTATCTATCTCTCTGTCTTTCCCGTGCTCTTGTTTCATTCAGTTTGGCCAGCTGTCACTAAATTTGCAAGTTTATTTCTTGTCATAATGTCCAAATACAATTTCTAGACTGTCTTCGTTTAATTTCTCGAATCAGTTTACAATTTCGGTTTGTTTCTTATAGGATTTTGTTTTCTGTCCGCCCGTTGAATTCTTTGCACTTTCATTAGAAACCACATTTCCACTGCCAATAGACGTTTGTCAGCTTGTCTGTTCATTGTCCATGTTTCACTGTGGTGAAGGACTTACGAACCCAATTTGTAATCCCGTATACCGCGTTCGAAACACAGCTGCGGATTATTAGGCAGCAGATCGCTTGCGCTGATCAACGGTACGGGTGCCGGTCGTTTAGATAGCAAAGGCAAACTACTGAACGTAAACTTGCCAAGAAATCAGAAACAGCCAAAACATGCTAGGGTTGACTACGACGTCGTTTGAAGGATATGCAACTAACCTTTCACAGTATAGGTTTTATATAGCACTTCAACACTCTTATTCTCTTGCAAAAAACTACCATTCCGATATCGATTCTTGTTGTAATCCCTACAAGGAACCTCCCATCAGAGCTTCCCATTCGCTTGGATGTTACCTTGTAGGATTGCTGACTCTGTCTCGAGGCAGTTTCCTCCTATGTTATAGGGTCATCACGTTATTTAGACCTGAATTCACAATAGATCTTTCCCTCACTTAGCGGGACGACGAACGCAGGAGTCGAACCCTCAGACTACCACAATCGCAACATGCTTGGCAAGCTTCCTGTCAACTTCACTAACACGCCGACTTCTGTCTTCTTGTAGACGATCGAAATCTCTTGTTTTCGTACAGTTATTAGTTAGTTATAGTTAGTTAGTTAGTTAGTTATCAGTTGGGGTATCTTCGTTGCACTCCGGACATGTCCATAGGTGCTCAGATCCTCCCCCCAGCATATGCATCAGCGTCCGGTGGCTAATAGTGCCAGTTCTGTGTTGGTTGACGAGGCGCTTTGTTTTCCCGATGTACCTCTCGCGTCTGGCTGTGCCGATTCTTACTCCCAGGTCTTTCATCCTGGAAAGCGATGTGGAATCACTGGCGTCAAAATCCTCTGTTCTCGCCATATCTTTAAGGGCGTTAATAACATCGGCACGATCCATGGGCTGGCCATCTACAGGGGGTGCAGAGCCAGCCAATTTATCAGCTCCTGTTTTCGTACAGTTTAATTCTAACATGATTTGCTCACTGTGTAGAATAACAGCACCCACTAACTGCTACAGTCCCTGTTGATCGCCTCCACTCAATAACGTTTCCTGTGTGTATGCTACATCTTTGCTTTACTGACTACACAAAGGCTTTTGATAGAGTGTAACGAGTTCGCCTTGGGTAGTGAGAGTGAACCACACCCGAGGTGTCTCTTGCACTCCCGTGTATTCTAGCCCTGGACAGGCAGATACACATTTTTACTCTGTGGTTGATCTCATATTAGTTAATTATGTCTACAAGCCCCTCCAGATTCTAGACCCCCACTAACTACCTACCCCTGTGGAACAATGAACACTTAGGCATCGTCCGAGACCACACTCAATCATTATACAAAGAGCAAGTCAACTTACATAAAGTTTATTCTACCCTTGAGAATATAGAACTGAAATGAACATCCTGATAGAATAATCTATTTACACAAATAGAAGATAGAGTAGAGACAGAATCAGAGATATGCTTGTCATCATCGGGTGGAGAAGTAGATTGGATGCAGATGTCCTGTCCAGTCGGTCCGCCACTCACCCGGCTTCCTTCCAGTGAGATGATTAGAACTTTGGAGACCACTCCGTCCCCAGAGCGTGGATCCACAACAATAGAGTCACTGCTGGACCTCACTCAACTGGACCAACTGCATCTGTATCACTCCCACGGAGTCACTGTTAATACACAGTTCTCTAACCACACTGGTTGGGAGACAATCCTCCTGGACTTGACTCCAAGTATTCGTGACTTCGATGAACCTAAGTAGTCACTGACCAATCTAATGGTCCATCAATCATAGCACAGTAACAGTGCTTGAAGAATATGTCAATGACCAATTCAATGGTCCCTTCCTCACATCACAGTAACACTGCTTGAAGAATATGTCAATGACCAATTCAATGGTCCCTCACAGTAACACTGCTTGAAGAATCAGATATGGCAACTGAAATGTCACTGAGTCCTACTCGAACACAGTTCATAATCTTCATACTGGGTCAGTACATTATTAGAATCAGACCTCTAATTTCACGGAAAACAATTCAGGTTGGACTATAATCAATTGTCCCTTCCACCTGGTAATACTTGCCACAAGTTAATAGCTGGTGTAGTTCTTCTCAAGACCTGCCACTATAGCTGTCCAAAGAACCATTCAAGTGTCTAAATTTCATTTATTTCCGCGTTTAGGCAGAACCACCGTAATAATGTACGGTCAGGTGTTTCCTTTCTATGAGCATGATTACTCAAAATGCTGAAATGTTCCTGGCTGAAATAGAGTATCTTCTAATGTAGAAAAACATCACAAACCATCACGTCCCACACGTGCACCTTCAGGGCACCTGGATTACTTGATGCAACCTTCACGCATGGTGAATCACATTGGGTACATGGTGTGGTTGAGTCGGGCGTGATAAGTAAAGAATTGAACCCTTCGCTGTGTCACACGAAGTGGTTTCCTGCCAACGACAATTATAGTTGACTGGTTCTTCAACAGGCAAGCTCCTGAAAAGGAAGAGCGACCGGTGAGAGTATACTGGCCCCAACATAAGTCCACATGCATCCTACCAATGACTACTCAACCCTCAGTCATGCTACTTAGTTATGCATATAACCAAAGCATTATCTCTATATGGAGAGTAGTGAAGCATGGGTTCAGTATTGTCAGCTGGCCTCACAGAACAGCCCGTCAAACAGAGCAAGAAATAAGAATGACGTGTCTGATCGTAGGTCTCACCTATCCCTAATCAGCTACCAGTCGTCGCTAACGTCAGTAGTGATAGTAGGCTGTTATCATAGTTCTAATTTAATCGAACTAAACAATAAGGTAAAGAGTCCCTGGACTCGTTCCTAACATCATCAATGTTCATTAAGAACCATAATACTGATCAATATACCATCCCTCGGGATATAGGAATAGTACATGATCACATCCAATATGTACACATGCCTGTTTGCTGGTGGGACCACCTGCCCACCCCATAGCAAACTCTTCTTATCAGACTCCTCCTTAGAGTCAAGAAGCCTTCTTGCGAATACATGTTCCCCACATGTTCCAAGGGTGATGTTCCAGTTCCGCCCTCCCAAGTGGTTTAGCCTTGGCCGGGACCGAACTTCATCGTTGGTCTGGTCTACCAACCCATACTTTCACAACTTGCTTTCACTTCCCCCATATCCTATATGTCCCCTGTCTCATACAGCCTCCTTGCATCCTTCCATACTTCCAGCACCTTAGCATTCACTCGCACTAGCGCCAGTATGAAAGAACAAGATAGCTCAGACAAGAGTTCAGAACGCATATGTATATCGCGACGGCACGCATTGTTATCACGCGTCGAGCTATTCGGCGTTCGGAATTACTCCAGGAAGTATCACATGCCATGACCTAATATATATACACCATGTCACATCATATATATATATATCACCTCTGCAGACTTACCTTCCCACAGAAATCCGGTGTTCCACACAATGAATTCACTATTAAGTTACTACACAATAGTTACATCATTCCTGGTGGCACAGAACTAAGTTCTTCCTTTACTTAGTAACTAAGCACAATTTTGTCTGAATCTCCACCTACCAACTTACCTGGTTTTCTAACCGTTCTTCTGGCTTCAGCAACTGACTGACATAAATCTAAGTTTCTATCAGGCACAAGTAACTATGTTTTATTCTAACACAGCAACCTATTAGATGCAACGATTTGCAATATATGGTAAATATAATTTACATCCATATAGCCCACATCGCATTCCTGCGTTCCCAACAGCTGATTCGCGAACACACAGTAAACAAACACACGATTAGCCGTCAACCGCGTTATCGATCGGTTTGCTAATTAGTATGCAAGGACATCCGCATAGGTAATGAGGTTAGAACGATGGCGTGTGGTACACACTTACAAAGTTAAATGAATTAAACAAATAAGTACCTGAATGTCGAAAACTAGACTCCAGTCAGCTTTCAGAACTGTTTAAGGGCACCTCAGCCTCCTTTCCGTAACAGGCAGCCGAATCATGGTTGAGGTGAGACGCAACACAGAATGGCTCACACAGGCCTGCGTCTGCTCTCTCCGAGCAAAATGGAAGTGAATGAATGGTTTAGCCAATTTCCCCATTCGTGCCAACTCAATGCGCACGGGAAGCTAGTGCTTCTTGAGAAAAGACACTTTCTCGGGAAACCGTCATTCCCCGCCTAGAATTTCTAGATCTCTCTGCAAGAGAATTTAGTGCGATACCCAGCCTCACGGGTCACTCAAATTCCGGTGTTTCGAGAAGATTCTAGATAGTAATTCCTCCATCGGCTTCCCTCAGTCTATTTATAGCTGGGAAAGTCCCCCGATGACGCGCTAAAATAGTGCGGGATCTTTACGACCCAAGACAGATAAACGCGTTTCGTCACATAGAGTTAGACATGTCAGCTTGGTGGATATGCTTGCAGATCTACAAATTGATGGGAAAGACATTAGACTTATAAAAAACATATATTGGAAACAACAAGCTGCAATAAGGATTGATAATGAAGTGGGACAGTATCAGCCAATTAAGAGAGGTGTTAGGCAGGGATGTGTGATGTCTCCAGATCTTTTTTCCCTATACAGTGAAAATATTTTCAGAAATGTAGAGGATATAAATGGAATCAGCATTGGAGGACGAAACATCAATAACATTAGATATGCAGATGATACAGTATTGATTGCAGACAATGCATAAGATCTGCAACAATTAGTAGATGCGGTTGTTGTACACAGTGAGCAACTGGGGTTAGAATTAAATTGTAAAAAGACTCAGATTATGGTCGTCACTATGAAGGAAGAAGTGCCACAATGTAATATACAAGTAAATGGAAATATTCTTCAACAAGTGAATCTTTACAATTATCTTGGAACAGTCATAACATCTATTGGGATATGCCTTGAAGAGATTAGAACAAGAATCACCATGGCGAAAGTAGCCTTTAGCAAGATGAAAAACATTCTGACCAATAAAAAGATGTCAATTGAAACGAGAAAAAGAGTGTCGAGGGGATACATAGAGCCTGTTCTTTTATATGGATGTGAAACTTGGACAATGGGCAGCCAAGCTTAAAAACATCTGATGGCTGCAGAAATGTGGTTTCTGAGGAAAATGCAAAGAATACCATGGACAGACAGAAAAACCAATGACCAAGTACTACAGGAGACAAATGAACATCGTAAACTGATTAGAGAAATTAGACATAGACAGTCAAAATTATTTGGACATGTTATGAGAAGAAATGGATTGGAGAACTTGGTGACAACTGGCAAAATCGAAGGGAACAGACCAAGAGGAAGACCGAGAGGAAAATGCCTGGATGGCTTGGCCACATGGCATGGACGAGACAGGAACACTGAGCTGATCCACGACACTGGTGATCGAATGAAATGGTGAGTCATGACCGCCCACGCTTTCCGGCATGGCACATGATTGATTGATTGATTGTGTGTATGCTTACACTTTGCTAGTAAAACTGTGACATTTCCACATATTACAGACTTTGTTGATTGTCTGCTGTATCCTCTCTGTATGCTTACGCTTGCTAGTAAAACTGTGACACGTACATATATTACAGACCCTGTTGATTGTCTGCGGTATTCTCTCTGTATGATTACATTTACTAGTAAAACTGTGACAGTTACACATAACTGGAGATGGAAGAATCCCGATCACAGTAGTTGTGAGTGTTGATACGGCATGGCATGCCAAGCTTCGTGTGGCGCGACGCAGGTGTACTGCATCTGTCAGCTGCGATCTATCATTTCTAAAATTGACAATTTCGGGTACACTGTTTGAAGCCATCGATCACCTTCCCTCGCTGTCGTGTTCTGTCTCTTGATGTTCATAATTTTGCCGGTTGTCACGTACTTCAATCGCTTGAGTTCTCGTAACTTGTCAAAACATGATAATTGTCTTCACCTGACGCGTGCAGTAATTTGTTTCTGTAAATGTGCCTCCTTTAGCATTGAATGATCTCGTCCCGTTCGCTGCCCACGTTAAGTGTGCTTTCTGATAGGTATTACACAGGACATCAATTGGGGAATCCTTTAAGGCCACAAAGACAGTTCATAAATAAACACACATAGTAATGTTTGGAGCTCATGAAAGGTGAAGAAGGAAGTAGAGATTAGAGGACGCACTAGACAATATACAATTTTAAAGCTATAGTAACCGACCGGGATTCGAACCTGTCACCTCCACATGACGACGGCGCCTCGCTGCAGGAATAAGTGTACCTCGACGGGGTGTCTAGTTGGTCATGCGTCGAAGTATACTTGTTCCTGCAGCGAGGCGCCGTCGTCATTAACAGTGTCCCTCCTCATCAGACGAACCCACTCCGACTTCTGAGGTAAATTTACGTCCTCAAGTCAAGGACGAGAAGTCAATATTTTAGTCCAACTGACTGGTGTAGGGTTGAACCCGCTATATCGGCATCAGCACACCGGAAGTTTAAGAGCGAGCGGTCTTATCCATTCGGCACGTTGACCTCCACTCTTCACATATTCCCAGATATACCGGGGTTTTCCTAGAGGTGCCTGGTTTGGTGCAGGCACTGGCGATCACGACCTTCTAGTCTGCTGGCTTATGAGATTTGTAATGAATTTGATGGTATTTGTAGTATTATACTTTATTTTCCCGCTAATTATATTTATCATATTCGACTTTCTCTGTCTTTCCATGTTTTTCTTTCCCAGTATATTTGCCCACATGAATTGTTCTGTCCTACCTCTTCTGTATAACTGTCATAACTGTTATTTCCTGCCAATATAGTACCTTGCGGTGGATGACAGAGGGGTCTTTGAGTCTGAGGAATTAAGACCGCCTGGTTAGTGCAGTCGCCGTGCATTGTGCAGGTTAGGATTATATAGTCACTATATTTAATTTGTCTTTTTCTCGTGTTACTGATGAGTATGACACCTACATCTGTGAGTATTGTTTCTGTCCTTTCTGTCCGCCGTATTCTATATTTTTATTGTCAAATTCCACGTCATGTAAGGGGGTCAGCGTAGCCGAAAGGTTAAGAGCCATCGTCTTAAGCTTCCTGTGCTCTGAATGTGGGATTATGGGTTCATTCCCCACATCGACCAGTTGGACTTAAACGTTGACTTCTCGTCCACAAGGCAATGGCAAACTACTGAACTAATACAATTGCATAGGAAATGAACCCGGGGTTAATCGCAATTTTCTACAATCGACATGTGAAAAAGAAAGACATCACTTGAACATTTGTTTGACTGGCCAGGTTAGGACTCATTGTCTAACAACCGCCGCATATAACACATACATGACAGATCAACCATGGTCAATAAAGGGGAAACAAAATGCAAATAATAACTTAGTTTAGTTGCATGTCCTTTAAGGACTTCACAGTCAACCCCAGCATTTTTAAGTGTTGGTGATTTCTTGGCAAGTGTACGTTCGTTAGCTTGTCATTGCTTTCTGAACGACCTGCTCTCATATCGTTTTTTCAAAAACCAACGCAAGGCAAATCGCCCGCAACTGTGTTTCGGACGCCTCCGTAACACCTTCGCCACAGAGTCAACTCCATTTTGATTAACTACCTGTCAATGTTAACGTGAACAGGAGTGATAAAGTGCTACATAGAACCTGAAGTTTGGTATGGATGTCAAGCGTGGACAACCAGCAGACACGCTGAACAACATCTGATGGCTGTGGAAATGTGGTTTCTGAGGAAAATGCAAAGAATACAATTGACTGGCAGAAAAACTAATGACCAAGTCCGATAAGAAGCAAATGAAAACCGTAAACTGAGTAGAGAAATTAAACGTGGACGGTCAACATTTGTGGACATGTTATGAGAAAAACTAAACTAGAGAACTTGGTGACAACTGGCAAGATTGAAGGGAAAAGAACAAGGGGAAAACAGAGAAGTAAATATCTGGATAGCTTGAGCAAATAACATGGTCGAGACAAGAACACGGTGCTGATCCACGATTCTGGTGTCATGTAAGATGGCGAGACATGACCGCCCACACTTATTGGCATAGCACATGATACTGATGACTAAAGAATTCATTGCTCATTATCAGGCGACAGTATATGGGTCGCCTAAGCCCGCACGATTTCTCTCCTGTCATATTTCGCTGCATCTCTTCTGGTGCAAACTGCAGAATGATATATCATCCGTCCGCACTCCTTCAAATATTTCTTGTGTTATAAAACACGTGATATCATCCGTCCGCACTCTTTCAATATTTGTTGAGTTATGCAACACGTGACTGGCGGCAGGAAATTATGGGAAACTGGTTATAGCTTGTAAAAATGCAACACTGACAACATCATACATCTTCATTAAGCCGCGGACATGTGGTCGCACGTCGGTTGTCACTTGAGGCTTTGTTGTGTGCATGACCCTTGACATGTCACTCGCTGAGCGTCATTGAACTGACAGAAAGTGTCACTTGGGCAATTCATGTCACTCGGCCAACGGATGAAGTTTTATAGCAGCGAGGCGAAAACAAAGTTATACTATATGGGGAACACAAAGTTATACAATATGCAGACAACAAATTAATACAATATGAGGAAACAAAGTAATAGAATATGGGGAAAACAAAGTAATACAATATGAGGAAACAAAGTAATACTATATGGGGAACACAAAGTTATACAATATGCAGACAACAAATTAATACAATATGAGGAAACAAAGTAATAGAATATGGGGAAAACAAAGTAATACAATATGAGGAAACAAAGTAGTAGAATATGGGGAAAACAAAGTAATACAATATGAGGAAACAAAGTAATAGAATATGAGGAAACAAAGTAATACAATATGAAGAAAACAAAGTAATAGAATATGGGGAAAACAAAGTCATACAATATGACGAAAACCAAGTCATATCATATGGGGAAAACAATGTAACTACGTATGGGGAAAACAAAGTAATACAATATGGAGAAACAAAGTAATAGAATATGGGGAAAACAAAGTAATACAATATGAGGAAACAAAGTAATAGAATATGGGGAAAACAAAGTCATACAATATGACGAAAACCAAGTCATATCATATGGGGAAAACAATGTAACTACGTATGGGGAAAACAAAGTAATACAATATGGAGAAACAAAGTAATAGAATATGGGGAAAACAAATTAATACAATATGAGGAAACAAAGTAATAGAATATGGGGAAAACAAAGTAATACAATATGAGGAAACAAAGTAGTAGAATATGAGGAAACAAAGTAATACAATATGAGGAAACAAAGTAATAGAATATGAGGAAACAAAGTAATACAATATGAGGAAACAAAGTAATAGAATATGAGGAAACAAAGTAATACAATATGAAGAAAACAAAGTAATAGAATATGGGGAAAACAAAGTCATACAATATGACGAAAACCAAGTCATATCATATGGGGAAAACAATGTAACTACGTATGGGGAAAACAAAGTAATACAATATGGAGAAACAAAGTAACTCAATATGAGGGAACCAAAGTAATACAATGTAGGGAAAACAAAGTAACTCATTATGCGGAAAACAAAGTAATACAATATGTGGAAAACAAAGTCATACAATATGGGGAAAACAAAGTAACTCAGTCTGGGGAAAACAAAGTAATACAATATGGGGAAAACAAAGTAATACAATATGGGGACAACAAAGTCATACAATATGGGGAAAACAAAGTCATAGTATATGGATAAAACAAAGTCATACAATATGGGGGAAACAAACTCATACAATATGAGGATAACAAAGTCATACTATGTGGGGAAAACAAAGACATACAAAATGGGGAAAACTAAGTAATACAATGTGGGGAAAACAAAGTAATACAATGTGGAGAAACAAAGTAACTTAATATGAGGGAACCAAAGTAATACAATATGGGGAAAACAAAGTAACTCAATATGGGGAAAACAAAGTAATACAATATGAGGAAACAAAGTAGTAGAATATGGGGAAAACAAAGTAATACAATATGAGGAAACAAAGTAATAGAATATGAGGAAACAAAGTAATACAATATGAGGAAACAAAGTAATAGAATATGAGGAAACAAAGTAATACAATATGAGGAAACAAAGTAATAGAATATGAGGAAACAAAGTAATACAATATGAAGAAAACAAAGTAATAGAATATGGGGAAAACAAAGTCATACAATATGACGAAAACCAAGTCATATCATATGGGGAAAAACAATGTAACTACGTATGGGGAAAACAAAGTAATACAATATGGAGAAACAAAGTAACTCAATATGAGGGAACCAAAGTAATACAATGTAGGGAAAACAAAGTAACTCATTATGCGGAAAACAAAGTAATACAATATGTGGAAAACAAAGTCATACAATATGGGGAAAACAAAGTAACTCAGTCTGGGGAAAACAAAGTAATACAATATGGGGAAAACAAAGTAATACAATATGGGGACAACAAAGTCATACAATATGGGGAAAACAAAGTCATAGTATATGGATAAAACAAAGTCATACAATATGGGGGAAACAAACTCATACAATAAGAGGATAACAAAGTCATACTATGTGGGGAAAACAAAGACATACAAAATGGGGAAAACTAAGTAATACAATGTGGGGAAAACAAAGTAATACAATGTGGAGAAACAAAGTAACTTAATATGAGGGAACCAAAGTAATACAATATGGGGAAAACAAAGTAACTCAATATGGGGAAAACAAAGACATACAATATGGGGAAAACTAAGTAATACAATGTGGTGAAAACAAAGTAATACAATATGGAGAAACAAAGTAACTCAATATGAGGGAACCAAAGTAATACAATATGGGGAAAACAAAGTAACTCAATATGGGGAAAACAAAGTAATACAATATGGGGAAAACTAAGTAACTCAATATGGGGAAAACAAAGTAATACAATATGGGGAAAAGGAATTAATACAATATGGGGAAAACAAATTAACTCAATATGAGGAAAACAAAGACATACAATAAGGGGAAAACGAAGTCATACTATATAGCGAAAAGAATGTCCAATGTGGCTGGAACTACAGAGTTCGTGCTTTGTGCAAGGCTTTCGGCAGGCCGCCCTTTGGAAAGAGCCAGGACCATGCTGGATAAAATCCCGTGCAATTGCTCTTCTTCTTTCGTTCGCTTGAAATATGTCTATAACTGCAATGCCGTCTCTTGTATGAACTGAACTGTCTTTTATCCGGTGCAATTCCTCTTCTTCTTTTGTTCGCTTGAAATATGTCTATAACTGCAATGCCGTCTCTTGTATGAATTGAACTGTCTTTTATCCGGTGCAATTCCTCTTCTTCTTTTGTTCGCTTGAAATATGTCTATAACTGCAATGCCGTCTCTTGTATGAATTGAACTGTCTTTTATCCGGTGCAATTCCTCTTCTTCTTTTGTTCGCTTGAAATATGTCTATAACTGCAATGCCGTCTCTTGTATGAATTGAACTGTCTTTTATCCGGTGCAATTCCTCTTCTTCTTTTGTTCGCTTGAAATATGTCTATAACTGCAATGCCGTCTCTTGTATGAATTGAACTGTCTTTTATCCGGTGCAATTCCTCTTCTTCTTTTGTTCGCTTGAAATATGTCTATAACTGCAATGCCGTCTCTTGTATGAATTGAACTGTCTTTTATCCGGTGCAATTCCTCTTCTTCTTTTGTTCGCTTGAAATATGTCTATAACTGCAATGCCGTCTCTTGTATGAATTGAACTGTCTTTTATCCGGTGCAATGAAGTCGATCCTCTAGCCTTGTAAACATGTCTAATCATCATTGATCTCTGGACGTCGACATATTCTTCTTCTGCTCCTGTCTTTATTCCCTAATTGGAGTATTGGACCTCAACTGACTCAAGCCAACCCATCCAATCTTTCGCTAGTTCATTGAGACCCGTCCATGTCCTCCTCACACAGCCTCCTTGCCTCTTGGTTGGCTGATTTATTCTTCTTGTTTTTTTTTTAATACTTGTTCATGGTTGGTTGAATTTTGCAGCCATGGTGTTTTACGAGATTGGATAGCCAGCCCCAAGGCCCAACCCTCTTTATTGGCCTGTGACAACACACATGCCAGGCTACAGTTTTAGTTTAGTTTAGTCGATGGATCAACATCAATACACACGGGCGTGCGATCTCATTACCCAGAGACCAGGGGAAATTTTATTACTAGAAGTCCAAGTGAAAAAAACAAAACCCGGTCCTCACCGGGGCATGAACCAGGGACCTCCAGCACTCGAAGCGGACACCATACCTCGAGACTACGCAGCCCCCTCCCCCATTTAGGTTACATAATTTATGTACGTTAGCTTCCCTTACTGGCCCCAGTAAAATACGGGTCAGAAGTTGAAACATGGGCCACAAGGATACTGACATACTGTAAGCACAGATAGGAGGGACTAGAATCTGTTACATCCTGTGAGCACAGACAGTACGGACTGGGCATCTGTTGACAGTTATTGCCTAGAATCTGCAGAGAAGATACTCGCCAGAACATCTCGATCAAGGTCTTCTTCCTGAGAGTCAATGTGACTTCAGAAAAGAACGAGGAACTGTTGACAAGATTTTCGCTGCAAGGCAGCTGCAAGAGAAATGTCAGGAACAGAATTCCGAAATGTTCTCCACTTTCATTGACCTTACCAAGGCTTTTGATACAGTCAGCAGAGAAGGACTGTGAAAGATTATCGCGAATTATGGCTGTCCAAAAAAGTTTGTCCAAATAGTGCGGCTATTTCATGATGGTATGCAGGCAAGAATCGGGAAAGTGGTGAACTGTCTGAGCCCTTTCCTCTCCCCAATGGAGTGAAGCAAGGATGTGTCCTGGCACCAACACTGTTCAGCCTCATGTTTTCAGCTATGCTGACGAATGCCTTCAAGAACAACGACATTGGAATAGACATCAACTACCGCATGGATGGAAAGTTATTCAATCTCAGAAGGCTGAAAGCTAACACCAAAACTAGCAGCGACACTGTCAAAAAAAAAGCTGTTTGCTGATGATTGCCCTTATATGCCAACTCAGAGGCAGACATGCAACATAATTTTACAGCTTTCTCAGATGCCTGTGCCAACTTTGAGCTCAATATCAACTTGGAGAATACTATATTTATGTACCAGCCAGCTTCATGGAATAATCACACTGTGCCGAATATCAAAGTGAATGGTCATAGACTAAGTGTTGTGGACAAATTCATCTATCTTGGCAGCACTGTGTCACAAGCTGCCATAATTGATGACGAAGTGAATGCAAGAATCTCCAAGGCCAGCGCAGCCTTTGGCAGACTGTACAAGAATGTTTGGGACAGAAATAGAATAAGCCTGCAAACAAAGCTGAAAGTCTACAAAGCAGCTGTATTATCCACACTGCTATATAATTGCGAAACCTGGACTGTTTATCAGTGACACGCTAGGAAACTAAACCACTGCAGATTAAATGGCAAGACAAGATCCCAGAAACTGAAGTTCCAGAAAGAGCGACCATGCCCAATATCCACTCTACTAATGAAAAATCAGATTAGCTGGGCTGGTCACTTGACTCGCATGCCAGATTGCAGGCTCCCTAAACGATGTTTTTATGGCGAGCTGTGTTGTGGTAAACGCTCCCAAGGCGGCACCAGGAAACGCTTTAAAGATACTGAAAATCTCACTGAAAGCTTTTGGAATTCATCTTGACACCTGGGAGACTGCTGCCAAAGACCGAAATTCGTGGCGTACATCATTACGCAGGGGTGCAGTCACTTGTGAAGCAACCAGAACTGCAAGGGTTGTGAAGAAAAGGCTGGGCAGAAAAACAGATACGATGGACTGGGCATCTGTCTACAGTTGTTGCCTAGAATATGTTACACACTGTAAGCACAGATAGCACGGACTAGACATCTGTTGACAGTTGCTGCCTAGAATCTGTTACATACTGTAAGCACAGATCGCACGGACTGGGCATCTGTTGACAGTTGCTGCCTAGAATTTGTTACATACTGTAAGCACCGAGAGCACGGACTGGGCATCTGTTGACAGTTGCCTAGAGACTGGAACCTGCTCTGTCTGTGGATGGGACTCTGGAACAATTGTACCCCAGGTCTTAATGACGCGGTCCGAAAACGAACACACGACGGAGGTGGTTTTGGCCGCTGAGGCCGCCACTATTTGTACTACTACTACTACTTCTGGAACAGCTGCTGTTACCGCTACTAATACAACTACTGCCACTGCTGTTGTGACTTCTTTCTCTTCCTTTTTCTTTCCCCTCTATCATCTTCTTTTTTCTGGTTCTTCTTCTTCTTAATAAAATGTGTGCATTAGTTCTTCTTTTTCTTCTTCTTCTTCTTCTTCTTCTTCTTTTTCTTCTTCTTCCGCGTTCTATGATGTGTATTCTTGAAACGCGTTTTGGCCGTCAAGATTTTTTCAGAAAACACGTTAACAGATACATACGAATTAACAAAAGGATCCTGTCCCTCCTGCAAGACCTGTTATTTTTTTTTTCTGAACCTCTTTCTTGATGAACGAGGAGCGATGTATTCTCCAGCCTTGTTTTCTTAAGCCAAGTGATAACTTGTGTTGGCTGTTGGATTACTTTTCCACGTGAGCTGGATGGCAAGTTGGCTTGTTTATGATTCTTCAGACGTTTTAACAGAATTGTCTCACATTTACACAGCCATTTTACATTTGTGAACCATTTAGCCAAGTCACGTGCGGTCCTGGTGGGGAAACTATCAGCAGGTTTAAAACATCGACAGTTTCTTCAATGAACGACGCCAATTGGAACACGTGCAGAATACGTAAAGAAATTACTTCTCAGAGACCTGTCTCTTAAATGTCGCGGTTGCCACCACTGAGAAGTCATATTCCATTAAGCAGAATCTCTTTATTGTTATTAGGGGTGGTGCTGACAAAAACCAGCTGTATATAACGAGACGTAATGATTCCGCGGATCGTTAAGGGGGCATTTCCAATGGAGGTGAATTGCCATTATTTTCGGTCGGTGTCAAGGACATCACGGAATCATTATAACAATGGTCACGGCCTTGACATTTCCTCATCTCTAACATCCATTATTGCCTTGTTTGGAACATCGACAGAAACGATTCAGGTCTTTGTTAAGATTAAAAGTACAAACACAGTATTTCAACCTGTTTAGTTGTCTTCTTCTTCTTCTTCTTCTTCTTCTTCTTCTTCTTCTTATTCCTCCGCATTCTTAGATTTATATTTTAGAGCTTCAACATTTATTTATTTTTTTTTTTTTTTTTTTTTTGATAATATGTTGATTCCCTTGGAGACACTATAAAAATACCCGATAATTAGTTCTCCTTTAGAAGAAAGTTGGCTTCGAATCTCTTGACCGAGGTGACAATTCACAAGTAGGTTCTCTCGTGTTTGGGGACATGTCTCACGGGTGCAGTTGAAGGTTTGTGACATGTTGAGTCGATACGTATGTGCTCGAAGGCGTTCCTGAGCCTTGTATGAACATAATGAATGTTTTTCCTGACGCAAATCTAGCCCCTGTTCGTGGAAGGACGGTCGTTATTTAGTTTCTGCTTCCCCACATGGTCTTTTGCTAAAGTGTTTGTTACATTGGGACAAGGCTGTTGTTATTGTTGTTTGTGTTCGTGTTGTAGTTTTTTTGTTTGAATTGTCAGTTGTCTCGGTATTTCACATTGTTATGGGTGACGAGAACTGCAGATATTATTTTTTGTAAGAGAATTTCCAGCGGTTGAAGTTTGTCTCTTTCAGTGAGATCTTTAGGCGATACAGGAATCTTGATGGCAGGTCTACTGTAGGTAGTTCACATACACAGTTTCCACGGTAGATAGATAGATAGATAGATAGATAGATAGATAGATAGATAGATAGATAGATAGATAGATAGATAGATAGATAGATAGATAGATAGATAGATAGAGAGAGAGAGAGAGAGAGAGAGAGAGATAGATAGATAGATAGATAGATAGATAGATAGATAGATAGATAGATAGATAGATAGATAGATAGATAGATGATAGATAGATAGATAGATGATAGATAGATAGATAGAAATCAAATCAAATCAAATCAACTTTATTAGGGTCACAAATTGGGCGCGCAGGCCCGTCTTACATTCGGCCCTTCCAATCACTCGTCTTTCATTCATCAAGAGCATTATACATTTACATAGGAAGAAAAATTAGACGGATGGATTGATAGACGGATGGATGGGCGGATGGATGGACTGATGGATAGACGGATAGATGGATGGATGGATGGATGGATGGATGGGTGGTAGGTAATTAGGTAGGTAGGTAGGTAGTTTGGATGGATAGGTGGGTGGGTGGGAGGGATGGATGTGTGTGTGTGCGTGCGTGCTTGCGTGCGTGCGTGCATGCGTGTGTGCGTGCGTGTGTGTCGACCGTGTCTTACATAAACCCCAACATAAATGCATAGAAAAGGAGCCACTGTAAACCCACTGTGCACTCGCTAAAGGCGACTGAAGAGTATGGTTTGGGACTGAGCATCTCAAACCGTAGACAGTAGCAGCCAAGACCCATGCAACCATGAACTAGCCTACAAAGGCGTGGTGTGAGTGAAAGTAAGCCTGTGATCCAATGGAAGTCTTGAAGCTAACAGACCGAAAAAGAAAGAGAAGAAGTAATGTGCACATATATTTTGTGTCAGGTCTTAGTCAGATATGACAGAGTTACTGTAAAACAGTAGACAGTACTACCTGCTTTCTGATAGCGCCGAATGTTGGGCGGCGCTCACCAAACCCAACACCTCACATTGTGCCAATGGCTTCGGGAGAGGAGAGCAATTGGAAGGGTACAGGCCTTATCCAGGTGTGAGGAAATTCAAATTAAAGACTAAAAGGCATGGCTGGGCAGACCAGGCCCCAAGCCTTGATTGCAACTGGTCTAGGATGGAAGCTCCGACCGGCGGACAGTTAAAGCATTGCTTTGTTGATCCAGCAGCTTCTGCAGCTTGTCTTGTTCCAGACGTATTGATGTTACTTTCCTCTGGCGTAAACTAGACAGGCCGAGAGAGCGATCATGCTGCATGGGCAACACATGGTCTCTAAATATCGACCAGGTTTTGTGCTATGTAGAGGTATACCTCCATTCCTGGTCTTAACCGGTCTCGGAATCAATGCGAGAGGTAGCAGTTACGGGTTGTAAGTCCTTGTCAAATGGCGTAGACAGTGGCGCCACGGGTTGCCTCTGACGGTCGGAGACACCTATAGGTGTCACTGTTTACACATTAGGAGGATGGATGACCAAAGGACATCTATTTTGGTTAATTACAGCTTTTTTAAAGATTCTGGGGTCGATCTCTACTAGATCGATACAGGCATTGATATTGCACCCTGTGAGCAAGTCGCCGCTCATCGTGTTGCATAGAGGGCAGAGATCAGAAATGGGATAAAGACCAAGAAGAAAATGATTGCAAATAGGTCACACGCCGAGCATGTGAGACGTCACATTGTGCGTGATGGTGGAAATGACCATGTGCTCATGTGCATCCATTATGGAGGAACAATTACCACACGAATTGATCTTATCAGTCACATTCGCTTCTGCCATGGGTTGTAGTTAGTATGCCTTGTTTGAATCACAATGTAGCAAACTATCGTCTGTCAAAACGGAAAGGTGGCAGATTATGTGTGTGTGTGTGTGTGTGTGTGTGTGTGAGTGAGTGTGTGTGTGTGAGAGAGAGAGAAAGAGAGAGAGAGAGAGAGAGAGAGAGAGAGAGAGAGAGAGAGAGAGAGAGAGAGAGAGAGAGAGAGAGAGAGAGACTCGGTACGATTCAGGCTAAATCCGGTGGTCATGGGTTCAAATCCGCACGCATTGTCACGGTTATTTTTTTTATGTGCTCTTTTATTGGATTGATGAATCCACTGTCTTGCATTATTTGCCTTGGAAATCCTCTAGACTGTGGTAGATCAATGGCATGCGGGACAACATACATGCATTTACAACAGGTATGCTACGAAAACACTCAGCATTCCAAAACTTCCATATGCCCAGATTTTTTTTTAACGCTTCCTTGCTTTGAACTATATTAGTAGTTGCTGCTACTGGGATGTGCACTGGACTGGATTTACTTGTGGATTAGTTTTCGCTATTACCAGTGTCCCTCGCCCTTAGGCGAATTTACTCCGGTTTCTGAGGCACTTGTAATGTACGTCCCTAAATCAGGGACGATGAGTGTATATTTTAGTCCAACTGCCCGTGGAGGAGTTGAACCCGCTTCCTCGCCATCAGTACACCGGATGGTTAAGAGCGAAAGCTTTTTTTATTCGGCCACGCTGACCTCTATACATCCAAACGAAACTATGTTCATAACGAAGCGTTCGCCACTAATGCTGCGACTTTCAATTGATTTCGACAGCTGTCAGAAGTATCTTTTTTTCGCATATCCTTTACAGGACATCGCTGTCAACATCAGCATCTTTCAGCTCATTGTTGATTTCTTGGCAAGATTACGTTCAGTAGTTTGCTATTGCTTTCTGAGCGACCGGCTCACACACCCCGTAAGTTACCGACGCGATTCGAACCACTGCTGATTCTCACCGTCGTCACGTTACTTACGAGAGTATATGACATTACGGAGAAAAGTCGTGTAACACCTAGACCAGGGAGACCGACCTGAAGTACAAGGGGCTTCTCATAAGTCTTTAGTCTGACCATGAAGGAGTTAGTGGAGAAAATTTAAATTTGGCACATGTATAGCTCATTCAATTTGTAATGGACATATGAATTATAAATTTCCCTCCTTAACTGGTTTTCCCGATATGGTGCATGGCACAACACCCCCTATTGACCAGATCTGCATATCCAACGGTTTGTCAGAACAATGAGAAATCAGACGCCAGGACTGTGATAAAATTCTTGATGTTACAGGGAAAAACACATACAGAAATACACAGGGAAGTGGAGCCAGTGTTTGAGGAAGTCTGCCCTTCGTATACTTCTGTAAAAAATTGATGTTTGCAATTTAGGTGTGGCTGTTCCCAAGTTGCTGATCTGCCAAGATCAGAACGACCGTCCTCAGAGTGCAATGAATGCAAAAGTGAAGAAAATCATAGACCATGATAGGAAGATGACAATTGCAGAAATATCGGGTTCAGCAAAACTGAGTAAAAGTACAGTTTTAGAATTTTACACAACAGACTGAATGAGAGAAAAGTGTGTGCCAGCTGGGTCCCGCGCCTGCTGACATGTGAACAGAAACAAACACGGGTTGATTGCTGTGGCCAGTTGCTCAACATGAGGCGGTCGAAAAACATGTTGACGACCATGGTGACGGTAGATGAGACTTGGACTCACCATTATAACCCAGAATCGAAAATTGCCAGCATGCAGTGGAAAACCCCGGGCTCTCCAACACATGTCAAGCCAAGAGCACAAAAATCTGCAAGAAAAGTGATGCTGACTCTTTTTTTTTTTTTTTTTTTTTTTTTTTTGGGGGGGGGGGGGGGCGTCAAATGTGTTATATTGAAATATTACATGCTTCGTGGCATTACGGTTAATGGGCAGTACTATGCAGACCTCAAACTAAGAAAGGCTGTAACCAGAAATTGGGGGTTGCGCGTATGCAAATTCTGCCTTTGCTTCAAAACAACGCGTCTTCCCATAAGGCACGGCTTGTGCTGCAAACTGGCAATGATTTGAATATTAAAATTCTTCCACACCCACCATATTCTCCAGATTTGTCTCCATCAGACTTTTTTCTTTTCCCAAATCTTAAAAAAAAAAACAGCTGAAAGGAAATCGTTTTGACAGTGACGAAGATGTCATAGTGGCTTGTGATAACTGGTTTGTTCGAAAAATAGGTTGTTTTATTCTGAAGGTCTTTTCAAGGTCACGCAGAGATGGCAGAAATGCATAAATTCAGGTGGTGGCTACATTGAGAAGGAATAAGCACTGTGTCAAATTTCAGTTTTCTCCGCCTACTCCTTCATGGTCAGGCTAAAGACTTATGAGAAGCCCCTTGTATCTACACGATCACAATCGAAGCAATCTCCTGACGAAGTTCATAGAATCATTTGACAAGGGGAGAACGTCGCAGCTCAATGTCAATTGTTGAAATAGGTGGCATCTGCAATTTAACAAAGATTCTTCTAAAAGAACATTCCCTGAAACAAGTAAAGATCTTCAAGTTCCCAGGAAGTATAATATTATCAAATAGCAAATCAGTAGACGAGATCGAAAATAGATGCAATAAGGCTAACCAATACTTTGGACAAATGGCACCAGTACTAAAGAAGGCAATGAATGAATCACCGAATAATGAGCATTATATTATGAGCTTTACTAGAACACGATTACAAGAAACAAAAGGGACGTTGTGGCTAAAGCCTTCGTCAGCACAGAACAAACAAACACAGACACACAAATATATCTGCCAGAGTACGAATGACGCCACTGTCGATATACTTTTGTAGAATTACTTCTCGTGTCCAATTGGGGTATGATTTATTCTTCTCTTCTTCTCCGGTCGGCACCCTGGTCATTTCTCAGCATACAACTTGGCTGAGAGTTACTACGACTCTCCATCATAACTCAACATAACAGTAGTGGACAATGAACTCGAACAGCAGTCGACTCAAACGCCAGTTGTAGTTTCAGGTGTATAATATTCTACACAAACTCAAGTAGACATTACCAATATAAAAATCAGATGTGCGACACTAATTTCACATTATATCTAAACAAACACTATCTAAAAGAGGGGCGCAGTGTTGGCCTTTCTATGTCTGAACGTGGTCCGCACGAAACGACGTCCACGACTAGAATCCCTTGTCACCTTCGCGATCACGTGTGTTCGCTCCGGTGACAATCTCGCTCGCAACATGGGTCACGATCCACGATCGTCTCGTCCTTCTGGGTGACTTTTCGTCACTATGCCATGAGGTATAATTCAACCCATGGCAACATAGTATTAAAGAACAAACACGTATCAATAGTTACCAAGAAAGCGCTCTACAACACACTCGTCATACTAACTCTATGCTACCTGTGCCAAACCTGGACAATGACGGAAAAGAAAAATGACAACAATGAAATTCCTGAGAAGAATACTTAATGTGTCAAGAAGAGAGAAAATCAGAAATGAAGAAATCAGGAATAAAGTGGGAGTTATAGTAACGCTAGATTTTAGTAGAAGGCAGCAAGTCAAATAGTTTGGCCATGTAACTAAGTTACCAACTAACAGTATACCACAACAAGCAATGATGTACAGACCAAATGGAGGCAGAAGAAGAGGTCAACCACGTAAACGATGGACAGAGGGAATAGCATAGTCCATGGGAATCTCAATACATGAAGTCCATAAAAGGGCATTCTCTCGCTGTATACTTTACCTAGACACTGCAAGGTACAAGAGGAACAAGATGAGATGAGAAGAGATGATGGAATTTAACGTAGTTTGACAAGACATTTCCTGCCCCCCACCCCCACCCCATTGTAGGTTACTGGTGACCCGAGAACCCCGTCGATTTAAAAAAAGATAGAATTGCTTTCTACGCAGAAAACACCAGAGCTCTTGAAAGACAATCATACTCTTCCTTAGCGCTGCCATGGCAAGAGAGAAAGATAAAGAGGGTCAGAACATAGAGCAGGTAGAGAAGGGGGTGAGAGAGGTTCTGATAAATGGACAGGAGTAATTGTTGCTGCCGCTACGTTTTTCTTTCTTGCTTTCTTTCTTTCTTTCCTTCTTTAATTCTTGTTCTTCTTTCTCGCCTTTTTCTTATTCTTTTCTTTCGTCTTCTTCTTCTAGTACCACCATTACTATTAACTATTACTACTACTATTGCTACTACTAATTCTACTTCATTCTCTTCTACTTTCTTCTTCTTCTTCTTCTTCTTCTTCTTCTTCTTCTTCTTCTTCTTCTTCTTCTTCTTCTTCTGCTTCTTCTTCTTGCAACTACTACTACTACTACTACTACTACTACTACTACTACTACTACTACTACTACTACTACTACTACTACTACTACTTCCCCTTTATCTTTTCTCCTCCTCCTTCATCTTCACCGCTTCCACCCCCTTCAGTTTCTCCCTTGCCCTTGCCCTCCTACGTCTCCTCTAAGATGTAAAATTGTGTGTGAGTTAATTATTCAGGAGCTGTTAGTGCAGAAACTGAGAGTCATCATGTATTGCAGCTCTGGGAGAGCCATTAGAGAAAGGACAAAAACTAGCTGACCGTTCATTCGTCATTCCACGGAGAGACGTCACCTCGGGAATTCACATTCAAATAAATTCACAGTATCAATTATCATTTTACTCATAACATAATCAAGAACTGTTGAAAATGATCCATGAACAAATTTTTATCTTGTTCACACTAATTAAATATGTGAATATTGTATGTTTTATGTTCAAATGGATCTTGAGGAATTTTATTTCTAACTTCTTTCATTTGCTGTGATCATTAAATGATTAAAATTAATGATTCATTCCTTCTGCGGCCCTCTAGTGTTTGCTGCAGTTTTTATATTGCAAATTTAGAAAATATTCTACAGTGAAAAAGAATTGTGATGGTCACATTAATAAGGATGAATTAGATGATTTGAAAGAAATGGAGATAAATTGGATTAGAGAGGGGCTGGGCTGCGTTTCGTGCACATCGTAGAGTATCAAAGCGTAGCTGAAAGTGGAGTTTATGATCATCATGTGCCATGCCGATAAGCGTGGGTGGTCATGTTTCGCCATCTTACACGATGTCCAGAGTCGTGGATCAGCTCAGTGTTCTTGTCTTGCCATGGCCAGGCTATTCCGGTAATTACTTCGCTGACTTCCCTTTGTTCTTTTCCCCTCAATCTTGCTCGTTGTGGGTCCTCGACAGACTTCACCACATCATAGATAGTGTTCCATTGTCTGCCATGGTGTCCTCGACAGACTTCGCCACGTCATAGATGGTGTTCCATTGTCTGCCATGGTGTCCTCGACAGACTTCACCACATCAGAGATGGTGTTCCATAGCTAGATAATAGCGTAATAGTACGATGTCTAAATATGACGGGTGTTTCGAATCTACGATAGTTCGATGTCGCAATAGAAACAGGTTACGTTAACTTTCGTTCAAATGTTATTGACTGTGTCATTTGGGAGATAATTCCTGCTTATCGCTCTGACCAGTGTGGTCAGTTATCTGCTGGCACAGCGGGTTTCATCAGCTGGGATTTGAGACTGAGCCACCGTGTGCTGTAAGAAAGTGAGAAGTTCTGATATGTTTGTTTAACAACCATGCGTCACTCCTCGATTTTCCGGGCTGAGATCTGTCTAGTTAGCCACCTCATTCCACTTTAGAGCTGATAGATGATACAATAATACTCCTCGACAGAGCTGAATAAACAGCTAAGGATAACTATGTCTTTCCTGTATGGCTCTTTTACCAGAAAGTTAGTCTACATTGTAGGTTTCAGGTCTTAGTCAGATATGACTGAGCTACCGTATGACAGTAGACGGTACTACCTGCTTTCTGTTAGCGCCGAATGTTGCGCGGCGCTTACCAAACCCGACACCCCACATTGTGCCAACGGCTTCGGGCGGAAGAGCGCAGTTAGGAGGATACAAGCCTTATCTTGGTGCGGGGAAATGCAACCTAAAGACAAAATGTCATGGCAGGGCAGACCAGGCCATAAGCCTTGGTTGGCAGCTGGTCTGGGATCGAAGCTCCAACAGGCGGACAGTTAGAGCATTGCTTTGCTGATCCAGCAGCTTCTGCAGCGTGTCTTGTTCCAGATGTATAGGTGTTACCTTTCCTCTGAAGTGAACTATGCAGGCCGAGAGAGGGAGCATGCTGCATGGGCAACACATGGTCTCTATATTTTAGCCCAGGCTTTGTGCTATGGAGGGGCAATAACTCCATCCCTGGTCTTAACCGGTCTCGGAATCAAAGCGAGAGGTAACATTTACGGGTTATAAGTCCTTGACAACTGGCGTAGACATAAGGCTGTAGGGGTTGCTTCTGGCGGTGGGGGACACCTAGAGGTGTCACTGATCAGCTACCGCCCGCTTCAAGCTGACAAGTCCCCGGCGAGTTGGGTGCTGATCCGCCACAGCCTGCCTGCTTCAATGGGTGCTTGGGGTTAGGACAAAATCTGAATCGCAGGCTGTACAACCAGTGCACCGGGTACTAATAAAAAGAAAAATAGAAACATCAAGCTAGGGCTTGCAACCTGGAACGTAAGAACCATGTGTCCAGGATTTTCCACTGACTTGACGTATATTCACAATGTGAGAAAAACGGCTGTGATTATTGCTGAACTCAAGCATCTTAACATTGATATTACTGGCCTGCAGGAGACTCGCCTCGCTGAGGACGGGTAACTTAAGGAAAACAATTACACCATTTTTTGGAAGGGTAGAGGGCAGGCAGAAAAAAAGGCAACATGGTGTGGGCTTTGCAGTGAAGAATTTGCTACTGGGAATGATTGAAATTCCAGCTGGAGGTAATGAAATGCGCTTGGCAACCTCTTGTGGTTTTGCCACCATTATTACTGCATATGCACGACACTCGCTTCCTCTGATTGTGTGAAGGATTCGTTTTACAAGGAGTTAGACTCTGTGATCAAGGCAGTTCCAAAATCTGACTATATTTATATGCTCGGTGATTTCAATGCTCGTATGGGCAAGGACTCGAGTTCATGGCTATTGTGCCTTGGTAAATACAACATCGGTCGCATGAATGAAAATAGAGCATTGCACCAGAAATGACCTATGTATTACAAATTCCTTTTTTTTTTTTTATAAAAGAGTTGCATAAGGTCACATGGAAACATCCAAAATCCGGACATTGACATAAACTGGACTTCATCATCGCATGGAGACAACTTATGAACGATACATCATTAACTTGAAGTTACCACAGTGCTGACTGTGATACGGATCATTCTTTTGTTGTTGAAAGAGTTAGACTGAGACCAACGAGAATCTACACAGCTAAACATAAATCTAGCTCAAGGATTAATATTATTAACACTTGCGATCCTGAAAAGTGCTTTGAATTTCAACAGCAACTTGGAGACGCTTTCACTGATACATCAGAAAAAGATACAGTAAATGAAAAGTGGGGTCAACTTAAGGAAACTCTTTATAAAACTGCGATAGGGGATTATGGAACTGTGGATCACAAGAGGCAGGACTGGTTTGCGGCAAATAGCCAGACACTGCAGCCCTTGACTGATAAAAAGAAGATAGCTCTCTTAAGAAACAAGGAAAGAACAACGCTCAGTGAGCTGAAGTAAGCTAGGAAGTATGTGCAAACGGTTGCCAGGCAGTGTCTAAATGACTATTGGATCAAGTTATGTGAGTCCATTCAAATCGCAAGTGATAAGGGAAATATCAGAAGCATGTATGAAGGGATAAAGAAAGCCTGTGGTCCAATGATCAAAAGAAGTGCACCACTGAAAACCTTGACTGTAGAAATCATCACTGATAAGAAACAGCAGATGGATAGATGTGTAGAGCACTATTAAGAGCTTTACTCAAGTGAGACCAAACTAGCGGATGATGCCATGCCAACTCTTCACCATCTGGACACACTTCCCACCATAACAGAAGTTAAGTGTGCTATAAATGAACTTGCATCTGGCAAGGCTCCAGGTAAGGATGAGATTCCAATAGGGTTATCAGGAGTGGGCAAGACACACTCAATCTACACATCCACCAGCTTAAAGAGCTATGCTGGCGAGAAGGACAAGTCCCACGGGATTTCAAAGATTCAAGCATTATAACGCTGTACAAGAACAAGGGCGATCGAAGCGACTGTAACAACTATAGGGGTATTTCACTTCTGTGTACTGTTGGGAAAGCATTTGCTAGAATTGTTCTGCGTAGACTTCAAGTCCTAGGAGATCAAATCTATCCCGAATCAAAGTGTGGCTTCCGACAGAACCTATCTACCATTGATATGATATTCTCATTGCAACAACTGCAAGAAATATGCCGGGAACAAAATCAACCACTGTTTATTGCCTTCATCGACCTCACAAAGGCATTTGATTTGGTCAGTCGGGAGGGTCTGTTCAAGGCACTAAAGAAGATTGGCTGCCCACCAACTCTTCTGTCCACTGTGGAATCGTTCCACACAGGCATGAAGGGTATAATCAAGTTTGATGGTGCAACTTCAGAAGAGTTTGAAATCAAGAGTGGAGTTAAGCAAGGTTGTGTACTAGCTCCCACCCTCTTTGGAACATACATTTCACTTCTACTGAAATATGCCTTTCGTGATCAGGATGGTGGTATATACATTCACTCACGCTCAGATGGCGGCCTCTACAATGCTCAGAGATTGAAGGCCAAGACCAAAATTAGGAGGGTACTAATCAGAGAGTTGCTTTTTGCGGATGATGCTGCAATTACGACCCACTCTGAGGAAGAATTACATCTACTATCTGTTTTCTCCAATGCTTGTTCTGAATTTGGTTTAACAATTAACAAAAAGAAGACACAGATTATGTCACAAGGTGCACATGGGGTAAATAGCAAATTATCCCTAGATCAGGAAATCAACATCAGGATTGGTAAGGCAGCAACAACAATGAATAGGTTAAGAAAATGAGTCTGGAAGAACAGGAAGCTTACTGCCAAAACAAAAGTCCTCGTCTACCAAGCTTGTGTTCTTAGTACTCTTCTCTATGGCATTGACACCTGGTCAACTTACTTACACCAAGAAAAACGTTTAAGCAGCTTTCATATGCGGTGTCTGCGAAGAATACTTGGTATTAAGTGGTAAGACAAAATCACAAATATTGAAGTATTGGAACGATCAGGTTGTGTGACTGTGTGTTCCATGCTCAGTCTTCGTAGACTTAGATGGATAGGACACGTTAGGAGGATGGATGATGGTAGAATACCAAAGGACATCTTTTTTTGGTGAATTACAGATAGGTAGGAGATCGTAGGGTCGGCCTCTACTTCGATACAAAGATGTGTGTAAGCGGGACATGATTGATACAGGCATTGATAATGAACATTGGGAGCAAGTCGCCGCCGAACGTGTTGCATGGAGGGTAACTATCAGAAATGCAGTAAAGACGAAGGAGAAAATGATTCCAGATAAAGCACACACAGGGCGTGAGAGACGTAAGATGGTGCATGATGGTGGAAATGACCATGTTTTCACGTGCATCCACTGTGGACGAACATTTACAGCACGAATTGGCCTTATCTGCCACACTCGCCAGCGCCATGGGTTGTAGTTATTAAGCGTTTTTGAAGCACAATGTAACAAACTATCGTCTGTGAAGACGTCAAGGTGCTAATGGAAGTCAACATTTGTGTGGTATTACCCGAGGACAGTCTATGCATGTTATTCTGTCTTGATCACTGCATTGTATTTCTTTTCACGCGGGGCAATGAAGAGCATTTTGTGTGATATGCAATGGCACAGGAATGGAGCATTATGGGGCAACCCTTTGCCTTGAAGTCAAAACCGCGACTAACTAACGATTACATTATTGTATCGCTGTGTCTCAGCACCAGGTCCGTAATTGTATAGTGTATCTTGAATGCTGCATGCGCAGATCAGTTTCCATTGGGATGCCACACAATGGCTGTTGGGTGTTTTGTTTGTTGTAAACTGTGTTTACCGGTCTCCCTGGTCTAGGAGTTACACGACTTTCTCTGTAATCACGTATACTATCGTAAATAACATGACGTGCGCGAGAATGGATAGCGGTTCTCTCCGCGTCGGTAACTTACGGGGTATGTGAGCAGGTCGTCCAGAAAGCAATGGGAAACTACTGAGCGTAATCTTGCCAAGAAATCAACAAACAGCTGAAAGATGTTGATGTTGCCTGCGATGTCCTGTAAAGGATATGCGAGCACAAAAAATTTTTAGCCGGTCTCCGTGGCCAGAGGCTTGCGAACGCAGTTCGTGAGCCGCTTACCGGGGAGGGGGGATGTTCGAAACGCAGCCGCGACCGATTTATGCAGTATACCGTGTCGCGTTGTGTTATAACGTGTTGGTACGGGAGCCGGTCGTTCAGAAAGTAATGGCAAACTAATGAACATAACACTTGCCTAGTACATAAACAGCAGCTGAAAAATGCTGGTGTTGAATGCAACGTCATGCAAGGGACATGCAACATTTACAACAACAAAAAACTGTGTTTGTTTGCGTGTGTTTGTTTTTTTTTAATGAATGTACGGTAAATGTTGGTGACACGTTTTTTTGTTTTTTTAGAATACAGACAATCAAGGAGAGGAGGAAAATAGTTATTTTACTGGTTCTCTTCTGGAAATCGAGCGAGTGGTTTAGATGGATGGATGTTGGCAGATACAAGAGGACATAGAGAGAGAGAGAGAGTGAGAGAGAGAGAGAGAGAGAGAGAGAGAGAGAGAGAGAGAGAGAGAGAGAGAGAGAGAGAGAGAGAGAGAGAGAGACACGCCTGCCTGCCTGCCTGCATCCATCCATCCCAGGCAGCCAGCCAGCCAGCCAGACAGACAGACAGACAGACAGACAGACTGACAGACGGACGGACGGACGGACGGACGGACAGGCAGGCAGGCAGGCAGATAGATAGATTTATAGGCTCACAGACAGACGTATAGACAGACAAATAGATCTGTGGGTTGGCGGGTAAATTTATTGATTGAGGTGTGAGTGGGCAGCAAGCCCAGTATTTGCCCCTGCTGTGCACATTTGAAATTCTACGAGAGACAACAAAACCCTGCCCTGAAATAAATTATTCTCTCGGAATCTCTCTCCAGAAAGATGCAATCAAGCTGAATGATCTGCACTTTTTTTTTTCTAATTATCATTATTATTATATCTAAGGATTTGAACCGCAGCGAAACCCGCCCGTGTAACCTAAGCGCAAATCCTGCCCATTCTAACAAGGGGTAAGTTGACGAATAAACAGCATTTATGTGCTCGTTTGATGGCTGTGCCGACGATAGATCAGCCATATATATATTTATCCTTGTCACATTCTGGGGTCAAAGATTAAGGTCACGTGACAGGAAACCGGCATCTGAGGAATTAGCATGGGTCTGTTTACCGGAAATTAACTTCAGGGCAAAAAATGGCCAATCAGAATGAAGGAAACCGGAACGATGGAAGTCTGAATGTTCAGTTTATTCATTGATTGGGCGAGAATTTTAAAGGAACGAATTAAAAAAAAAAAAAAGACATGCGATGAAATCTAGCTTCGGTGCAAAATGAGAACAAAAAATTGCACGGGAGCTAAGAATAAAAGGAAGAAAAAGATAAATTTGCTCAGCGCACCCTGACATGGATGTCGTTGT
>OY992876.1:113962419-114054919 GCA_963921405.1 Cepaea hortensis
TTAACTTTACAGTCTAATGAAGTTATTACGTTACCACTTTGAGCCTAATGAAGTGATTATTTTAAGCCCATTAATCTAGGCAGTAATTGCTTTTACACCGTCAGTCTAGGGCATTCATGACTGGAGCGCCAATGATCTGGGACATTAATGACTTTAACACAGTCAGCCAAATGCAGTGATTACTATAACATCATCCATCTCGGGCAGTGATTACTATAACATCATCCATCTAGGGCAGTGATTACTATAACATCATTAATCTAGAGAAGTGATTACTGTAACATCAATAATCTAGAGAAGTGGTTACTATAGAATCATCAATCTAGGGCAGTAATTATTATAACATCATCAATCTAGAGGGGTGATTACTATAACATCATCAATCTAGGGCAGTGATTACTAAATTATCATAAATCTATAGCAGCAATTACTATAACATAATCCATCTCGAGGAGTAGTGATTATTATAACATCATCAATCTAGAGAAGTGATTACTATAACTTTATTATTTTATTTTATTTAATTAATTACTTGTCCATATAGGGCAGTGATAACTATAACATCATCCATCTAGGGCAGTGATTACTATAAAATCATCAATCTAGGGCAGTGAGTACCATAACATAATCCATCTAAGGCAGTGATTACTATAACATCATCCAACCCGGGCAGTGATAATTATAATATTATCAATCTAGGCTATCGATTACTAACATAGCATCAATCCGTGGGGGGGGGGGGGGGGGAATATTACTAATTTATCATCAATCTAGAGAAGCGATTACTAAATATCAATCTAACACAACGGTCTCTGCAACACCTTAATTTCCAGGTTACTTTAATCCCATCAGTCATGGCCAATTATTACGAAAATCTTCACTTTTGGACAGTGATTGTATAAAGTACCTCAGGTAAGGTCAGTAATTACTTTAACTGCCTCACTAAAGGTCAGTAATTACTTTAACTGCCTCACACAATGTCATTTATTACTTTAATTGGCTCAGTCAAGGTCAGTAATTACTTTAACTCTAGGGCAGTAATTATATTAACACCATCACTCCAGAGCAGTAATTAATTAAACACAATCAGTCTAGGGCAGTAATTATTTTAACTGTCTTACGCAATGTCATTTATTACTTTAATTGTCTCAGTCAAGGTCAGTAATTACTTTAACTCTAGGGCAGTAATTATTTTAACACCATTACTCCAGGACAGTAATTATTTTAACACCATAACTCCAGGGCAGTAATTATTTTAACACCATCTCTCTAGGGCAGCAATTGTATTAACACCGTCAGTCCAGGGCTTTGGTTGATTTAATTCCATAAATCTAGGACAGTGAGTACTTTAATTATATTAATCTAGGACAGTGAGTACTTTACGTCAGTCTAGGACATTAAGAACTTTAAAACCATCGGCGTAGGGCACTGATTACTTTAATGCCTTCTGATCACCAGAGACAGGGGACAGTATTCAGCTGCAAACACAGTTAGACTTTTAAACAAGTCACCAAAGGATGGGAAACATAATATCCCATCGGAAACGTCAGTAAAGTGTCTACGCGTCTGGATAAGGAATGAAAGCATAATTCCATCTCAGACGTTCAATCCGCTTTGTTAAACGGAGCGTGTGTATGTGATTTGTTAATCCTGATTAGCCGTATATTTGCAATATTTAACTACAAGTAATGGCTGATTGTTGACGCCTCCTTGCTTCTGCGCGTGAGCAAACTAACATTAATTAGCCAATAAGATTCAACACCGGCGGACGTCTGATGTCATGTGATCAAAATCCTCTATTGACAGACAGGAAGACGCTAAACTGTGTCTGTTGTTTACCAGTGTGTGCCAGCTAACATATGTCTGTTGTTTAGCAGTCTGATCCAGCTAAACTATGCCTGCTTTTTAACCGTCTGTGCCTTGATACGAAAGCAAAGTTTAAGGCGTGCCCCAGTGTAACAAATTCAGGCATATCCGAAAGTTATTGCGGAGAACACAACTGAAGATAGCTTAATCAAGAGATTGTTTGATCGGAAAATCACAGACTTATTATAATGCAGGCGGGGAATCAAAGATGGCTGAGACGATGCGGGTAAAGAAGATTGACAATTCCTTTTCAGAAGCTAAGATGGACAGAAATTGGAAAAAGAGGACAGAAAAGAATGAATACAGAATGTGATACGAGATGGAAGAATCGCTGAATCAAATTTTTTTACATGCAAATAAAATGTGAAGAGTTGGCCGGTAGGAAAGAAATGAAATTTGGCCAAGAAGAGATAAAAATGAAGATTACTTAATTAGAGCAGTGAACGTGTTTGATGTGATTAGTTGATGGCTTTATTGGCGCGTTTGGCGCGGTGGGCCATGGACACGGAGACGTAAGGGTGTCTGAACGATCCTGCAGGCAATGGGTGCTTGTATGTTGTCAAGGATTTCATTTCTATGATTGCTGTACCCCGTTGACGTGTCCTTCTTCAATTCTGTGCTGCTTTGTTTCGGGGAGTGTCTTTCTGTTGAGACTTGTCAGGAGATTGTGTTGTATGCCATGGTTGGGTTCATGTCGATTTTGAATTAGTGCAGCGTTATTTTCGTCTTTACTGTGTCTTTTTCCCCTATTTCTTTCTTTCTTTCTTTCTTTCTTTCTTTCTGTATGTCTGTCTGTCTTTCTTTCTGTCTATGTTTTTTTTCTTTGTTTATTTATTTCTTACTTTCTATCCGCCTTTCTTTCTCTCTTTATTTATTTATTTTCTATACCTCTTTCCTTCCTTATTTCATTCTGTTGTTTCTATCATTTCTTTCTTTCTTTCATTATTTGTCACGTTTTTCTATTCCTCTTTCTTTCTTCCTTTCTATATTTAATTACGTTATTACAATACCGTGGACAAAGAAGAACAATTATTTGAATACCGTGGACAAAGAAGAACAATTCTTGGAATACCATAGACAAAGAAGAACAATTCTTATAATACCGTAGACAAAGAAGAACAATTCTTATAATACCGTGAACAAAGAAGAACAATTCTTATAATACCGTGGACAAAGAAGAACAATTCTTGGAATACCATAGACAAAGAAGAACAATTCTTATAATACCGTGGACAAAGAAGAACAATTCTTATAATACCGTGGACAAAGAAGAACAATTCTTATAATACCATGGACAAAGAAGAACAATTCTTGGAATACCATAGACAAAGAAGAACAATTCTTATAATACCGTGGACAAAGAAGAACAATTCTTATAATACCGTGGACAAAGAAGAACAATTCTTATAATAACGTGGACAAAGAAGAACAATTCTTATAATAACGTGGACAAAGAAGAACAATTCTTATAATACCGTGAACAAAGAAGAACAATTCTTATAATACCATGGACAAAGAAGAACAATTCTTTTAATAACGTGGACAGGAAGACAAATGCTGACATTCTACTGGTTGTGAACGTGGAAGACAACAGGCTCATAGACAGCTCATAGACAGCATCGTGCTTGGGAAACTGACATACTGTGGCCATATTACACTCACTGTGGCTGGGAGACAACAGTGGCTGAGAGAGAACAGTGGCTGGGAGAGAACACTGGCTGGGAGACAATAGTGGCTGGGAGACAACAGTGGCTGGGAGAGAACACTGGCTGGGAGACAACAGTGGCTGGGAGACAACAGTGGCTGGGGGAGAACAGTGGCTGGGGGAGAACAGTGGCTGGGAGACAACATTGGCTGGGGGAGAACACTGGCTGGGGGAGAACAGTGGCTGGGAGAGAACAGTGGCTGGGAGAGAACAGTGGCTGGGAGAGAACAGTGGCTGGGAGAGAACAGTGGCTGGGAGAGAACAGTAGCTGGGGGAGAACAGTGACTGGGAGACAACAGTGGCTGGGAGACAACAGTGGCTGGGAGAGAACAGTGGCTGGTAGAAAACAGTGGCTGGGGGAGAACAGTGGCTGGGAGAGAACAGTGGCTGGGAGACAACAGTGGCTGGAGGAGAACAGTGGCAGGAGGAGAACAGTGGCTGGGAGAGAACATTGGCTGGGAGAGAAAAGTGGCTGGGAGAAAACAGTGGTTGAAAGATAACAGTGGCTGGGAGACAACACTGGCTGGGAGAGAACTCTGGCTGGGAGAGAAAAGTGGCTGGGAGAGAACAGTCGCTGGGGGAGAACAGTGGCTGGGAGAGAACAGTGGCTGGGGGAGAACAATGGCTGGGAGAGAACAGTGGCTGGGAGAGAACAGTAGCTGAGAGATAACAGTGGCTGGGGGAGAACAGTGGCTGGGGGAGAACGGAGATGGGAGAGAACAGTGGCTGGGGGAGAACGGAGATGGGAGAGAACAGTGGCTGGGGAGAACGGAGATGGGTGAGAACAGTGGCTGGGGGGGGGGGGAGCTGAGATGGGAGAGAACAGTGGCTGGGAGAGAACAGTGGCTGAGAGGGAACAGTGGCTGGGAGGGAACAGGGGCTGGGAGAGGACAGTGGCTGGGAGAGATGGGAGGCCTGGTTTATGGGAGGAGAGGCAGGGGTTAACTAGCACGAAGTGGACACAGGACTTTGTAAACACCGTGGGCGTGACACTGCATGAGGCAAGGGAAGTGACACAGATTCGAGGATCTTGTCAGTAGAGAGTGGAAATCCAATGATCAAGTCCCACAACAAACAAATTAAACTGGTAAACTGATTAGAGGAATTAGACATAGACAGTCAGGACTATTGGGGCACGTTATGAGAAGAAAGAAACTAGAGAACTTGGTGACAACTGGCAAGGGTGAGGGAAAAGAAAAAGGGAAAGACAGAAGTAAATATCTAGATGGCTTGGCCACGTGGAATGGTTGAGACAAGAACACAGAGCTGACCCACGACTCTGCTGATAGTGTCTCATCTCATCTCATTGTGTTCCTCTTGTACCTTGCGGTGTCGGGTTGAAGCATAAACAGTGGGAGAGTGCCCGTTTATGGGCTTTATTATCTAGATTCACATGGACTTAGCTATTCCCTCTGTCCATCGTTTACGTGGCGAGCCTCTTCTTTCGCCTCCATTTGGTCTGTACATCATTGCTTGTTGTGGTATACTGTTAGTTACATAGCCAAACCATTTGAGTTGTTGCCACCTAGTAAAATCTAGCGCTGCTATAACCAGACTTGTCCATGGGAAACGTTCCATGGGATGAGATGGGACGGGACAGCAAACATGTGTATTTCCCATGGGACACATGGGACAGTAGCCATGTCATAGCAACTTTTTTTTAACCTTTTTAAAGCTTTTTATTCTTCCTTTTTCTTTATGTACTTGTATCAATTCTTTATCTCGTGGTGGGACACCGGATAAATTAATAAATGCGCGCATGCGATCATATTACCAACTTTTCAATGCCCATTTAAAAAATTACGCGCATTACTTTAGTGAAGATGACGAAGAATTCTTAAACCATATTCCGAATACCGAATATTGCTCAGATTAAAGGAATGCTGTACATACATGAGAAATTCAAATCTTTTTTGACAAACTAGAAATTGATGGTGCTACATCTCATTTAATTTTGCTTTTATACTTCCTCCTAGACTATCAGTTGTATAAATTTATTGTTGATATTGACGAAGAAATTTCTAGCAGCATGGTGAAGAAGTATTGTCAGAACTTTCAGAAAATTATTGGAGAACAACTTTGGCCATATTGCGGCAGTTACTGCAGCATTCCTTACTGAAAGTTGACATCAAAGCCAAAATAGAAGACATGGTTAAGTCAGTTGTTACTGAGAAGAAAGGGAATGTGGACACCAATAAATGGGCCAATGACTGGATCGCTTTTTCTAAGTCTGTTGTTCCAACTGTTATTTCACTCATCAAAGATTTAAATCTTTCTTCTGAACCATCTGCTGTATGTGAAGTAGCAGAAGTTGTAGAACAAAAGCCGAAAAGTGATTTTGACTTATATTTTGATTCTCTACCTAACAAAACACTTAAGTTTGATGACCCCAGAAACAAATGCCTTGAGGATGAAGTCACCATGTTTCAAAAATTACGGCAACCAACTTTACAACCATTAAGTTATTGGAAAAATTAACATAGGTTTCCACTGCTAACAGCAAGTGCGAAAATTGTCTTGCCATACCAGTGTCTTCAGTGGCAGTAGAGCACTTATTTAGTGCAGCTGGATTGTTGTTGAGTTACGAAAACGGATGTTACCAGCTCTCATTATAAACTCTGTGTATGTCAGATTTGCATGTAAGATGAAAACTGTGGAAATGGTTCAGGGATTACCTGGATTAACTGAATTATTAGAAACAGTCCATCAGCAGGAAATTCATAATGTGCGGAATTAGCAGAGTGACTCTGACACAGAATGAGAGTGTCAGAATGACACTGAATTGTCATATTTAGATTAAACTTTGTTTTACTAAAATACTCTTGAATATTAAAATTAATAAATTCTGTTGTTTTACATGTCTCTTTGTACATGTAGTCCTGTTTAGTAGACACTAACAGTAAACTTTCATAAATTTCAAAATTTTATTTGAACTGTATTCCATATTAGTATTATCTTGGGAATCATATGAGAATCCCATGGGATAGGACAGGCAAAATGACCGTGGGATGGGATGGGAATGGGATTGAAAAATGTGTCCCATGGACAAGCCTGGCTATAACCCCCACTTTAGTCCTGATTTCTTCATTTCTGATCTTATCTCTTCTTAATACATTGAGTATTCTACTCAGTAATCTCATTTCTTTTGTTATGATTTTTCTTTTCTCTTTTTCTGTCATTGTCCAGGTTTGACATTGGTAGCATAGAGCTGGTATGAAGATTGTGTTGTAAAGTGCTTTCTTAGTAACTATTGATACGTGTTTGTTCTTTAGTATTGGTGCCATTTGTACAATGAGTTGGTTTGCCTTATTGCATTTATTTTCGATCTCGTCTTCTGATTTGCTATTTGATAATTTTATACTTCCTAAGTGATCGTGTAAGATGGCGAAACGTGACCGCCTAGACTTATCGGCATGACATATGATGATGATGATGATGATGATGATGATGATGATGATGATGATGATGATGATGATGATGATGATGATGATGATGATGATGATGATGATGATGATGATGATTAGACCGAAAAAGGACCTGCTACTAGAAGATGGTGTGGTCTTGTAAGTTCTCTGGGATTGTACAAACTGAACTATTTTCTTCGACCATCAACATCTTGGGGGTATCTTCATATTTCATTATAGAAGCTCGCGCTATTTTTAACATTCCCCGCGAAAACCAACACCGTGTAACATAGAATTTGAGTAGGGAACTTCTCGTTTTCTCCTTTGTCACATCACGTGCTTCCTGTTTTTACCTTGCTGTCATTTAATAAATGTGTTGTGGTGTCAGATTTCGCTTGTCAAATAATTTCGCCAAATTTCAGTTCAACAGTCTGGTTGTGTCACTGGATACAGGTTCAGTTCAACAGTCTGTTCAACAGTCTCTATTATATTTCGTCCACGACTGCCTGAAAGAGGCTAATGAAACTAGAGCATTACGTACAGCAATAAGACAGAGCCAAACAGATTTCTTCGGTCATGTTATGAGAAGAGAGTCATTGGAGAACATAGTGACAACTGGAAAAATCGAGGAAAAGAGAGGCAGAGGCAGACCAAGGGAAACTATTCTGCTGGATGGACTAAAACGGTGGCATGTAGGAATATCATCAGCAGGTCCAGAAAACCAAAGACCGAGATCTCTGCAGAGCCATGAACGCATACACCAGCTGGCAGAGCACGCGATGATGATGATGATGATGATGATGATGATGATGATGATGATGATGATGATGATGATGATGATGATGATGATGATGATGATGATGATGATGTTCGTTGACCAAACTGAAGGAAAGGTTGGTTGTTGTATTGTGTCGAGGATCGCTTATCTCTACTGTCTTATCTCGATAACGGTCAATCGATGACATCGCCAATTTATATATCTCAGGTTTGACAGTTGGAACACTTCTTGTCCTTGCCAACGCCACAGCCAGCTGCAATAAAATCGTGTCATGTGACTCACCGGTTGAGAAGTATGAAGCATCGTCTCATAAACTTTGGATTAAAAGATCATTTACAATGTAAGAAGATTGACTTCATTGCACCGGGTTTTATCCCAAATTGCCCGGTCTCATTCAGCAGGGCGGCTTGTCGAAAGCGTCGCAGAGTGCACGAACTCAGTAGCTCTAGCGATAGATAACTCCCAGGATGTCTGTGCTCGCCAGTTGTTGGGGTAACTATTGTCGCTGGATACAGATTCAGTTCAACGGTCAAGTCTAGTTGTGTCACTGGATACAGATTCAGTTCAACAGTCTGATTGTGTCACTGGATACAGGTTCAGTTCAGCAGTCTGGTTGTGTCACTGGATACAGGTTCAATTCAACAGTCAAGTCTAGTTGTGACACTGGATACAGGTTCAATTCAACAGTCAAGTCTAGTTGTGTCACTGGATACAGGTTCAATTCAACAGTCTGGTTGTGTCACTGGATACAGGTTCAATTCAACAGTCTGGTTGTGTCACTGGATACAGGTTCAATTCAACAGTCTGGTTGTGTCACTGGATACAGGTTCAATTCAACAGTCTGGTTGTGTCACTGGATACAGGTTCAATTCAACAGTCTGGTTGTGTCACTGGATACAGGTTCAGTTCAACAGTCTGGTTGTGTCACTGGATACAGGTTCAATTCAACAGTCTGGTTGTGTCACTGGATACAGGTTCAGTTCAACAGTCTGGTTGTGTCACTGGATACAGGTTCAGTTCAACAGTCTAGTTGTGTCACTGGATACAGGTTCAATTCAACAGTCTAGTTGTGTCACTGGATACAGGTTCAATTCAACAGTCTGGTTGTGTCACTGGATACAGGTTCAATTCAACAGTCTGGTTGTGTCACTGGATACAGGTTCAATTCAACAGTCTGTTTGTGTCACTGAATACAGGTTCAATTCAACAGTCTGGTTGTGTCACTGGATACAGGTTCAATTCAACAGTCTGGTTGTGTCACTGGATACAGGTTCAGTTCAACAGTCTGGTTGTGTCACTGGATACAGGTTCAGTTCAACAGTCTAGTTGTGTCACTGGATACAGGTTCAGTTCAACAGTCTAGTTGTGTCACTGGATACAGGTTCAATTCAACAGTCTAGTTGTGTCACTGGATACAGGTTCAATTCAACAGTCTGGTTGTGTCACTGGATACAGGTTCAATTCAACAGTCTGGTTGTGTCACTGGATACAGGTTCAATTCAACAGTCTGTTTGTGTCACAGGATACAGGTTCAATTCAACAGTCTGGTTGTGTCACTGGATACAGGTTCAGTTCAACAGTCTGGTTGTGTCACTGGATACAGGTTCAATTCAACAGTCTGGTATATAGTAAGGACCCTTTTCTGTGCAGAGTGGCATGCTTCAGTTTACTAGTCAAAAACAGGCTGCATCGGTTGGATCTTTTCTCCATGACACGCTGGTGTCTTGGGAAACGAGCAGACAGACTGGTTGGATCTGCATCGCTGGGTTGGGTAGCTATACACGATAAGGCAGATGTGGTCAGGTCCACTGGGATCATGTATATAGTGTGGAAGAACAGATACGCCATGCTGGCCTTGAAAGAATAGTGCTGCAAGGAGTGACAGGAGGATCTCGCCGACACTCGGTACATCGAGAAAGAGCCTTCTGGAAACATAATCAGACTGTAATGGGTATTATTAGTAATAGGACTCTCGGCTGGTCGTTGACGCTGAGAAAGGAGCATGTATGGGAATGTTCCCACAGCTAGGCTGTATGTTTTTGACTCAGCTCAACTCTTGACCCTTTTTGGGTTGTGGGTTCTTGACTCAGCTTAACTCTTTACCCTTTTCTGGGTTGTGGGTTCTTGACTCAGCTCAACTCTTGTCCCTTTTCTGGGTTGTGGGTTCTTGACTCAGCTCAACTCTTGACCCATTTACGCGACTTGGTGCGTGTTGGGCAAATAGTGCTAGCTCCATATTTGTATAGAACCATCAGCACTACACGAGTGATGTGGTCACGATCACCTCAGCCTCCTTAGCTCTTCAAAACATTTTCCCGGTGCCAATAGTAGGCTGGGTCCACCTGGAAGTCCCGGTCAGTTATAAAACCCTCCTGGATGGGAATAGGAAAACTGGACCGGCAGGCGAGCATTCTTGCCACTGGGCTACGGCGCCTCCCTGGCTTGTGATGGCTTGCTTCACGCTCATTGTGTTGTATTGAGATGAGATGCGCCTTGTTGTCGTCAGCATGATCAGTTCAGAATGTCGCTGTGCCTTTACATCTACACCGTTCAACCTCAGAAGAGAAGTTATAATTAGGGCCCATCTCTGGCTCAGATTAATATTCCCCTGACCGAATCAGCCACATTTCGGATATTAATTTGAAAGGGTTTCTTGTCCTTTGCAGGTGATGTTACAGCGCAGATATGTTTCATCTTATCTTATAGGGCCTGCTGTGCAGCGTTGGTGATTATGTCTGTCCCCAGTCTTCTGTCTCAGGTACTGTCAATCATCTTATAGTGCATGCTGTGTGGCGTTGGTGATCATGTCTGTCCACAAGCTTCTGTCTCTGGTGTTTCCAGTCATTTCTGATCCTCCTGTTCCTCCATGCCATGATATAAAACTGACCATATTCCCTCTTGGTCTCCCCCTGCCTCTCCTCCTCTCCCTCCTGTTGTGGCGACATACTCCAGCTTTCTTCTTCTAAAGACATGCCCAAAGATTGTGGACTGTCTTCTTCTGATGCGAGTATCCACTTCTCTTTATGAGTCAACATAAACATGCTATCTGTCAGATTTGCCGTATCATCAGCTCTAGGGACGCACTACTGACGCACACCACCACTTGTACATCAATGGTTAAATTATAGTTTTCCGATTTCTACTTATATCTGTGGCCTATTAGTGATGATAATTGCACCTGTTTCTTGTCCCATTTCAAAAACCGAAAGGGTAGGCCGAAATATTCACTGCCACTTATTTTCTACGGTTTATCAGTGCCCATCAATGCATCTATATTGTGTGTCATTTTAAATAACCGATGGAGCACGCTAGAAATATTTACGGTATGAGTGTCACGCGTCTAGAAGCCACTTTAGTAACATTATCTCAATTGCTTTTTTAATTATATAACCTGCATCTCTTGAAAAAAAAATCCAACGGTACCTTATTCAAGTCTGTGGGTCAATTTTAAGCCGAGATATTAATGCGTGTGTGTCAGTTTATCATTTAATAGGAACATATAGAGAAAAACATTTTTTCACCTTTTCACTTTTTGTGACCCTACCTACACACTCACACAATTGTGGGTTACAAGGGTTACACTCATGCCAAGGGAGATAACACAGCGGCCCGTCTAACTCAAGGATAGATAACGTCTCCATCTCCACGTCATGCTGTGATGACGTCAGACCGCACGCGGACTGCACGTACAGATTTATCAACGCGAGGCCGGCAGCGTAGATAGATGCATTTTAACAAAAGATGTTCCGTTGGAAAGATGAAAAATTATCAATGATCTGGTCCGTGTAGAGTGATGAATAATTGCACATACATACAATAATGGATGTTGAATGTAAACATGTATTCATTATCATTGTAGTCGCTCTGAATATTCCAAAATAATATTAAATGTTCCTAGGTGGAGTAAAACTGCCATCTCCCGCCATTGAAATACCACATTACAGCATGTGATCTTCATAACTGCAGTGTTACATTGATTGCCAACTTAAATGGTTGAAAAATATAATATACACATAAAAACGGATGCCAAATTTAATAATGCATAGTGTTTCCACCTTGTCGTGGTGGGGGAGCTTGAGTTTCTCAATGACCCTGAGAGCTATGCCGGCGGTAGCGTAGCTACCAGCAGGGCCTCCCAAGCCGGACAGGTCAAAGGGTAGAGAACAGACAAAGAGAAACACCCTGGTCCTCCAGGTTGGGGGTTGAAGCGTGGGGTTAACATCCCCACCTTTGTAAAAACCTTTCTTTGTTACGAAACAAATACATGAGCCTCGATATCGGACTGACTTATCTGGACAATGGCAAGAGAAGGTCCACCAGAGAGACGAATGGAGACGGATTGTATTTGCAGCAAAGAACCTCAATGGCTCGGAACGCTGAAGAAGAAGAAGAAGAAGAAGAAGAAGAAGAAGAAGAAGAAGAAGAAGAAGAAGAAGAAGAAGAAGAAGAAGAAGAAGAAGAAGAAGAAGAAGAAGAAGAAGAAGAATAGTATAACAATGTAGTACGTCTCATAAAACGGCATTTACGGGTTTACTTACCACTTAGAATAGACAGTCTGGTTCTCCGTTATAACAAGGATTCTCGAAGCGCCAGAAATGCACAAGGCAAAACGGGGTGGGAAAAACTATTTCAAGTAATCGATGTCTGTTTTAACTCGATGTTGAAATAATCGGGAAATTTAACATCATGTGTACTCTAAACCTCATTAAATCGGAGAAACAAAAACAAGAAAACGAAAGTCACCGCAAAAAACTTATCCGTTAAAGTTCGGCAACCAATAACGTAGTGCCTAGGAGAAACCGTCGAATGTGCGGTCTCACATATCAACGTAAAATAACGAAATTGATGATGAAGAACGTGATCCTGTGCGCCTCCCGACATGGCACATGGTAAATAATGTGTGTGTGTGTGTGTGTGTGTGTGTGTGTGTGTGTGTGTGTGTGTGTGTGTGTGTGTGTGTGTGTGTGTGTGTGTGTGTGTGTGTGTGTGTGTGTGTGTGTGTGTGTGTGTGTGTGTGTGTGTGTGTGTGTGTGTGTGTGTGTGTGTGTGTGTGTGTGTGTGTGTGTGTGTGTGTGTGTGTGTGTGTGTGTGTGTGTGTGTGTGTGTGTGTGTGTGTGTGTGTGTGTGTGTTTTTTAATGTTCGCTCACTTTGAACTCAAGCGTAATCCATACTCGTGCTACTAATTATAGTGCATTGGGCTGATTTTTAGGTGTGGAATAGCGTTCCTTATTAGCAGTATCCCTCGCCATCAGGCGGCCTAACTCCGACTTCAGTGGTACTTGTAATGTATGGCCCCATGTCACGGACGAGAAGTAAGCATATTAGTCCAACTGACACCCTATCTCGTCACAGACCCACAAAATGTGATTGTCATATCAAATCACAGAAGCATAAAATGTGATTGTCATATCACATCAAAGACCTACAAAATGTGATTGTACGAGTGCAAGTCATTAAGTAAGTCACACAGTTCTGTGGAATGGCAGGTAAATGTAGTCGGTGTTTTCTACATGTGTTATTAGGTGACAGCAACATCGAACTTTATATTCCCGTTCGTCAGATGGCGCTAGGTATCTCATGGACATGCGCAGCGCATAAACAAAATGGCGACTGTACTTACGGGGTGTACAACCAAAGAGCAACGTGCTGTTGTACTTCTTTTTTTTTTGGGGGGGGGGGCCAAAGGACTGCCTGCAAAGGACATTCATGGGGAAATTCGTCCTGTTTATAATGACAAATGATTGTCCCGTAAGGCGATGCATAGCTGTGTAGAAAAGTTTTCTCAAGGACGCTCTCAAATTGTTGATGAAATCCGATCTGGTCGTCGTGTTGAGATTGCAACAGAAGCATCCGTGCAGCGCGGGTGGAGGAGATGATTAGAGGTTATAGGCGAGTAACGATAGACTCTGTAGCATCTGCAATAGGGTGCTCATATGGTTCAGCATACAGCATAATGCATGATCGATTGAAATTTAAGAAAATGTGCTCAAGGTGGGTACCCAGACAATTGAAGGAGGAACACAAAATGAACCGATTTGGCCTGTCCTTGCATCATCTCTGTCGATACGAAGGTGAAGGAGAAGACATGCTGAACAGGATTGTTTCTGGGGACGAATTATGGGTGCATCACTACCAGCCCGAATCAAGGCGTGCTTCAATGCAATCGAAACATCCTTCTTCGCCTTGTGTCTAAAAAATACAAGGTTACGCCATCAACAGGGAATAAGGTTATGCTGACAGTGTTCTGAGATTGTCAAAGGGTGATTTTAACCAATTTCGAGAAGATAGGTGACAATGTGAATTCTGAATCGTACTGTGACGTTCTATCGACGCTTCATGGTGCAATTCGATGAAAACGTCCAGGACTGCTGACTAGAGGAGTGTTGCTTCTTCATGACAATGCCATACCACATATGCCCCGATTAACTCAGGAGAAAATTAACCAACTAAGATGGGAAGTTCTGAAACATCCACCTTACAGCCCCGACTTAGCCCCTAGCGATTTCCACCTTTTTGGTCCACTGAAAACCCACCTTGGCGGGAGACATTTCGCGAATGGCGCCGAAGTTGAATGTGAAGTTAAAACGTGGTTTAGAAAACAGAGCACGCAGTTCTATGCAGCCGGTTTGAGGGGACATAAAACGATGGGATAGGTGAATCAATGTTGGTGGAAATTATGTTGAGAATTAAAGGGACAGTGTATGTATAAAAATAAACCGGTTTCAAGTTGTTATCATATTTAGTTATTTTTCTACAGCCATTTGTGACTTAATTATTGACTTCCCCTCTTACTATCACATCACAGACGCACAAAACGTGATTGTCACATCACATCAAGGACCCACAAAATGTGATGTCCCTATGATATCACATAGGCACACAATGTGATGTCCCTACCACATCACAGACGCGTAGCAGAAAACTACTTCGAGACATCGTAGACGTCAGAAATACCACAAGGTAACATCCCAGTGGCCAGCTCCCTGGCCTAAGCGTTAAACGACTTTCTCCGAAATCCCGTTTATCCACGTGGGGTAACGCAGCGCGCGGGAATTGGAAGCGGTTCTCGCAGCGTTGGTAACTTACGGGAAAAGTGAGCCGGCAGCCCAGAAAGCAATGGCAAACTACTGAGCGTAATCTTGCCAAGAAATCAATGACATGACAACAGTAAAATGCTGGTGTTGACAGCGATGTCCTGTAAAGGATATGCATGGAAAAAAATGCATCCCAGTGAATGGCAACATTCTTAAACAAATTAATTTGTTCAAATATCTCGGTATAGTCAAAACATCTGATGCGAGGTTCCTTGTAGTTCCCGCCTCGCGGGTCTGTTGACGGTACGCCTGCGATCTATGACTCTTTGCGGGTTGATTGGAAATGAGTACTTTATTTTTAATTCACCGCAAACAACGGTATTACAGGCGTTCCCTGAAAATCACGTGACATCATAGTGATTTCCATAGTGGGTGTAGGGGTGTGTTGATATACTGTGTAACTTGTGTAAATGCTATTGTATAATGTATTTATTGAAATAAAGAATCATATAAATTGAATGTGTTGTCGGTCACTTCCGGTTAAGTGTGTGGTGGGCTGCTAGACCGATCGATGGATGCAATAAATGTTTCTGGGCCCGGAGGGTCCTCACCGTCGTCGGAGCCTATATCGATATCTTGTGCTATCCGTCTTATCTTGTATATGTCCCATCTGTCTGCGCTCATCTGTGATGTATCTGGGGCTATTTTGCGAAGACAATGACAAACGGAGTTGGGTATATTTTGCTGTAATCACACGTGTCGACCGACCACGAAGTCAATCCTGATATCCCTGTTCTTAAAATCGATGATTCCACCAGATCTAGGTCAGTGTTAAAACTAACTACGCGGTTTGTTTGCGGTGAATTAAAAATGAGGTATCTGGAACTGATCTATTTGTATTTCTAGATGACGCGTACTTAATGTTTTGTCAATATCTTCGTTTCCAGGAATTTGGCTGCCAGGTTCTCTGTCACGATGATCTGAGTTCCAACAGGACCAGCGTTGTCAGCGAAGTGGATGGTGCTCCGGAAGTCAGCAGAAATCACTCATCGGCTCACTTTGCGACGTTCCAAGGAAGACCGGATGTAACTCATGTATCCGGATGTGGCAGTGGCCCAGATCACAAGGAGAAGGTAATTAGACTTTGAACTACTGAATAATGAATTGTAGTTCTGGTAATGTAGGTAATGCACCCATAACCAGGGATATGGTATCCGGAGTTAGATTGCCTACCTTTTAGGAAAGTGTGAACTTCTCTCCCCTCCCTGTGTCAGACTAGATTACCTTAACCTTTGACGAAAGTTCATACGTCTCTCCCCATCCTGTGTCACACTAGATTACCTTAACCTTTGACGAAAGTTCATACGTCTCTCCCCTCGCTGTGTCAGACTGTTCCGCGCTTACATCTGTCTAATCAATCACCTCTGAGTTCATTCTGTGATTGCCAGATGTCAATATGGTTCTCTTCGCCAGCGATGGACAAACATGTGCCATTGGGAAAATGACCTCGGGTATAGCATGCCACTCTCCCTTATCTTTTGCTATCGCTTGTAGCTATTGCCATGAATTCTTCAGTTTATACATTTCTTCTCTGTTTCTTTAGTAAGGTGGAGAACTGAATGTTTAGTTTGGAATGGCTATCCTCGTTTCAGAGGTCACAGATTGTGAGAATTGTATGGATATTTTACCCTGGCCATGCGGGAGTGCGGGGGAATGAACAGGCTGATAGGCTGGCAGGGAATGCACCTCTTGGTGGTCGATTAACTATGGACAAGGATGACGTTGTCGTGCGCCTGTGGGACCAGGTGGAGAATAAACTGAGAAATAGTATGTGGAAAGAGTGATATTGCGGGGGATTGGCAGAGGTTCTGGAAGAATCTCAAAACTGAGAGGGAAGACCAGGAGAACTTTCAATCAGTTAGAGGTGGGAACGATTAGTTGTATTATCCCTCGCCGGCTGTTGAACGAGGGAACGGAGCGGTTTTTATCTCAACTCAACTCAATTCTCTGTTGTTGTTTTTTTTTTAATGAATATATGTTGATGTATAACTGCGGGTGATATAAAACTTATTTATGACATTACATTTCTGTTAACGTTAGTTGCATGTCCTTTCAGGACGTTACAGTCAACCCCAAATGTATTGGATGTTTGTGCTGTACTAGGTATTTTTAGATCAGTAGTTTGTCATTTGGCCAACACTACCTTCTTCCATTCCAGAGATACTTTTAGTCACGCAAATGGTAATTAGTACAACAAAGATTATATTCCTTGTGGTTTCTAGAAGCTCGCGTCACCGAGGCAAACATTACCTTCTTCCAATCCAGAGATACCAAACTATAATGTCAAGTAAGGTTGTCACAATCCCCTGCAACAGGCAGACATTGGCTGTTGTCGAGGGCCATATATTATGCATATATAACCGAGCAGTGCAGGGTGACTCAGCTATAGACCACACATATCACCACATAGGCCGGACTACTGAACCACAACTACTTGTACTCACTCCAGAACACCGGTTTGCATACACACCATAGTTGTAATTATAGATGAACACGGCGACATGCATCTTATGATTCCAGGAAGTTTCGTTCAACTGTGTATATCTTTTCAAGCATTAATCCTTAAAATAACACTGCCTTCTACAGGCCTTCCTAACATAGTGCACATAGACAGTTACTCCGGAATCTCCAATAACCCGACTATAACCACTCCTCTCGGTTTGCTCTCTCGGCCAAGTTCCCCTAACTTGCCTGATACTCAATTGCCGGGCTAAGTCCCCCTAACTTGCCCAACACTCCAATTCCCTGGGGCTATCACTTTCCTTTCCCTTTATTGGGCCTCCTTGTGACACCCCCCCCCCCCTTATGAGACTCCATTTCACCCCTGATCCCAATTGCAGATTCCCATAAACATTACCTTTCTGGGTTTTCCTTTGTTTATCCGTCTCCTAGCACGTTTCTTCCTCTCAATGGTGATTTACTGTGCGATGCCGACTCATTGTGTTGGGGCTCCCGCATTAGCTGGAGATTCTAATTAATCTCCCTGTCCCCCACATCTGCCTTACTCCGACCCCACACCTGCAACCTCGCATGTTACTTTTACTGTTCCTCACGCATTATCAAAAAGGCTATTTCAGTGACTGAGGGTAGGCATACAGATATTAGTATCATTGAGGTACAGGTATGCATAAGGATACACTCTGAGGTTCGGTAGTTCGAAATCCCACTTTCCATTAGCACTATTAGCCTGGGTACTTCGTACGCCGAGGTCGGCTTGCTTTTAACTAGAACAAGCGGTTTAATGAAACGAGATGAAGGCACATACATTGCGAAAGTACAAGATCACAAGGCATTTGATGAATTACTGCTTATTAAATTTTGAAAATTGCAAGAGAGTTGTCAATAATGTGATTTACAAAGAGAAGCTTTCCGAGTTTCGTATTATTGTAATTATTGGGTTAGAGAGAGGCCCGAAGACAGGGCGCGTGACGGGGAGATAGATACAACTCCTGAGAGAGAGAGAGAGAGAGAGAGAGAGAGAGAGAGAGAGAGAGAGAGAGAGAGAGAGAGAGAGAGAGAGAGAGAGAGAGAGAGAGTTTGATATTGTTGTCGACATTACTGCCATCAACCACACACTCTTCTCCCTTGCTTCCCCAGTAACTTGCACGTGAAGAGGCGTGTGTGTGTTTTTTTTTTCTTTTCTCCTGGGCGCCGCTTAACAGAGGCAGTTACAGGTGTCCCCCAATATACCACCTACCATGTTGATTCCACAGCAATACTCGGCTAGCTATGTTGTTAACTGATTTTTACATTGTGTGTATGGGGTAACCAACTCCTCAAGGAACAGCGAGCAGAAAATATAATGGGATCGATGCTGCGTCGGAGGACTGGCCATGCGTGGGAATATAATGGGATGATGCTGCATCGGAAGACTGGCCATGCGTGGGAATATAGTGAGATGATGCTGTGTGGGAGGACTCGCCATGCGTGGGAATATAATGGGATGATGCTGTGTCGGAGGACTGGCCATGCGTGGGAATATAATGGGATATTGCTGTGTGGGAGGACTGGCCATGCGTGGGAATATACTGGGATGATGCTGTGTGGGAGGACTGGATATGCGTGGGAATATAATGGGATGATGCTGTGTGGAAGGACTGGCCATGCGTGGGAATATAATGGGATGATGCTGTGTGGAAGGACTAGTTATGCGTGAGAATATAATGGGATGATGCTGTGTGAGAGGACTGGATATGCGTGGGAATATAATGGGATCGATGCTGCGTCGGAGGACTGGCCATGCGTGGGAAAATAATGGGATGATGCTGTGTGGGAGGACTGGCTATGCGTGGGAATATAATGGGATGATGCTGTGTGAGAGGACTGGCCATGCGTGGGAATATAATGGGATGATGCTGTGTGAGAGTACTGGCTATGCGTGGGAATATAATGGGATGATGTTGTGTGAGAGGACTGGCTATGCGTGGGAATATACTAGATCATTCTGTGTGGGAGGACTGACCATACGTGGGGATAGAATGGGATGATGCTGTGTGTGAGGACTGGTCATGCGTGGGAATATAATGGGATTGTACTCGGCTCGCGATGATGGTGGAATTCTGCAAGAGGGCGTCTGATTGGTCTGGAACTCTGGGGTCCGAACGACCCCAGTATATAAGGCCCTGCACAGGTAGAACTGGCCCTTTGTTTCCGTAGTCCACCGCACAGAGTGACCAGGCGCCAATGCCTATTTCTATTGTGTGTTTAGTAGTTAGACCCTGAAGTTTTGCCTTGGAAAAGCCAGAATTCTAGCTTTAGATTTTAGATTTTCCTGGGTTGTCAGTAGACTAGAGTTTTTTTTTAGTAGACTAGAGGTTTTTTGGTGGACTAGAAGTTTTTGTTAAATTAGTTTTAGTGGATCAGTTGTTGGTGGATTAGTGTTTGGTAGATTTGTAGCTTTTACTGGATCCGAAGTTTTTGCTACACTTAGGAATTTGGTTTGTTAGGTTAGTGTCTTTGCTGTTTGATTTTTGCTGTATCCTAATTTCTTTGTTGATGCTACATGTCTGTATATTATTGTGAAGTTTAGAAGTGTAATAAACAAATGATGCTTGTGTTACCCTTACTTTGTTGTTTAGTTGATAGACTCTAGTGTTATAGTCATTGGTGTTAGAACAGCCCTTGGAGTAATTCTTTGTCTGGGATTGGAGAATATTGTACTAATCCCCTGTCGGCCCACCCTGGGATCTTCTTAAACCTTAATTCTTTTCTATTCTTGTTAACCGAGGACGGTGAGAGGTTCTTTCTCTTTATTCATTTTCTTCTTTGGCCCTACGCAGTCAGGGTTCGCGCTCTTCTCCTCACATCACCGTAGCAGAAGTAAGTGGTCCTTGCTTCCTGTTTATACCTTTGTTTTCAAGTGGCGAGCCTGTACCAGGTCAGTGACAGCCTTAGAATTATTCTGGTAGGATTGTTTTGGTACGAAATGAGTGTTTTAGTTGAGATCATTAGTTGGTTTCTTTGTTGGTTCATTTTTGGTATAGTTGGTAATAGTCTTCTAGAGATAGCAAAACCCAGGTTAGCTAGTTAGGCTCCATTGCAGAACCACCCGTAGCATAGTATCTTGTCCTTAAGATGGAGACCAGAAGTACTCGTGCGGCAGTGAGAGTTGAAGAAGACGAGTCGCCGCCAGTTTCTACGATGGGAACCGAAGATTCCCGCCCAGTGGAAGCTCCACCACGCGAGCTCACTGAGGCTTTAAGGTACGTTGTAGTACCAACCAGAAAGCCTGTTCGGTGTTTTGGGGAGAAAGGTGGGCCATCGGTAGAAGAGTACGTCAGGGAGGTGAGGTCAGCTTGGAGGGCTGGCATGTTAGAGACTGTCGATAAGGTGGATGTTATTTTCGACAGCATAACCAGTCCTGTCAGGAGGGAGTTGGAACTCCATGCTTCTGAGGAAGATCCCGAGGCCATGCTACAGGCCTTGCTGAAGATATATGGTGAGAAGAAAAGTCTACGGGAGCTCCTGGCAACGTTATTCACAATACGCCAGCGAGCTGGGGAGACAGTCCATGACTTCTCCCATAGGGTCAATGCTGAGTTCAAGAGGGTAGTGAAGGCCCAGGAAACGCAAGGTGTCCCTGTGTTGGATGGGGAGGCCCTTCGAGACCAGTTTGTGGCTGGCATAAGGGACAGTTTCACCCAAACTGTCCTAAAAGAAAAGATCGCACAAGATTCATCTGTGACTTTTCTTCAAGTCAGGGAGTGCGCACAAACATGGGAAGGTGTGCGGGCCCCACAGGGTGCTGAAATCAGAGAGGTAGAGGTGAGAGCCAGAAATGAGAACACTGGGGAAATTCAGTCAAGCGTACCTTCAGCGGTGAAAGTTGAGTTTCAGCAGGAGCGGTACGGGCCGGTGCAGGCTGAGGTAGTCCCACAAACGGTAAAATGTAGGCCTGCACATACTGAGCCAGCTCGAGTACCACCAAGAACTGAGTTTACTTCCAGGCAGGGTGAAATTGACTTTCTTCAGAGGGAGATGTCTGAGATTGGTGCCAGGCTGAACAGACTCACTACCAGCGATCAACAACATCAAGTGCCACGTTGCTGGCGATGCAATCGGGTTGGTCACTTGAGACGCGAGTGCAGACAAGCATTAAACGGGACCCCTCTAAGGCTGGGAGCCAGGTATTAGAAGGGGAGCGTCATGGCTCGGACATTAAAATTGTGGGTGGTAGGCCCGAAGAGACTGTTTTAATAGGTGGCAAGAGTGTCCAGTGTGTCATCGATACAGGTTCTCAGGTTTCCACCATCACTGAGGCCTGTTTCAAGGGCATGTTCCAGGACTTTGTCCTAAAGGAAGGACAATTCGTTAGGTTGACGGCCGCAAATGGCGTAATGATTCCATATGTGGGGTACTTCATGTGTGACATTGTGTTGGGTGGGACACAAGTGAAGGACTGTGGGGTGTTTGTCACCAAAGACATGGACAATGGGGAGAGAAGAGTGCCTGGCATTATTGGCACGAACATTTTACAGTCAGTACCGAATCTGTGTAGGTTTCTTAATTGGAGCAGCACAGCGGAGGAGATTCCTGGAGTCGGACTGGACGGAGTTAAAGTGTTTGTTGACAATAGAGTTTGCGTACCTGCCCGCTCCATCACTGCAGTTAGTGTAAAATGTGTAAGATTTGTGCGTGAAAATATGCATGTCATTTTCAGCCCAACTCGAGACTTGGAGCACAAGGGTTTGCTTTTCTCCCACACTTTGACTACCTTGAGACGGGGCGTATGCCAAGTCCAAGTGGTCAATCTGGGGGATGAAGATATATCCTTGTCGAAGGGTACTCAAGTTGGGGATATTTCAGATGCTACTGTAGATTTGACCAACCATTTCAAAATGGTAAGTGCTCAGGAGGTTGAGGTTTCAACACGGCCTTATGCCGGAGAGAAAGATGATGTTAGGTGCCCTGTAGATTTGAGCAGTTTTGAGGGTAGTGATAGAGATAGGAAGAAGTTAGAGGAATTATTAGTTAGGTATGATAGTCTTTTTGCCAAGGGAGATACTGACATAGGCTATACAGATAGAGTAACCCATAGCATCCAGTTGACAGATGAGACCCCCATCAAGCAGCCTTATAGGAGAATTCCCCCAGCATTTTATAGAGAAGTACAAGATCATCTCCAAGGTTTATTAGATAGTCAGATAATTAAGGAAAGTTCCAGTCCTTGGGCTTCTCCGGTGGTCCTCGTGAGAAAAAAGGATGGTAGACTTAGGCTATGTGTCGATTATCGGGCTGTAAACGTTAGGACAAAAAAAGATGCATACCCTCTCCCTAGAGTAGATGAGTATCTAGATGCCCTGGGTGGTGCCAAATTATTTTCCACTTTAGATCTTGCAAGTGGGTATTACCAGGTGGCCATGAAGCCAGATGATCAAGAGAAGACTGCTTTTACCACCCCGTTTGGTTTGTATGAGTATACGCGTATGCCAATGGGACTTGCAAACTCCGCGAGCAGCTTCCAGAGGTTAATGCAATGCTCTCTGAATGACTATTTTTTTCAGATTTTGTTGGTATACCTTGATGACATTTTGGTGTATTCGGGGGATTTTTCAGAGCATCTGAGTAGGCTTGAGAAAGTATTTGAGAGACTGCAGTCCATTGGGCTAAAACTAAATCCTGAAAAGTGTAACTTTTGTCAGAAAAAGGTTGAGTTTTTAGGGCACACCATTTCAGAAGAAGGCATTGGAACCATGGATGATAAAGTTGCAGCCATAAAAGAAGCACCTGTGCCCAGAACTCAGACAGAACTTAGGTCATTTCTAGGGTTAGCCAGTTATTATAGAAGGTTTGTCTCAAAGTTTGCTAATATTGCAAGACCACTACATGAGCTGGTGGGCCAACTCAACCAGCAGCAAACCGGTGATACTAAGAAGAAGAAAGGACCCATAGGGCGGTTGTGGACTCCAGAGTGTGACGAGGCGTTTAATCGATTAAAAGAGGCTCTGACATCAACACCCCTTTTGGGCTTCCCAGACTTCTCATTACAGTTCATATTGGAGGTAGATGCCTCATACCAGGGTTTAGGTGCTGTCCTCTCACAAATTCAAGATGGTAAGAAAAGAGTCTTAGCTTACGCTAGCCGCACACTTCGCCCCTCAGAACGAAACGCTAAAAGCAGTTCTAAGCTTGAGTTACTTGCATTGAAGTGGGCTATGACTGAGAAGTTTAGAAGTTATCTTTTAGGTACTAAAGTAGAAGTTTTTACAGATAGTAGGAATTTAGCTTTGTGGCAAAAGGCAAAACTGGGTGCCATTGAGCAGAGATGGATAGCACAGATGTCAATGTTTGACTACACCATTAAGCACAAACCAGGTCGTGCTAATGGAAATGCTGATTATTTGTCCCGCTACCCTTTTGAAGCCCCAGGAAGATCAGATGAAGAAGGTGACATTCCAATCAGTCACATAGCTGCTACACCAGTTAGTCCAAACTTAAGAACTGCTAGGATAGGAGAGATTGTAGATGTAGATAGTCAGAATAACCCGGTAGGTAATGTGCCACTGTTATCATTACCATCATATTCAGCTGAAGAGTTGACAAAACTACAAGCAGAAGATGTCCACGTGTATAAAGTGTTAACTTGTGTGAGTGAGAGAGTGAGACTGAGTAAGATAGAGATGAGGGGTTTACCCCCTGAAACCAAAAGCTTGTTGAAGCAGCGAAAGAGGTTGAGTGTGATTAATGGGTTGTTGTACAGGAAATTAAAGAGGCCAGGTAGAGGGTGGATTTCTCAATTAGTGGTACCTGATGCATTGAAGCAGAGAGTGTTAGAATCGGTGCACAGCACCGGCCATCAGGGCAGAGATAGGATGATACAAATCCTTAGAAGTAGATGTTATTGGGTTGGCATCACAAAAGATGTTGAGCTGTTTTGTAAAAGATGTCAGAGGTGTAATATTGCTAAACCACCCCATATTAAACTGCAGGGTCCTTCAGGTAATTTATTAGCATCTCGGCCTTTTGAGTTGGTGACCATGGATTTTACTATGTTAGAGAAGGATAGTCGGGGGTATGAAAATGTGTTGGTCATTACAGATGTTTTCACCAAATTTACAGTTGCTGTTCCCACAAGGGATCAGAAGGCCTCGACAGTTGCAAAAGTTCTGGTGGAGAAATGGTTTCTGTATTTAGGTGTACCCCATAGGCTCCATTCAGATCAAGGCAGGAACTTTGAATCGGCTGTGATTGCAGAACTCTGTAGAGTGTACGGGATTCAAAAGAGCCGTACCACGAGTTACAATCCAAAAGGGAACGGTCAGTGCGAGAGGTTTAATAGGACCCTACATGATCTTCTGAGGCCACTAGAGGCCAGCCAGAAAAAGAGATGGTCTGAACATATAGCTGAGGTTTTGTTAGTTTATAACTCTACGCCCCACTCTTCCACAGGTTACTCCCCGTACTACTTGGTGTTTGGGATAGAACCCAGATTGCCAGTAGATTTCATGCTAGATGCTAGTGATGATAGTGATTGTAATGAGGGGGAACCAAATGTTGAGAACTGGGTGACTGGACATCTTTCCCGTCTGCGTAATGCGCATGTTAGGGCAGGCGAACAGTTAAGAAAGTTAGCTGCTGTAAGGAAAGAGAGATGTGACAAGACATCATCCTCTAAATTGCTAACCATAGGAGAAGTAGTTAGGAAGAGAGTCCACTATACAGAGAGGTGCAAGATTAAAGACCAGTGGTCTGTAGATAAATATTCAGTGGTGCAGGTCCCAAAAGCGTCAGGAGGCTCATATGTTATTAGAAGAGTGGGAGAGAATGGACCTGACATTAGAGCAGCAGGACACGAGTTAAAGCGGTGTGAGAAAGATGCGGTAATTGAGGTACCGGAGGCGACGATAAGACTACCAGAATTGCCTGTCGTGGCAGAGGTTGAGGAACCACGGGATAGACCACCAAGAAGTGACTGGTACATGTTTGAGCCAGGAGACTTGAATGTGAGGCGATCAGATAGAATCCGTCTTAGAAGAGATAGATGATGTTATTTTTGAATACATTTTGTTTCAAATGTTCAGTGTTGAGGCAAGTGGTAAACTGTATAAAGGTTGCTGATTTATTGTTTGTGTAACTTTTATGATTGTTTAATTATTTTTATGTAAAAAGTGAGGGTTGTATTAATTTTGTTATGATTGCTCATGTAGCAGAGGGGCTATTCCTCCTCACTGATGTTAATTTGATCACTGAGTATTAACTTGTACTAGTATAAGGATGGGTTATGCTTATATGTTATTAATGTTATTTTGGACTTATTGATGACTGGTGACGTACATGTATACTGTTTCACATTATAAATCTGGATATAATGAGTAAATTGTTTTATAATGGTACTGTTTAGGGATGTAACCAGCAGTTCAGGTGTTGAGGGCAGTGTCCTCAAGAGTGACAGGTTTTTGTTGTTGTTGCTGAGAGATGTGTTCCTTGGCATAGAATTATCAGAGCATAGAGGTGTGAAGGTAACTACTTGTTTGATAAGTGTACCAGAGACTATGGTCCGGTTGACGAAACGACAACAGTTAAAGAGGGGGAATTCTTCATTGTTTTTGTAATTGTTCGTATAATATTGTGAACACTAAGGTGGCGGGAGACTGTCTACCTGTTGATTGCATTATTTTTTTTACTGCTGATATTAGTTTAGTCATGAATAATGACTGGTATTAATGTAAATGTACCTTGTATTGGCATGTGACCATTATTCTTGTTGGTACCTGATGTACATTTTTGGGGTGTTTTACTTGATGGGTGATGTCTGGGGAGGATAGGAAAATTTTTTTTGAGCTCCATCAATAGTGGAGGACTAAGGTAGGGGTCAGAAATTATCCCTCCCTTACCCAAGGCACTAGGGGTGTAATGTTCAGTTATCGGGACGATAACAGTTAAAGATGGGGAATAATGTACTCGGCTCGCGATGATGGTGGAATTCTGCAAGAGGGCGTCTGATTGGTCTGGAACTCTGGGGTCCGAACGACCCCAGTATATAAGGCCCTGCACAGGTAGAACTGGCCCTTTGTTTCCGTAGTCCACCGCACAGAGTGACCAGGCGCCAATGCCTATTTCTATTGTGTGTTTAGTAGTTAGACCCTGAAGTTTTGCCTTGGAAAAGCCAGAATTCTAGCTTTAGATTTTAGATTTTCCTGGGTTGTCAGTAGACTAGAGGTTTTTTTAGTAGACTAGAGGTTTTTTGGTGGACTAGAAGTTTTTGTTAAATTAGTTTTAGTGGATCAGTTGTTGGTGGATTAGTGTTTGGTAGATTTGTAGCTTTTACTGGATCCGAAGTTTTTGCTACACTTAGGAATTTGGTTTGTTAGGTTAGTGTCTTTGCTGTTTGATTTTTGCTGTATCCTAATTTCTTTGTTGATGCTACATGTCTGTATATTATTGTGAAGTTTAGAAGTGTAATAAACAAATGATGCTTGTGTTACCCTTACTTTGTTGTTTAGTTGATAGACTCTAGTGTTATAGTCATTGGTGTTAGAACAGCCCTTGGAGTAATTCTTTGTCTGGGATTGGAGAATATTGTACTAATCCCCTGTCGGCCCACCCTGGGATCTTCTTAAACCTTAATTCTTTTCTATTCTTGTTAACCGAGGACGGTGAGAGGTTCTTTCTCTTTATTCATTTTCTTCTTTGGCCCTACGCAGTCAGGGTTCGCGCTCTTCTCCTCACATCACCGTAGCAGAAGTAAGTGGTCCTTGCTTCCTGTTTATACCTTTGTTTTCAGGATGATGCTGTGTGGGAGGACTGGCTATGCGTGGGAATATAATGGGATGATGCTGTGTGGGAGGACTGGCAATGCGTGGGAATATAATGGGATGATGCTGTGTGGGAGGACTGGCCATGCGTGGGAATATACTAGATCATTCTGTGTGGGAGGACTGACCATACGTGGGGATAGAATGTGATGATGCTGTGTGGGAGGACTGGTCATGCGTGGGAATATAATGATATGATGCTGTTTAAGAGGGCTGGCCATGCGTGGGATTAGAATGGCATGATGGATGGTCTGTGGGGGGACTGGCCATGCGTGGGAATATAATGGGATGATTCTGTGTGGGAGGGCTGGCCATGCGTGGGAATATAATGGGATGATGCTGCATTAGAGGACCTGCCATGCGGGGAATAGAATGGGATGATGCTGTGTGGGAGGACTGGCCATGCGTGGGAATATAATGAGATGATGCTGTGTGGGAGGACTGGCCATGCGTGGGAATAGAATGGGATGATGCTGTGTGTGAGGACTGGCCATGCGTGGGAATAGAATGGGATGGTGCTGTGTGGGAGGACTGGCCATGCGTGGGAATAGAATGGGATGGATGTTGTGTTGGAGGACTGGCCATGCGTGGGAATAGAATGGGATGGATGTTGTGTTGGAGGACTGGCCATGCGTGGGAATATAATGGTATGATGCTGTGTGGGAGGACTGGCCATGCGTGGGAATGAATATAATGGGATGATGCTGCATCGGAAGATGGCCACGCGTGGGAATCTAATGGGATGATGCTGCATTAGAGGACTGGCAATGCGTGGGAATAGAATATGATGGATGCTGCGTTGGAGGACTGGTCATGTGTGGGAATATAATGGGATAATGCTGCATCGGAGGACTGGTCATGCGTGGGAATATAATGGGATAATGCTGCATCGGAGGACTGGTCATGCGTGGGAATATAATTGGATAATGCTGCATCGGAGGACTGGACATGCTTGGGAATATAATGGGATGATGCTGTGTGGGAGGACTGACCTTGCGTGGGAATATGCCCAATGTGCAGTGACATCTTTCGACACAACATAACATTGTGTGTGTGTGTGTGTGTGTGTGTGTGTGTGCGTGCGTGCGTGTGTGTGTGTATGTGTGTGTGTGTGTGTGTGGAGAGAGAGGAGCGCTGGTTTGCATGTACGACCACTGTCTGTAGCTCAACTCAAGCCATCTGCTGATGTATACTTCTCTTTTTGTTCATTGACTCTGTCATCTTTTGTATAATAAAATTATTGAGTGATTTCTTTATAAGGAGACTATTTTGATTTACCGATGTAATCATTTGCTTGATTGTTTAATTCCTTGATTTACAATGTTGACTTGTTGATTTCTAGGTGTGGCGAACAACACTAAAGGACAAAATGTCCGACGAAATTTTGAGCAGTTCTTCGCGTGAGGACAGTGGAAGAGGACCTAGTGAAGATGGGACACAGAGTAGGTCCTCTATTACAGGTAGGTCTTCTCATATGTCCTGTTATGTGATTAGGCAGGACAGGTGGCGCTATGTGTGTTGTGGTTCCACAAAGTTATACTATCATGTTTTCGGTAATTTACAGGTTGATTGGGTGGTTCGATAGATGGTTGGTTGCTTGGTTGGAAAGGTCAATAGTTGATTGTTTGGTTCCATTCATAAATGGTTGGTTGGTTGGTTGTTTGTCGGGAAGATAGATGTTTGGTTGGCTGTTTGGTTGGATATATGATTGGTTGACTGTTTGGTTGGATATATGATTGGTTGGTTGTTAGGTCCAACAGATCGATGGTTGATGATGGATAGCATGTTGGCTATTCGGTTCGATGATGGTTCCTTCGTTCGTTGTTTAGTTCTTTGGTTGTGTTATTTGATGGATTTGGATTGTTGTATGGTATGATTTATATCTGGCTGGTTCAGTGGATGGATGGTAGGTTTCATATTTGGTACGATGAATGGCGTGGTATGGTCGAGCTAAGAACACTGAGCTGATCCACGACTCTAGTGATCGAGTGAGATGGCGAATCATGACCGTCTACGTTTAGCGGCATGGCACGTGATGAATGAAATGAAGTTTGCCATTGCTTTCTGAACGAGAAGTCAACATTTCAGCCCAACTTAACGCCAGTTCTGAACCCCCAAGCCCACCATCAGCTCACGGCAAGCGCCCTTATCCTTTCAGCCAGACTGACTTCTTCCATTTAAAGTAGCTTCAGTTTATATCCGAAATGCGTGCCATTTGAAGTAGCTCAGAATATTCTAGCAGTCGGTGACCACTATGAGATGTAAATCCACCAATATTCGTCATTCATGAACGGATCTGTGTACAATTTGTCACTTAGTACAGCTCTGTCAGTCCACCCCTATCTGGTTCATTCATTCTAGTCCTGAACGCCAGGATATTTCAACGGTTGTAGAGAATATTTCAGCTGGGCAAATTCCTGTCATGTCTTGGGCGCTGTTTCCTCTGGGAGTCTTTGATGATGGGGTCTGTCAGCCTGCAATAATTTCCCGCTGGCGGGTTATTGATTGGGGTTGCCGCTTACATTACAGGGGCCAGAATTTAACATCCCTCGTCTGGGGTTCATCCAGGTCGGGTCCGGAGTGCGCATGTCTAGAGGGCTGTAACTTCCGTGAACGTGATCTCAAACGCTCCCTAATCAGTTTCTCTGCTGAAGATGTTCTGTTTCGTTTCAGTAGAACTTTTGGCTGATAGCGAAGTGTAGAGTTATCTGCACTTGACCTGTCCAGGCTTGACCTGTCCAGAGTGCCGAGGCGGTCATCCAAACTGCAAACTCGAATCACCAAACCACTGTCCACTAACATTGACAAGCGGGCCTTGGTGGACTACAATAGGCCGAAAGACACATTGTGGGACTATTTTAACAAAACGGCAGATTTTTTTTTTTTCCTCGCTCGCTTTGAACTCAAGGGTAGTCTATACATGCTAACTCTGGTAGCACTGGGCTGAATTGTGTGTGTGGATTAGCTTTCCCCATTACCAGTCTCCCTCCCCAATAGGCGACCCGACTCCCACTTCATAGGTTCTTCTAATTTTGTTTTCCCCAAGTCAAGGACGAGAAGTCAACATTTTAGTCCCACTGACCAGTGTAGGGGTTGGACCCGCTATCTCGGCATCACATGAATATCAATTGAGAACCCTTTGAGGCCACCAAGACAATTAATTAATCAATATACGCGTATTGTTTGGCGCTCATAGAAGTATTGATAAGAATTAGAGACTAGAGAACGCATTAGACAACATAAAATTGAAAGCTTTATTTACTGGCCGGGATTCGAAACTGTCACCTTCAAATTACGACAGCGCCTTGCTGGAGAAACAAGTAGTTAGTCATGCGTCGAAGTATACACTTCATTGGGAATAAACCAGAAAAGGGCATTTAAGGGTGTTTCTCGCTCTCTATAAAGCAGTCAACTGAAGTCGCCAGAGAGTCATAGAAACACACAGGCGTAATATCACATCATGTAAGATGAGATGCAAAAGAAATACAACTAGAAAAAGAAGAAAGTAGAGACTAGAGGACGCACTAGACAACATACAAATTGAAAGCTATAGTTACCGACCGGGATGCAGGGATGCCGTGATGGCGGGATGGCGGGATGCCGGGATGCCGGGATGGCGGTCAGTAACTACAGCTTTCAATGTGTATGTTGTCTATTGCTTCCTGTGGTCTCTACTTCCTTCTTCTACTTCTATCAGTGCCATACAGCAGATGTGTGTTTATTTATGCATTTTCTTAGGGGTTCCCCAATTCATATTTCCGGGAAAACAAAAAGAAATAGATATACAAGTGAGAAATTAAGAACAAGTGTCAGGATAACACCGATTATTTACTCTATACAACGCCAAAGAACTAAATGGTTCAGACATTTAACTAGAATGGAACAATATCAACCAGTGACTAGAACGTCCTGCATGTGAACATTAGGGTATCAGGCGAGAAGTGACTCATGAAGATGTGAGTACACTGAGTAAAAACGACATTAAAGATATTAATTAAATATGACGTTAACACAAGAAACAAGACGAGCCAAACAGAAAATTACATCTACCTCTTCTCTGCAACATTTCACAGCAATAGCAGTAAGACAGAAGAAGACGAAGAAGAAGCCACCTAACGCCACATTGGATAAAATATGAAGTGAAAAAAGCAATATTATAGAATAATATTTTATCCCAGAACACTGCATGATTTCCATCTATGCCAATGCTATATTGTAGACTAATATTTTATCCCAGAACACTGCATGATTTCCATCTATGCCAATGCTATATTGTAGACTAATATTTTATCCCAGAACACTGCATGATTTCCATCTATGCCAATGCTATATTATAGAATAATATTTTATCCCAGAACACTGCATGATTTCCATCTATGCCAATGCTATATTGTAGACTAATATTTTATCCCAGAACACTGCATGATTTCCATCTATGCCAATGCTATATTGTAGACTAATATTTTATCCCAGAACACTGCATGATTTCCATCTATGCCAATGCTATATTATAGAACAATATTTTATCCCAGAACACTGCATGATTTCCATCTATGCCAATGCTATATTATAGAATAATATTTTATCCCAGAACACTGCATGATTTCCATCTATGCCAATACTATATTATAGAACAATATTTTATCCCAGAACACTGCATGATTTCCATCTATGCCAATGCTATATTATAGAACAATATTTTATCCCAAAACACTGCATGATTTCTATCTATGCCAATGCTATATTGTAGAATAATATTTTATCCCATAACACTGCATGATTTCCATCTATGCCAATGCTATATTATAGAACAATATTTTATCCCAGAACACTGCATGATTTCCATCTATGCCAATGCTATATTGTAGAACAATATTTTATCCCAGAACACTGCATGATTTCCATCTATGCCAATGCTATATTGTAGACTAATATTTTATCCCAGAACACTGCATGATTTCCATCTATGCCAATGCTATATTATAGAATAATATTTTATCCCAGAACACTGCATGATTTCCATCTATGCCAATGCTATATTATAGAACAATATTTTATCCCAGAACACTGCATGATTTCCATCTATGCCAATGCTATATTATAGAACAATATTTTATCCCAGAACACTGCATGATTTCCATCTATGCCAATGCTATATTATAGAACAATATTTTATCCCAGAACACTGCATGATTTCCATCTATGCCGATGCTTATTCACAAATGTCCACCACGTTTAAATCCCGCTTGATCCACAATTGTCACCCGGTAACTCAATGAGGCTTTCGTCTAATGCAAATGTCAAGGGCAGCCACGCTGCCTATAAATGAATCTACCACCTATAGAATGTTCACCTTCAAGGCGTCACTGACTCCAGCTTGCATACCAGTCTCCGCCCATTCCATCAAGGCTGTCTGGGGGAGGGAGTGGGGGGGGGGCTCCACGCATGCCTTCCTTTTATATTCTTTCGCGGTTTCCGCTCTTCAACGGTGTATGAGGGCATATGAATAAATTCATACGCAATGATTGGTGCTCATAGAAATAGAACAGACAAGTGGCGATTAGAGGGCAGTATATGTTAGTTTTGTTGCGTGTGCATCCATTATGTTGTCAGTATTCCAAAGTTGTAGTTTGTGCAGTCATTGTGTTATCTTCGCAAGCATAATGTCTATGCATTCATGTTCTATTTATCAGCGTGACAAGACTAGTCTGTGCATTCATGTTATATTTATCAGCGTGACAAGGCTGTAGTCTGTGCGTTCATGTTATATTTATCAGCGTGACAAGGCCTGTGCATTCATGTTATATTTATCAGCGTGACAAAGCTGTAGTCTGTGCGTTCATGTTATATTTATCAGCGTGACAAGGCCTGTGCATTCATGTTATATTTATCAGCGTGACAAGGCTGTAGTCTGTGCATTCATGTTGTATTTATCAGCGTGACAATACTAGTCTGTGCTTTCATGTTATATTTATCAGCGTGACAAGGCCTGTGCATTCATGTTATATCTATCAGCGTGACAAGACTAGTCTGTGCATTCATGTTATATTTATCAGCGTGGCAAGGCTGTAGTCTGTGCTCTCATGTTATATTTATCAGCGTGACAAGGCTGTAGTCTGTGCATTCATGTTATATTTATCAGCGTGACAAGGCCTGTGCATTCATGTTGTATTTATCAGCGTGACAAGACTAGTCTGTGCTCTCATGTTATATTTATCAGCGTGACAAGACTAGTCTGTGCATTCACTATGTTGTCTACGATTGTGAAATTCACTTTCTTAGCTTTTTTTCTGTTGGTAATCCCGCATACCCGCGTTTGAAACACCGCAGCTCGCCATTTGGCAGCAGACAGCGTTGCGTTGGATTTCTACGAAATGGTATGGTTGCCGGTCGTTCAGAAAGCAATGGCAAACTACTGAGCGTAAACTTGCAAAGAGATCACAAACAGCCAAAAAATGCTAGAGTTGACTGCTACGTCCTGTTATGGTAAATGGATATGCAACTAACTTGTTTCTATCTACCCAGCTCTCTCTTTCTCTCCCCCCTCCCCCCCCCCCCCCCCCCCCATTTCACTCTCCCAACACCGATGTTGTTCGTGAAGCTTTTTTAACCCAACGCTCACAGGCATAACAGGCTCACCCCCAAACGACAAGCGAATTTGTGGAGATAACGACGAACCTCCCCGCAGAACTGTAATGGTTAGGCAGCGGGTGAATCCAGTCTTAAATTGTCCTCTTCTTCTTTCCGGGCGCGTTGAGCAGCAAATGTGATTTGAGGCCGTGTTAGTTGGTTTGGTGGAGCTATTGGTGGGCCCGATCATTGTCAGAGCAAGTGGCAGGTCTGTGACGGGTCGGGAGACACCACGTGACCAGCTGAACCTGGGTGGCCATGGTGAGGTGTTGCTGTTAGACGTGTGTCAAGTGTTATCTGGAGCAGAACGCACTGACACACACACACACACACACACACACACACTACCGTCTCGGTCAACACCAGCAGCTCTACTAACACCAGCTGGTGTAGCACTGCAGATAGCCAGCCGTTCGTTGTTTGTGTGTGTGTGGGGGGGGGGGGGGTGACTCCCATCATAAATACAGTTCATGGGGTGTCCTTTATATAACGTTGCAATCAACCCCCGCCTTGACTGGCTGTTTGTAATTTACTAGGCAATTATAGTTAACCACTGCATTCTGTACGACCGGCGCATCATACCATCGAAATCAACACAAAGCGGTCTGCTTCTGGATCTCCCGCAGCTGATTTCGAACCCATGACTCGGTTTGTCGAGCAATTGTGAAATGTCACTATTCCCTAAGCCACAGTGCGGGTCACAATTATCAGTGTTTTGCAGAGTGTATGTAGTCAACTTCATGATTGCACGACATAAACGTAGTCAACATAACGATTATATCACATAAACGTAGTCAACTTAATGATTACACCACATACATGTAGTCAACTTAATGATTACACCAAATACACGTAGTAAACCTAATGATTATACCATATAAACGTACTAAATTAATGATTACACCAAATACATGCAGTCAACTTAGTGATTACACCACATAAACGTACTCATTCATTGGCACCTTGCCGTCTTGACAGACGATAGTTTGTGCTTTAAAAAGGCATAATAACTTTTACCTATGGCGGTAGCGAATGTGACTGATAAGGCCAATTTGCGCTGTAAATGTCCGTTCTCAGTGGGTGCATGTGAACACGTGGTCATTTCCACCATCATGCACCATCTTACGTCTCAAACGCTCGGTGTGTGACTTTTCTGCAATAATTTTCTCCTTTGTCTTTATTCCATTTCTGATGTTTGCCCTCCATGCAACACGTTTAGCGGCGACTTGCTCCCAATGTGCATTATCAATGCCTGTATCAATCATGTCCCGCTTACACACATCTTTGTATCGTAGTAGAGGCCGACCCTGAGATCTCTTACCCATCTGTAATTCACCAAAAAAGATGTCCTTTGGTATTCTACCATCAAACATCCTCCTAACATGTCCTATCCATCTAAGTCTACGAAGACTGAGCATGGAATAAACTGTCACACAACCTGATCTTTCCAATACTTCAGTATTTGTGATTTAGTCTTGCCACTTAATACCAAGAATTCTTCGCAGACACCGCATATGAAAGCTGTTTAAATGTTTCTCTTGGTGTAAGTAAGTTGTCCAGGTTTCACTGCCATAAAGAAGAGTACTAAGGACACAGGCTTGATAGACACGGACTTTTGTTTTGGCAGTAAGCTTCCTGTTCTCCCAGACTCTTTTTCTTAACCTGTTCATTGTTGTTGCTGCCTTACCAATCCGGATGTTGATTTCCTGATCTAGGGATAATTTGCTATTTACCACTGATCCTAGATATGTAAAATGGTCTACCATCTCTAGTTCGGCGTCGTAAATAAAGATTGATGGTACCCCATGTGCACCTTGTGACATAATCTGTCTTCTTTTTGCTAATTGTTAAACCAAATTCAGAACAAGCATTGGAGAATGCAGATAGTAGACATTGCAATTCTTCCTCAGAGTGGGTCGTAACTGCAGCATCATCTGCAAAAAGCAACTCTCTGATCAGTACCCTCCTAATTTTGGTCTTAGCCTTCAATCTCTGAGCATTGTAAAGGCCGCCATCTGAGCGTGAGTGAATGTATATACCACCATCCTGATCACGAAAGGCATATTTCAGTAGAAGTGAAAAGTATATTCCAAAGAGGGTGGGAGCTAGTACACAGCCTTGCTTAACTCCACTCTTGATTTCAAATTCTTCAGAAGTTGCACCATCGAACTTGATTATACCCTCCATGCCTGTGTGGAACGATCCCACAATGGACAGAAGAGTTGGTGGGCAGCCAATCTTCTTTAGTGCCTTGAACAGACCCTCACGACTGACCAAATCAAATGCCTTTGTGAGGTCGATGAAGGCAATAAACAGTGGTTGATTCTGTTCACGGCATTTTTCTTGCATTTGTCGCAATGAGAATATCATATCAATTGTAGACCGGTTCTGTCGAAAGCCACACTGTGATTCGGGGTAGACTTGATCTCCTAGGACTTGAAGTCTGCGCAGAACAATTCTGGCAAATACTTTTCCAACAATACACAGAAGTGAGATATCCCTATAGTTGTTGCAGTCACTCCGATCGCCCTTGTTCTTGTACAGTGCTGTGATGCTTGAATCTTTGAAATCCTCAACACTCGTACTCAACATAACGATTATACCACATAAACGTAGTTAATTTAATGATTACACCACATACACGTAATCAACATACTGATTACACCACTTACATGTAGTCAACATGCTGATTACACCACATACACGTAGTCACCATTGCCAGCGCGCTCTCTAGGGTATGACGTTGCTGCGCTAACAGTTATGCTTGAGTGTATTCAAAACCACAATAACAACAGCTGCGTCACAGGCATGGGGTATATAGAATAAATAGCTTTATTTCTTCAAACAACAAGTCCCAGTTGGCTGCGTCAACATATCTCGTCGTGTCACGTACCCTGCAACTCCGGACTTGGTTACACTCCACATCCTCTCGTCAAGGCGAATTGTAATGTGATTCTTTACACACTAGCACAAGTAACCTACTTTACTCACGACCTTTTGTACTGGGTCATCACAGGGCTGGCGGACCAGTCATGTGACACAGCTATTCTCGTTCGCTATGCGGTAACTTGCTCACGGCCTGGATGCGGTTGCGTGTGTACTGACCATCTTCTTGCTGAACAGACGATCTCAACGCCAGTTAACAGTCTCTCCAGATGGCCGATCGTTAGTTTCATATTACTTTCAAATCTCTGTCTTCATCTTCACATTAGACTTGTGGCTTGTTGTTTCTACGATGTTGACTTGATGGCGGTTCCCAGCAGAGTGACCCCCGTCTGCCGGTTGACCGCGCCTGCTCAACACATGACGTGGCCTGAGCTCGCTATCTGATTGTTTCCTTCAATTTAACCGTCTATTTCCTAGACCTCCCTCTCCCAATTTACCGTGACCAGTCGTCACCAATGCTATTTTGTGACCTGTTATCAGCCCTCCGAGTAGACTCATCGCACCATAATGATTAAACCACGTTAACGTAGTAAATATAATGATTTTTTTTTTTGCATATCCTTTACAGGACATCGCTGTCAACAGCAGCATCTTTCAGCTGTCTGTTGATTTCTTGGCAAGATTACGCTCAGTAGTTTGCCATTGCTTTCTGAGCGGCCGGCTCAGTATCCCGCAAGTCACCAGCGGGGGTCGAACCGCTCCCAGTTCTCTCCCGCTACGAGACTCTGCGTGATAAACGGGAGTACGGAGAAAGTGTTGTAACCCCTCAGCCAGAGAGACCGGCAATATAATTATTACACCATATAAATGTAGTCAACTTAATGATTACACTACATAAACATAGTCAGCTTAATTATTACACCACACAAACGTAGTCAACTTAATGATTGCACCACATGAACGTAGTCAGCATAATGATTACACAAAGCGATTAAGAATAACATATCCGTTGTCAACATACCGAGTGCCTAACAACATATAGTAGTCAACATACCGAGTGCCTAACAACATATAGTAGTCAACATAACGACTCCACGACAGACATTGACAACATAATTTTTGTAGAAAATACTGATTACATAAAATATACTGTATCAATATAAAGACTGTTCAACATATATGTAATCAATATAATGATTACACACTATATACATAATCGATGGTATGATTCAGTATCATTCTGGCACAACATACACTTAGTTAAAAATAATGATTATCATCGTCATCATCATCATCATTATCTTCCACTTTTGACGTCAAGAATCGTGGGGACGAATAATTGGCTCTCCAGCGCCCGATGGGTGGCACTGGATAGTGTTATTCCATGTGATTGTGCAATGTCTTTGATGTTGTCAATCCATTTTCTTCTCGGGGGTCCTCTTGCTCTCGTCGCGGATGGTCTATGATGTAGGGCCAGTGCTGGTAGTTGATGGTGTTGCATTCTAACGAGATGGTCAAACCATTTGATCTACTGTCTTTCCATAAATATGGCACAAGGTGTTGATCCCATTGTCTGATAACTCCTCGGGCATCTCATCTCACAGGTGTTAATTTTGCGTAAGTGTGATTTGGATAATGTCCAAATTTGAGATTCGTAGAATATGGTTGGTGTGAATATGATGTTTATTATCTGTCGTTTGCGGACATATGTATGTTTGGATCTTTCAGTGTGGGTGCTAGTTGATATGTAAGTGCACTTACTTTTTGACATCTGATTTCGATTTCTCTATGCAATCTGCCATCTTCTGTTATCATACTTCCCAGATATTCGAATTCTTTAACTTGTTTCAGAGATGTGTTATTTATCGGTATACTTAGTGGACCAGGAGATTTGCTAACTTGCATTACTTCTGTTCTGGCTATATTTATACTCATATTGTATCTGCTGCATGTTGAACTGAGATTATTAATATGATTTTGAAGTCTGCCCTCGTCGCTATAAAATAGGCACTGATCGTCTGCAAATAGAAGTTCATTTATTGCATAAGGATATGTTGTTTCATCTGAAGTAAAGTGTTCAAACGTTTCTGAATCTGTTCTGTCAAGGCTTGCTCCTTTGGATATTCTGTCTTTATATGACGTTAATTCGTGTCCACTGGCAAGTCCAAAATATCGCCTTGATATGACGTCAATGATGCTGGATGGATTGAGACGGTGGCGTGGAGGAATATCATCAGTAGAGTTGACCCAGAACACCAAAGACCGAGATCTGTGGAGAGCCATGGACGCCTACGCCAGCTGGCAGGGCACTTGATGATGATGATGAGGATGAGGATGAAGATGATGTTGACGCGAATTCATGTCCACTGACAAGTCAAAATATCACCTTTAAATGACGTCGATTCATGTCCTTTGATAAGTCAAAATGACACCTTTAGATGACAACGATTCATGTTACTTGACAAGTCAAACTACCACCTATAGATGAAGGCGATTAATGTCCATTGTCTAGTCCAAAATATCACCTTTATATGATGCCCATTCATGTTCTTTGACAAGTCAAAATATCACCTTTACATGACGATGTTTGATGTTCACTGATACGTCCAAATATCACCTCTAAATGGTGCTGATTGGTCCACTGACAAATCCAAATGTCGTCATGTGCATATTATAGTAAAAATATGGTAACCATATAATGAAGTAGCGTAATAAATCTTTTCAACCTAAATAAACAAAAAATTAAATTGGCATATGTTTTAATTCACTTTTGCTTTTGTTTCACCAGAAGAATCCGTCTGCCTAATCTCACCAAGTCACAGCTTACTTCGCGGAGCCAATCTCAGAAATCCGGGAAATTACTCCCGGCCTCAGTCTGGTACCGGATATGACCCACCGCCATTACTGATGACGTTCCAGACCAACTCCTCTGACTATGCTGGCAAAAACAGAGGCGGGGCATCACATTACATGACTCGAAAGGACTGCGTCACCGCGGGTTCCTATTCGGCGTCGCCTGCCCAGCGTCAGTTGGCGGAACATGGACGCGACTCCGCAAGAAAATCTCCTGCAGATTCAATGCAAGTTGGGCGGACTGACGTCACTGTCCATATAAATCAGCATAAAGCTAGCCCGGAACTCAGTGCTAAATGTAATAAAGTCAAGAAAATCATAAACACGGCCAATTTAAAACCAAAAGAATCGCCCAAAATCACCGATCTTGCAAACGGCCCACTGAAAGATGATGATTGGACTTATCCCACTTCCAGGGTTCGGGATGTGCGGCTATGTTCCGAGCCTCCAGTTAGCGAGATCAAGGATAAAGTGTCACCTGTTAACAATAGAGGCGTGCAAGAAACGGGAACCATCAGCTCGCCACCTGTGGTGAACTCTAGTGCAAACAGCACCCTGTACATCACCAGCCTGGACAGATCCCCAGGCAGCAAGAGCCGGAACATCTATCCACCATCACCTCGATTCTTGCATTCTTCTCAGACCCCGAACAGTTTTCGCAACAACAGCAATCAACAGCTCTACAAAGACGTCCTCTCGCCTGCTCCACAAGATTCTCCACCGGTCAATAACAGGCTCGGCACATTTGTGAACCACGACAAGACCATAAATATGCCGTCCAGGCCGGTCCATGACAAATTAACCTTGGAGCATAACCGTCGAGATGAAGGCGGCGCTGCGTGCGACAGCTACTTGGTCAATAATGACGACAACAAGTTAGGTATGCCACAGACTCATGTGTTTATCTGACGTAGTGGGACTACAAGTTCATCGCCAGCCTTGCTGTTTCAGTCTGGTCGCATACACTGAAACGTGTGTGAGTTCAGTCAGGGGTCATATCCGACATTTGTTTGTGACGGACATTTGTTTGTGACGGCCAGCACTCGGTAATCACACGTACGTGGAGTGAGGGGTCGTGTGCGAACAATTATTTGTTAGTGCTAACACAATGAGTAAAAACACGTGTGTTCTGTCAGGAGTCAGATACTGATATTTTGGCTAAAGCCGCATTGGGTAAAGACATATACGAGCATTTTAATGAAGACCAACGCTAAGGACACGTCGTCAGTCAGGAGTCATATCTGGACATTTGTTTGTGAACGCCGCACTGAGTAAAGACACATGGTTCAGTCAGGTGTCATATACGGACATTTGTTTGTGCATATCAACGCTTAATACAGACATTTTCGCTCAATAAGGAGTCATGTCCGGACATTTGTTTATGAAGGTCAGCGATCGATAAACACACCTGCGTGAAGACAGATCATATGCGGACAATTACTTGTTAATGCTAACTCTGCGTAGAGACACGTGGTTTAGTCAGGAGTCAGATACGGACATTTATTATTGAAGGTCATATGCATTTGTGTAAATTAACCCTTAATAAAGACGAGTGCGCTGAGGCAGGAGTCATACCCGGACGTTTGTTTGTGAAAACCAGCTCTCGGCAAAGAGTCATGTATCTGTTTTTGCTTTGTTTCCCAACACTAAGGCCACGCATAGACGCGCCTGTTTAGAGTGGAGTTATAACCGAATATTTATTTAAATGTGGAGTCCAACTTTCCGGAAAGACTCGTATTGAGTCAACATCCACCATGTGTATCTTGCTTATGTATATGGTGCTCGACTTTGACTCGTCTGTTAAGCTGGCAGTACAATCTGATCATCTATTTGTGGAAATCAGCGCTCAGTCAGCCGTCATTTATTGCCTTTGTAAATACTCGCTCAGTCATGTGTTGTCGGTTCTGTGTTGTAGTCTAACCCACAGCCAAGCTGTGCGTATGTATACAGTAGATGTAAATATGAGACGCCAATTTTATCATCAGTCGCTAATTTACCTAAATGTGTATGCGTCAGTGATACACCTGACGTTCCTGTGTATCCATCGGTCAGAGATAATCTATTTATGTCCACTGATCAGTCATACACTTACACTGATGCCGATATGATGGCGTCATTTGTTCATAATGGGAATATGGATTTTATCAGTTATATATGATGGCGTGCCGGCTTCCTGACCTAGAGGTTAGCGACTTTTCTCCGAAATCTCGTATACTCTCGTAAGTAACGTGACGACGATGAGAATTAGCAGTGGTTCGAATCGAGTCAGTAACGTACGGGGCATGTGAGCCGGCCGCTCAGAAAGCAATGGCAAACTACTGAGCGTAATCTTGCCAAGAAATCGACAATCAGCTGAAAGATGCTGATGTTGACAGGGATGTCCTGTATAGGATATGCAAACATATTTTTTAATATGATGGCGTAGGTTGTTCAAAATAGGAATATGGATTTTATCAGTTATCCACTGACATAGCACGCTGTTGTACATGGATAACCGCGCGGCAGCGACAGTTGTTCATAGATGAGAAACAAGTGTTGACCAGATAATGTAGGGTGCTGCTATTAACTGTTTATCAGCGACATGCTAGGAAATTAAACAATATAAAATGACACAAAGTAGTGCAGCTTTACATAACAGATTTACGACACATACAGGACGTTGCGGCGATTAGCCTTCATCAGCAAACAAACACATTCACAGACACAACATATAGTCAATGAGATCTCCCGTGACTACATCAAAAGGTGACGACAGGACGAGAAGAACAAAAGGATGAAAAAATTAAAGCAATGAAGAGAAAATGAGAATTGGAAAAAAATGTTCGTACTTACCTCACAATTCCGATCTGTGTATAACTCAGAATATCGCCGATGTCTTCTTTTTATATCCAACTCGGTCTATACAAAGAAGACATCGGCGATATTCTGAGTTACACACAGATCGGAATTGTGAGGTAAGTACGAACATTTTGCTGATGAAGGCTAATCGCCGCAACGTCCTGTATGTGTCGTAAATCTGTTATGTAAAGCAAAACTACCTTGTGTCATTTTATATTGTTTACATTTTCACAGCTTTACCGCAGTTCCACCCAATTTTAATCATATTTTTACTAGGAAATTAAACCACTTCCACACAGTCTGCCTTAGGAAGCTATTGAAGATTAAATGGCAAGACAAGGTCCCAGACACTGACGTTCTAGAAAGAGCATCCATGCCCAGTATCCACTTTCTACTAATGAAAAATTTGATTCGCTGGACTGGTCACTTAACTCGTATGCCAAATCACAGACTCCCTAAATGTTTTTATTTTTACGGCGAGCTGCGTTGTGGTAAACGCTCCCAAGGCGGCCAGAGGAAACGCTTTAAAGACACTGAAAATCTCACTGAAAGCTTTTGGAATTCATCTTGACACATGGGAGACTGCTGCTAAAGACCGTAATTCGTGGCGTACATCATTACATAAGGGTGCAGTCACTTGTGAAGCAACCAGAACTGCAAGAGCTATGAAGAAAAGGCTGTACAGAAAAACCACTGCAGGAGATCCTCCTCGTGGAAAGTCAAGCATTCTTTGCCCACATTGTCAAAGAACATTTCGAGCCAAAATAGGCATTATCAGCCACCACAGTCCATACTTTCAACGCCACTAGATGAAATGAATGGTCATCATCATTCTTGATGGACAAACAACAGGGTGCTGCTGTACACTGGTGCATTTGTGATGGCGTCAGTTGTCCGTTGGTAGGACCAAGCAGTTAGCCAGGTATTCAGTGACGTAGAGTGCAAGTTAAAAAGCTGTACATGGCCGTAGGTCATCGAAACAGTCATACAGTGACCCACGTGTGGATTACGTAGTGACCTCGGGGTCAGCAACAATCATACAGTAGCCCTGGTGTCTTCAACAATCATACAGTGACTTTGGTGTCAGCAACAATCATATAGTGACCCTGATGTCAACAACAATCATACAGTGACCCTGTATCTGCAAGAATCATACAGTGACACTCTGGTATCATCAACAATCATACAGTGACCTCGGTGTCAACAACAATCATATGGTGACCCAGGTGTCTGCAACAATAATACAATGACCCTGGTGTCAACAACAATCATACAGTGATCCTGGTGTCTGCAACAATAATGCAATGACCCTGTTGTCAACAACAATCATACTGTGACCCTGGTGTCTGCAACAATCATACAATGGTCCTGGAGTCAGCATCAATCATATAATGACCCTAGTGTCAGCAACAATCATACAATGACACTGGAGTCAGCAACAATCATATAGTGACTGTTGCGTCATCAACAATCATACATTAATGTGCCTGTGTACTCATCAATCACAAGTTTCAGTTTCCGCGCATGCCTAATAGCCAATCAGTCCTACAAGGATGTCTCCGACAAGCAATCAGGCTAATGGCAGCCGTGGCTTCAGTCAAGAAAATGTACTCCGCCCTTTTGTCCATGGAATCAATGCTCAGAAATATGTTTATTCAGATTATGTTTTCCTTTGTGCGCTGCTCGCTGCTTGGTCCTCTCATTGTTGCTAGAAGTAGGCTTATGATGTTGTCCTTTGATGTGAGCACACAAACGTAAGTGATCAGTTGAAGTACACATGCAACGGATAAGGATTGTACACATATAACAGACAGGCAATGGACAACGGATAAGTATGATACACATATAACAGACAGACAGTGGACAACGGATAAGGATGATACACATATAACAGACATGTAGTGGACAACGGATAAGTATGATACACATATAACAGACAGGCAGTGGACAACGGATAAGGATGGTACACATATAACAGACAGGCGGTGGACAACGGATAAGTATGGTACACATATAATAGACAGGCAGTGGACAACAGATAAGAATGGTACACATATAACAGACAGGCAGTGGACAACAGATAAGAATGGTACACATATAACAGACAGGCAGTGGACAACAGATAAGAATGGTACACATATAACAGACAGGCAGTGGAAATGGATAAGTATGATACACATATAACAGACAGGCGGTGGACAACGGATAAGTATGATACACATATAACAGACATGTAGTGGACAACGGATAAGTATGATACACATATAACAGACAGGCAGTGGACAACGGATAAGTATGATACACATATAACAGACAGGCAGTGGACAACGGATAAGGATGGTACAAGTATAACAGACATGTAGTGGACAACGGATAAGTATGATACACATATAACAGACAGGCAGTGGACAACGGATAAGGATGGTACAAGTATAACAGACATGTAGTGGGCAACGGATAAGGATGGTACACATATAACAGACATGCAGTGGACAACGGATAAGGTTGGTACAAGTATAACAGACATGTAGTGGACAATGGATAAGGATTGTACACATATAACAGACAAATTGTTGACAACGGATAAGTATGGTACACATATAACAGACAGGTAGTGGACAACGGATAAGGATGGTAAGCATATAACAAACAAGGAGAAGATAACAGATAAGTATGGTACACATATAACAGACAGGCAGTGGACAACAGATAAGGATGGTACACATATACGAGACAAGTAGTGGACAACGGATAAGGATGGTAAACATATAACAGACAAGGAGAAGACAACAGATAAGTATGGTACACATATAACAGACAAACAGTGGATAACAGATAAGGATGGTACACATAAAACAGACATACAGCGGACAAACATATGATGGTGTGAATGTATAAGTGAAGAATATTGTACAAAAATAATGGTTCCGGTGATGTACAGATATAACGGTTACGTGAGGTTTAAATACACCATATGGATGATTTACACAAAAATATGTGGTGATCTTGTGCACACATAATGGATATGTGATGCATATTCTTAACGTGCAGATATGTGATGTGCAAACAAAATAGATGGGTGATGTACAAATATAAGAGATAGAAATCTTCGATCAGTTCATGTCTCCACAAATACGTAGATTAGTTGACGTCTCCACAAATACGTAAATTAATTGATGTCTTCACAAATATGTAAATTAGTTGACGTCTCCACAAATACGTAAATTAGTTGACGTCTCCACATATAACGTTGATCATTTGATGTCTTTACGAAATCTTACATCAGTTGATGTCTTCACATATACGTAGATCAGTTGATGTCGCCACAAATACGTAGATCAGTAGATATCTCCACAAATACGTAGATTAGTTGAAGTCTCCACAAATATGTAAATTAGTTGACGTCTCCACAAATATGTAGATCAGTCGATGTCTCCACAAATACGTAGATTAGTTGAAGTCTCCACAAATACGTAAATTAGTTGACGTCTCCACAAATATGTAGATTAGTTGACATCTCCACAAATACGTAGATTAGTTGACGTCTCCACAAATATGTAGATTAGCTGACATCTCCACAAATATGTAGATTAGTTGAAGTCTCCACAAATATGTAGATTAGTTGACATCTCCACAAATATGTAGATTAGTTGACGTCTCCACAAATATGTAGATTAGTTGACATCTCCACAAATATGTAGATCAGTTGATGTCTCCACAAATGTGTAGATTAGTTGAAGTCTCCACAAATACGTAAATTAGTTGACGTCTCCACAAATATGTAGATTAGTTGACATTTCCACAAATACGTAAATTAGTTGACGTCTCCACAAATACGTAAATTAGTTGACATCTCCACAAATACGTAGATTAGTTGACGTTTCCACAAATATGTAAATTAGTTGACGTCTCCACAAATATGTAGATCAGTTGATGTCTCCACAAATATGTAGATTAGTTGACGTCTCCACAAATACGTAAATTAGTTGACGTCTCCACAAATACGTAAATTAGTTGACGTCTCCACAAATATGTAGATTAGTTGACGTCTCCACAAATATGTAGATTAGTTGACATCTCCACAAATATGTAGATCCGTTGATGTCTCCACAAATATGTAGATTAGTTGAAGTCTCCACAAATACGTAAATTAGTTGACGTCTCCACAAATATGTAGATTAGTTGACATCTCCACAAATACGTAAATTAGTTGACATCTTCACAAATACGTAGATTAGTTGACGTCTCCACAAATATGTAGATTAGTTGACGTCTCCACAAATACGTAAATTAGTTGACGTCTTCACAAATACGTAGATTAGTTGACGTCTCCACAAATACGTAGATTAGTTGACGTCTCCACAAATACGTAAATTAGTTGACGTCTTCACAAATACGTAGATTAGTTGACGTCTTCACAAATACGTAGATTAGTTGACGTCTCCACGAATACGTAGATTAGTTGACGTCTCCACAAATACGTAGATTAGTTGACGTCTTCACAAATACGTTGATTAGTTGACGTATCCACAAATATGTAAATTAGTTGACATCTTCACAAATACGTAGATTAGTTGACGTCTCCACAAATACGTAAATTAGTTGACATCTCCACAAATACGTAGATTAGTTGACGTTTCCACAAATATGTAAATTAGTTGACGTCTCCACAAATATGTAGATCAGTTGATGTCTCCACAAATATGTAGATTAGTTGACGTCTCCACAAATACGTAAATTAGTTGACGTCTCCACAAATACGTAAATTAGTTGACGTCTCCACAAATATGTAGATTAGTTGACATCTCCACAAATACGTAAATTAGTTGACATCTCCACAAATACGTAGATTAGTTGACGTTTCCACAAATATGTAAATTAGTTGACGTCTCCACAAATATGTAGATCAGTTGATGTCTCCACAAATATGTAGATTAGTTGACGTCTCCACAAATACGTAAATTAGTTGACGTCTCCACAAATACGTAAATTAGTTGACGTCTCCACAAATATGTAGATTAGTTGACATCTCCACAAATACGTAAATTAGTTGACATCTCCACAAATACGTAAATTAGTTGACGTCTCCACAAATACGTGGATCAGTTATGTCTCCACATATACGTAGATTAGTTGACATCTCCACAAATACGTAGATTAGTTGACGATTTCACAAATATATAAATTAGTTGACGTCTCCACATATAACGTTGATCATTTGATGAAATCTTAGATCAGTTGATGTCTCTACTAATTCTTTCTTAAATCAGTTGGTCTCTCCGTCCCTCTGACGTTCACGTGTCCCTCTGACAATGTTCAGACGTATACTTGTCCCTTTGACAGTTTTGAGACGTTCACTTGTCACTCTGACAGTTTTGAGACGCCCACTTGTCCCTCTGACATTTTTCAGACATTCACTTGTCTCTCTGCCACAGATTTGAGACGTTCTTTTGTCCCTCTGACAGTTTTCAGACGTTCACTTGTCCTTCTGACAGTTTTCAGGCGTTCACTTGTCTTTCTGCCACAGATTTGAGACGTTCACTTGTCCCTCTGCCACAATTTTCAGACGTTCACTTGTCCCTCTGTGACAATTTTCAGTCGTCCACTTATCTCTCTGACACAGTTTTTAGACGTCCACTTGTCCCTCTGACACAGTTTTGAGACGTCCATGTATCTCTCTGACACAGTTTTGAGACGTCCACTTGTCCCTCTGATACGGTTTAGAAACGTTCACTTATCTCCCTGACACAGTTTTGTGACGTCCACATATCCCTCTCATACAGTTTTGAGACGTCGACTTGTCCCTCTGAAACAGTTTTGAGACGTCCACGCATCCCTCTAACTTGGATTTCATCAATCCGCTTGTCTGGCTAATATAGTTTTTAGCCACCCACTTGTTTGACTAATATGGTTTTCGGCCGTCGACCTATCCGTCTAGGTAGTCAGAGAAGATATCCTCTCAATGGGTTTTGACCCAGAAATTAGCCTACCTCTACTCTGATTTAACCACAGAAAAGAGTGAAGCAATTATTATCAGCAAGTTGTGGTGATAGCCATAATTGCAGCTCGCCATTATCATCAAATCTACCAGGGCCTTTGCAGAACGTCGACTCATCCACAGCATGCTGTAAATACTATCTCTCGCCAGTTCCTAACCTTCACGTCCAGAGTATCTGTATTGACGGGTGTTCACCGTCGTTCTGGTCGATTCCTTCTCTTCTTCTAGGAATCATACCTTCCGTAACTGTTCTCTCCAAATCTGTGTGACGTTTAGGATGGCTAAAATGTTTCAGTTTCCGAGGCACGACGCTGTTTACAAGGTAGTATTCTTCATTGTTAAGATTCTATTATCAGAAAGTCGATGTTTTTCCTCGCAATGACCCCCAGTAGTCTCGGAATGTTTATGTGACATGAAACATTGTTACACGACTAGTAATCTTACAGGCCTCTAACGATGTTCAAAATTATTTATAGCACCGTTAGTTGTGGAGATATCACCTGATGTACACACCTTTCTCTTTATCTCTATCATCTTATGTCTTCGTTATTTTTTCCTTCAACCACCACCACCACCTCTTCCTCCTCCTCCTCCTCCTCCTCCTCCTCCTCCTCCTCCTCCTACTTCTTCTTCTTCTTCTCTTCTTCTTTTTCTTCTTCTTCTTCTTTTTCTTCTTCTTCTTCTTCTTCTTCTTCTTCTTCTTCTTCTTCTTCTTCCTCTTCTCCTCCTCCTCCTTCTTCTCCTCCCCCCTCCTCTTTTGTCTTCTGTTCCTCCTCCCCCTCCTTCTGATTCCTCTTCTTGTAGTACAGACAAAGATCCCCCATGCAGATGCATTACAACCGGTGTCCTGGTAGGACACCACAAATTAGCAGACACAGTATTCACAACACAGCCGGTGTCAGGCGAGGGACGGCCGAGGCCAGGCCGGGATCTATCTGCGGCACATGACATACTCCAGGCTCTCGGGGTATGCATACGCACGCTCGTACACGGGCGTACTTCGTCAGATGGAATACCAGGTCTCCTACCATGTCTTAATGTAGGCTTCTGTGTCTTGATGTTGTTCCCTTCATACATATGTATTTATAGCATAAGTGTGTGTGAATATGTGTATAAGTCCATGTAATTGTATGTGTGTGTGGGTCCATGTGATTGTAGGAGTTCAGTTTATGTACATTTAGTTGTGGCAATGTGTGTCAGTGTGATTGTGGGAGTGTTTGTGTGCGATTGTCTGTGTGAGAATGTGATTGTACGTGTCTATGTGAGAGTTTGTGTGTCTATGTGATTGTAGGAGTGTGTGTCTATGTGAGTGTGTGTGTGTCTATGTGATTGTTTATTATGTATGTGGTTCGTGCATGCATGTATGTATGTATGTGTATATATGGATTGATTTGTTCGGACGCACGTTGTAATTCAGTATTTACGTTTGCTTCATGCCACTCTTTTAAGAGATTCCGCATTCGTAGAGTGTCCTTGTGATGTACTTCGTGTAATGCACGGCAAACTGCCTAGTGGCATCCACCAAAACATCATATCTGGTCATTCCACGGTGCCATCTCCTTTCATATTGGTTCATTGCCGTTTTAAAGACATTATTCAAAATATTCACACATGCCTGTGTGGACATTTCAGTTAATCGTCATTTTTGTTACCTCGTTCATTATATTATATAATACATTCCGCTTTGGCGCATACACTGTGAAATCTGGCAATGCCTGTCAGATATAAAATGTTTGATTCGGTGGCAATGTTATTTTGTTGGGGTTTTTTTTAACATTTTAGTTTCAGTTGCCAGTGTTTGTTTGCCACAATCTTTAGGCCTTTGTTTATACGTGTCTATGTAATGACATCAGCAAGTTTAGCAATGTCATGTTACAAATATTGTTGAATATTGAGTCGAATATTATATGGATTTTATTATTTATGTAGAGTTGAGTTACGTCAAGAAACCAAGGCATACGAGGTGGGGCAAGACGTTTTAGACTCAAATGTCACCGTCTGGCCCTCAGTAATACTCGTATCAGTTATCAGTTATCAGTTGGGGTATCTTCATTGCACTCCGGACATGTCCATAGGTGCTCAGATCCTCCCCCCAGCATATGCATCAGCGTCCGGTGGCTAATAGTGCCAGTTCTGTGTTGGTTGACGAGGCACCTCGTTTTCCCGATGTACTTCTCACGTCTGGCAGTGCCAATTCTTACACCCAAGTCTTTCATCCTGGACAGCGATGTGGAATCACTGACGTCAAAGTCCTCTGTTCTCGCCTTATCTTTGAGGACGTTAATAACATCGGCACGATCCATGGGCTGGCCATCTACAGGGGGTGCAGAGCCAGCCAGTTTATCAGCTCGTTCATTTCTCTCGACTCCCGCATGTCCCGGGACGAAGATGAAGGTGACTTTACGGACAACAGACTACCGCAGCGACTCAGTCCACTGTCTACGTACAGATCCAGCTTCGACCTTCTGAATCATGCTCATTGAATCACTTAGTACACACACGTTGGTATACTCGTTGGAATACTCGTATTCTATATTGGAACTGTGCCAGCGTAAAACAACGAGGTCCTATTCTGGAAAACCTGGTGTATATAGGAACGGCATTGTAGCGCTCCAGAAGACGAGACTGGGTGATCAGTTGCTTCAAATTGCCGGCTTCAAATATTTCTACAACTGGCGACATCTGGGAATGTCGATTCTCATTCTCGACAGTATGGTGGCTTCAATGCTAGACATGTCCAGTTAGGACAATGACGACATACAAATACAGGCGGTTAGAGTTCAATCCGGTCTACCATTCGTGTTGGTTAATGTTTATGCCCGTAAAGCGAGTGTGAATTTTCAGAAGTGGCAGTGCTTAAGTAACATATTAGGTCACGAGAGAAATGTTATTTTCTGTGGCGATTTCAACGCTAAAGGCAGATCATGAGGAAACATTTCCCCTAACACACAGGGAGAGGCGCTCGAGACTGTATTTGAAACCATTGACCTGGTTTGTATCAACAGTGGCTGTGTCACCAGGACAGCAAGTCGTCCAGGTGATGAGGACAGTGCTATTGACCTGGCGTTGGTTTCTCCTTCACTCGCTACAGTGTGCATATGGGGTCGGGTGTCCTGGGGTACCAGGGCAGCATATTGGTGGAGAAAGGCAGAACCAGGCAGCACAAGTCAACGGTCAAGACTTTCCAGTATGACAGTACAGGGCAAGATGTGGTGGGCAAAATAAGGCGCGACAAGCGCAGAAAGTTTCAGGGCAGGAAAATTAGATGGAAGCAGCCACCTTGGTGACATTTTGAGGTGGAGAAGGCCTGGATGGATAAGCGTAGTGCTGTAAGGAAATGGCAAAACGCCAAGAAGAACAGAGTTGCCCATCCTAGTCCCTGCATGCACTTAGAAAGAGAGATGCACACAAAAGTAAGCTATTTCAAAAGGGTGATTAAAAGTGAAAAATAGGCAGAGGTATGTCAAAGAGTAAGCACAGACAAGTTACTGAAATTGTTCTGGCAACTACATAAAAGCATAAGCGGGGTAGTCAAGAATAAGTGAATTTCTGACTTCCAAGGTGCTGACCTCATCTGGCAGAGGACTGACGAGAAAAAGGGCAAAGCCCTCTTCGAACGCTATCTAGAGCAGAGCAACCAGACAGACATGAGAGGCCGACATCTTGCCAAGGAGGTCACCTCAGACAGGTGCAAGGCCCAGAACATTTCGGAGGAAGACACAGTGACAGTGAAAGAAATCAAGGATGTGCTTCGACGATCAAAAAACAGCACTCCTGGGCCAGATGTCATAAGATATGACGACATCAATAGGTATACTGACAACGAGCTAGAGAAACTAGCAGACATGTACAACAACAGAATAGGGAGTGGTAGCATCAAGGAGGAGTGGTTTCACAGCTATCTGATTCCCTTGCCGAAGCCAGGCAACGACCACACAGAAATTCAGGGATATCGAGTAATAACCATGCAGAATACAATAGGCAAGCTGCTGGAGAAGTTAATTGCCGGAAAAATATCAAGCCAGCTGGAGAGGCAAGGTTTTTTTCCCACCTACCATAGGAAGGGTACCGTCCAAAAAGAGAAACATGAACCAATGCAGTAGTTTTTGCCCATGATGTCTATGAAGGTTTCTACTCAGGCATGGAAACCGTTGCTGCAGCGATTGATCTTGAGGACGCCTACAACAGAGTACCATTGGATTTTTTAATGCTTCAGCTTCTTGAACGAAAGATAAGTGCTTTCCTCCTTAGTTGGATCGTTGCAGCCCTCTTCCAACGGAAAGTAGTTTTTAGTTGTAGCAGTTGGACTTCGGAACCAACAATAATATATCCTGGCGTACCACAGGGATCACAATTATCTCCGGTGCTGTTCAACGCCTTTGTGTTTTTTTTTTTAATTCGCATATCATTTTACAGGACATCGCTGTCAACATCAGCATCTTTAATCTGATTGTTGATTTCTTAGCAAGATTACGCTCAGTAGTTTGCCATTGCTTTCTGAGCGGCCGGCTCAATTATCCCGCAAGTCACCAGCGGGGGTAGAACCGCTTCCAGCTCTCGCCCGCTGCGAGACCCTGCGTGGATAAACGGGATTACGGAGAAAGTCGTGTAACCCCTCGGCCAGAGAGACGGCGTGCAACGCCTATACCGTGAAAATCACCAGTGAGCAGATCAATGGACCGGGGAGGACACTGTTATATGCCGACGAAGTTTTAGTGTATCGTTAGGGTAAGGATAGAGATCAGGTTGATGTGGAACTACAAACCGAACTCAGTCGCATAAGTACTTGGTGTTTTGAGGCTGGGGCAATGGTCAACCCAACAAAGGCAACAATGGCAAGGTTCTCTTTGAATAATCATATTGTCAACACTCCAACACCAACTGTAAATCTGTGTTCAGAGACTGTGGAAAGAACGCAGGCAATGAATTTCCTGGGGATACGTTTTGATCGAAGCCTTGCTTATAATGAGAACATAGACCAGATGATAACAAAGGCCAAGCGGAGTTTGGCTGCGATGCGGGTGATGACGTCAGCAAACTGTGAGCAGCGCCATTTATGTCTTGTATACGACTGGCTGGTCATGTCTGTTTTTGAGTATGCGATGGCGATCCTAACTCTCAGCCGTAAGCAGATAGAAAGGATGGAAAGGATACAGAACGAAGCTATGCACATTATTCTTGGATTACAAGAGATACAGCCTGCAGGGCGATGAGCTACCTTCTTGATTTTCGAACCATTGAAGACAGAATACAAATTTGCAGAGCACGCGCTTACCTCAGATTTAACGCAAACACACAACATCCACTGCATAGTGAAAGTATGAAGGTGAAGGGCAGCAGGTTAAAAAGAGGAAGGTCGTGGATGGGCCAAGCCGAAGACATTTTTCAACAGGCGTGTTCACTTGAGGACTTAGAACCTGGCGAGGAGTGGGTACAAGTGCCAACAGATTTCTGTACGTCTTTTTCAGTTTTCATCCAACTAGACAGAAAATGCAGACAAGAAGATCCCGCTGCTGTGGAGGCGGAAGTACAAGCGTTGATTTTCGAGACTTCGTTAGACAGTGATGCTGTCATTTACACAAATGGGTCGGTCATCCGAAATGTGAGAAGCTTATGGGCCTTTACTGCTCAGGCTGGAGGGAGAATTGTGAAGGAGGACTCTGGTGCTTTTGTTGTGACCGCAAGTAGCGTGATTATGGAAGTCATGACAATAAGTAAAGCAACAACATGGCTCGAGACACAGGCATTCATTAGGGCATGTTTCCATAGCGACTCAATGAGCATGCCCAAGCGGATAGAGATATGGTGGATCCGAAGAGAGTTGTTGCTGTCTCGGGACGGTCTCGGCTGGCAAAGATCAGTTTCATCTTCGTGCCAGGGCATGCGGGAGTACAAGGAAATGAGCGGGCTGACAAGCTTGCGGGTAAGGCTACTGTGGAGGGCGGACGCGCCGTGGACCAGGCTGACATTCTGAATGCTCAAGAGAAGTAAGACTTTTGCAAGAACCAAGTGATGACGACTGCGAATCTACAACCATGGTCAGATTGCGAGAACAGCAAATTAAAAGAGGTGTGGCCAAACAAGAACACTGCGTAGGAAGCCAAAGAAGATTGATAAACCAACACAGAACTGGCGTCGTTAGCGGCTGCACGCTGCGGGATTTACTGAGGAGGGGATCGAAGCATTTATGGACTGAATGGTTCGATGTGCAATGAGGATGATCTGTCGACTAACTAACTTACGTCAAGAAATAACATCGCAGCACTCGTGACATTCCTAATACATGCTCTGTCCTCATCTTCAACAATCAGCGTAAAGACCCAATACTAATGCTACCAGTTGCAGCCTGATTGTGTGTCTGTCTGTTCTTCCCTCGGCATCCTGAGTGTCGGCCAGAGCTTCCTTGCCGCACTATTCTCCTCACACAATGAGGGTGTATGTGTTCTTCCCTCGGCATTCTGAGTGTCGGCCAGAACCTCCTTGCCGCACTATTCTCCTCACACAATGAGGGTGTATGTGTTCTTCCCTCGGCATTCTGAGTGTCGGCCAGAGCTTCCTTGCCGCACTATTCTCCTCACACAATGAGGGTGTATGTGTTCTTCCCTCGGCATCCTGAGTGTCGGCCAGAACCTCCTTGCCGCACTATTCTCCTCACACAATGAGGGTGTATGTGTTCTTCCCTCGGCATCCTGAGTGTCGGCCAGAACCTCCTTGCCGCACTATTCTCCTCACACAATGAGGGTGTATGTATTCTTCCCTCGGCATCCTGAGTGTCGGCCAGAACCTCCTTGTCGCACTATTCTCCTCACACAATGAGGGTGTATGTGTTCTTCCGAGCTATGCGCATGACCCAAGAGAGCCCTGACCACATCTGCCTGGTCGTGCACTAACACATCACCCTGAAGTGCAGACCCAGCCAATCTGTCCACCTGCTCCTTTCCCACAAATGGAAAAAAGATCCAGCGCATGCTGCCTATATTGTTTGTAATTTCTGTGTATTCATGTCTGTCTATCTGTCTGGCACCTTGCCGTCTTGCCAGACGATAGTTTGTTACATTGTAACAACCGGAACAACAACCCGTGGCGGTAGCGAATATTATACCTCTCTCTCTCTCGCACAAAGCCTGGGGTAGAGACCATGTGCTGCCAATGCAGCATGATCCCTCTCTCGGTCTGCCTAGTTTACTCCAGAGGGAAGGTAACACCAATACGTCTGGAACAAGGCAAGTTGCAGAAGCTGCCGGATCAGCAAAGCAATGCTCTAACTTCCGCCTGTCGCAGCTTTGATCCTAGACCTGTTGCCGACCAAGCCTTATGGCCTGGTCAGCCCTGCCACGACATTTAATCTTTAGGTTGCATTTCCTCGCATCAGAATAAGGCTGGTATCCTCCCAGTTGCGCTCCTCCACCCGAATGCCGTTGGAACAAAGTGGGATGTCGGGTTTAGTGAGCCCCGTCGAAGATACGGCACCAACAGAAAGCGTGTAGTACCGTCTACTGTCATACGGTAGCTCAGTCATCTCTATGTAAGACTTGGCTTGTGTGTATGTAAAAAAAAAAATGTTTGCATATCCTTTACAGGACATCTCCGTCAACATCAGCATCTTTCAGCTGATTGTTGATTTCTTGGCAAGATTACACTCAGTAGTTTGCCATTGCTTTCTGAGCGGCCGGCTCACATACCCCGTAAGTTACCGGCGCGATTCGAACCACTGCTGATTCTCACCGTCGGCGTCACGTTACTTACGAGAGTATACGAGATTACGGAGAAAAGTCGCTAACCTCTAGGCCAGGAAGCCGGCTGTGTGTATGTAGACAAAGTTAAAGAACACAGGTGGTAGTCACTGAGAGGCGGAGATGCTATCTCTGGTAATACCTCAAAACTATGACACGGGGCCTTCTTTGGACAACAATCACCTTCAAATTAACATCCTATTTGTGGCTGACTCGGTCACGTGATTATTAATCTAAGCCAGGCGAGGTAAAACACAACCATGCGGATGTGGAAGGCAAGAGAAAACCACCACATTATCTTCCCAAGACTTCATGACACAACAATAAGAAAGAGACAAACAGCTTTCTTCTTTGGTCATGTGATGAGAAGAGAGACATTGGAGAACATCGTGACAACTGGAAAGATCGCAGACCAAGAGAAATTATGCTGGACGAATTGAGACGTTGGAATGGAGGTGTATCATCAGCAGGAATTGATCCAGAACACCAAAGACCAAAATCTGTGGAGAGTCATGAACGCCTATGTCAGCTGGCAAGGAACTTTGTGAAGATGATGATGAGGCGATAGACCCTAATATAACTTCTCTTCTGAGGTTGAAAGGGATAGGGGTAATGGTATGACATGGTCATTCATAGAAGGTTAAGTTGTGCATTATAAAACCTGTCCCATGCTCCTTGCAAGGTGCGGCTCTTCAGACAGAGCTTCGTATCTTCTATTTGTTCGTTCGTTCGCTTTCACTAAATTGTCTACATGTGCCATAGTGTATCTTGTACAAAGTTTAGTTCGCCTGCACTAAATTGTCTACATCTGCCATGGTGTCTCTTGTACAAAGTTTAGTTCGCCTGCACTAAATTGTCTACATGTGCCATAGTGTATCTTGTACAAAGTTCAGTTCGCCTGCACTAAATTGTCTACATCTGCCATGGTGTCTCTTGTACAAAGTTCAGTTCGCCTGCACTAAATTGTCTACATCTGCCATGGTGTCTCTTGTACAAAGTTCAGTTCGCCTGCACTAAATTGTCTACATGTGCCATAGTGTATCTTGTACAAAGTTCAGTTCGCCTGCACTAAATTGTTTACATCTGCCATGGTGTCTCTTGTACAAAGTTCAGTTCGCCTGCACTAAATTGTCTACATGTGCCATAGTGTCTCTTGTACAAAGTTCAGCTCGCCTGCACTAAATTGTCTACATGTGCCATGGTGTCTTTTACATAAAGTTCAGTTCGCCTGCACTAAATTGTCTACATCTGCTATGGTGTCTCTTGTACAAAGTTCAGTTCGCCTGCACAAAATTGTCTGCATGTGCCATTGTGACTCTTGCATAAAGTTCAGCTCATCTGCAAAAAAATTGTCTACTTGCTCCACGGTGTCTCTTGTATCAATTTCATTTCGCTTGCACTAATTTGTCTAGTGTGTCAGATCTTAGTCAGATATGACTGAGCTACCGTTTAACAGTAGATGGTACTACCTGCTTTCTGTTAGCGCCGAATGTTAGGCGGCGCTTACCAAATACGACACCCCACATTGTGTCAACGGTTTCGGGCGGAAGAGCGCAATTGGGAGGGTACAAGCCTTATCCTGGTGCAAGGAAATGCAACCTAAAGATAAAATGTCATGGCAAGGCAGACCAGGCCCTTAGCCTTGGTTGGCAGCTGGTCTAGGATCGAACCTCCTACTGGCGGACAGTTAGAGCATTGCTTTGCTGATCCAGCAGCTTCTGCAGCTTGTCTTGTTCCAGATGTATTGGTGCACCTTTCCTCTGAAGTGAACTAGGCAGGCCGAGAGGGGGGTCGTGCTGCATGGGCAACACGTTGTCTCTATATTTTAGCCCAGGCTTTGTGCTATGGAGAGGTATAACTCCATCCCTGGTCTTAACCGGTCTCGGAAACAAAGCGAGAGGTAGCAGTTAGGGTTATAAGTCCTTGTCAAATGGCGCAGACATGGGCCTCTGACGGTGAGAGACACCTACAGGTGTCACTGATCAGCTACCGCCCGCCTCAAGCTGGGCGGTCTCCCTGACACTTGGGTGCTTATCCGCCATAGCCTGCCTGCTTTAATGGGTGCTTGGGGCTATGACAAAATCTGAATCGCAGGCTGTAAAACCAATGCACCAGGTACTACTAAAAAGAAAAATAGAAACATCCAGCTACGGCTTGCAACCTGGAGCGTAAGAACCACGTGTCCAGGATTTTCCACTGACCTGACGAATATTGACGATGTGAGAAAAACGGCTGTGATTGATGCCGAACTCAGTCGTCTTAACATTGATATTGCTGCCTGCAGGAGACTCACCTCGCTGAGGAAGGGTCACTCAGGAAAACCAATTACACCCTTTTTTGAAGCGTAGAGGGCGGGCAGAAAATAAAACGCAACATGGTGTGGGATTTGCAGTGAGGAATTCGCTACTGGGAATGACTGAAATTTCAGCTGGAGGCAATGAAAGACTATTATCCCTGCGCTTGGTGACCTCTTGTGGTTTTGCCACCATTATCACTGCATATGCGCCGACACTCACTTCCCCTGATGATGTGAAGAATTCATTCTATCAGAAGTTAGACTCTGTGATCAAGGCAGTTCCAAAATCCGACTACATTTATATGCTCGGTGATTTCAATGATCGTGTGGGCAAGGACTGGAGTTCATGGCCAGTGTGCCTTGGAAAATACAACATCCATCGCATGAATGAAAATGGGCAAAGGCTGTTGGAGCATTGCACCAGAAATGACCTATGTATTACAAACTTCTTTTTTAAAACAAAAGTGCTGCACAAGGTCACATGGAAACATCCAAGATCTAGTCATTGGCATCAGATGAACTTCATCATCACACGGAGACAACATCTGAACCAAACATCATTAACTCGAAGTTACCACAGTGCTGACTGTGATACGGATCATTCTTTGGTTGTTGCAAGGGTTAGAATGAGACCAAAGAGAATCAACACAGCTAAACACAGATCTAGTCCCAGGATTATTATTATTAAAACCCACTATCCTGATACGTGCTTTGAGTTCCAACAGCAACTTGGAGACGCTTTCACGGATACATCAGAAAATTGTACAGCAAGTGAAAAGTGGGGTAACCTTAAGGAAAACCTTTATAAAACAGCGGTAGGAGTTTACGGCACTGTGGATCATAAGAGGCATGACTGGTTTACGGCAAACAACTAGACACTGCAGCCCTTGATTGATAAAAAAAGATAGCTCTCTTAAGAAACAAGGAACGAACAACGCGTAACACTCTCAGTGAGCAGAAGCAAGCTAGGAAGGATGTGCAAAAGGCTGCGAGGCAGTGTGCAAATGACTATTGTATCAAGTTATGTGAATTCATTCAAAATGCAAGTGATAAGTGTCGTAGTAATCCTTTATTACTTTAGTGTCGTCCCTGGAGTGAGGGGAATCAACACCCACATTTTTATTAACCCAATATTATTGTCCTAGAGAAACCACCATAAACCGTCCACAAAACTCCTTCAGTCTGTAGACACCTCTTTCTTACTCTCACTCACCCCTGGATCATGCGCCCTCTCATTCTTCCCCAACACACCATACTCAACAACTCTAGCTTTAACAAATAAATACAACAAATAATTTATTAAAGCAAAAAGTATGTATGTGAGAAGTGTGTGTGTGTGATGTGTAGAATGTGTGTCGAATATGCTAATGTGTATGTAGAATCAGACCAGTGAATCAGGAGCAAAGTCTGTTACATCACTGTGCTGAGCACACAACAGCACCATGTATTCCGGACAGAAACCCTCACCCAGAAGGTGTTTCTCCGGCCTCGTGACGACTTTCTTCGATAACACTCGAACAATCAGGACGCTGGTCATCAATGATAGACACTGTTCGATATTGGTCTTCACTCTACTAAACACTGTGAATTTACTCTGTTCAATAATGTTCGTTGATCAGAGAATCTTTCAAATAACTTAAATGTCACCTGGGAAAATCTAACTGTTCATAAGTCACTGGTTATGCGATTTTCCCCATATTAAAAACAACCTATTAATGTTCCAGGTAGTTATGTATATTGGTATATGTGTTATTTATAGTGTTCTGAATCTTCGGTGATGTAGCATATCACTCATGAAAAAAATCACACATATGTTCATCAAGTCCTGCTCAGCAGAAGCCAGGTTTCTGCAGACCAACTAGGTTATGTGCCCAGTGTACAAGCCTCTCAGTAACCTCTGTCTTCAATCCGTGAGCCATCACTTTCTTTAACTTTGATACTAACTTCTTGGTAGTATATCGTAGCACCATCAAGTGGAACCTGTAGAATAGAGAATCCCCTGGTGAGAGCAACTCAATTCTGACCTTAATTAGGTGAGTGTAGGCCGATAGCAGCACTCAGATCTATAACAGAGAACCGAACTCTGTTATACGGCCAAATAGCTCATCACATTGGTTTGAGACATGGGAACACAAGGAAAGATTAAAGGAAACGGGTAGAAACCCAGCAGATGCCCTACTGGAAGATCCTACCATTTCACATTCCCTTCATCCCTCCCAACCATCCTCAATCTCTCTAATTATTATCCCACTACATTGTCCTTAACTCCCTGAGTCAAATGATATATCACACAAGCTAGTTAAAGCTACACAATAGGCTACTAGTGCCGACGCTCCTATAATATTTTCTATCACCGCACTTATAGAACATTCTATCACCGCACCTATAATACATTCTATCACCGCACCTATAATACTGTACTCTATTCCTAAACATACTCTAAGTTAAATATGTTTAATAGAATACCATATGGCTATTCCGGTTGAAGATTGAGACTATGCAATCCCAGACTGGATCCATGTCCGCCGTCTCTTTCCATAACACAACCAGGAATACTGCCGATCCTTCGCCCTTCATAACTTTTGGTCGATTCCCTCAACTTGTTTACCTCAACTGGTTTTAATTCGGGGCTTGAGTGACGTCACCAAAAAGTCTAGAAGCTAATCAGTCCAGAGTCTGGTTTTCTCCGCCTGTGTTAGACTGACTGGAATCAATCCGCCATCTATTTTGCTTTCATCTGGGACTTGTCCCGGCACTTCCGAGAGTCCCGCTAGTCTGGGATCTGGGGAATCATGTCCCCTACATCACAAGACCAATCCGACGTCTGTCCAGACATTCCGTCTACAACATCAAAGGCCGACTACCGCCTTGCAGACGGATGGCACTTTTGTCCCGTCTCGAGCAACAACTTGTTAACAAAATGCCGACCGGGTGTAGACATTTGACGCGACTTATTTTGTTCCTCAGTCCCCTACTCATCAAAGGGTTGCCTGTTTTTGTAGACGAATGTCGGGTCTTTTTGTCATCGATTGAAACTATCAAGTTTTTCGCGACAATAAGGGAAAACTCAGAAGCATGTATGAAGTGATAAAGAAAGCGTGTGGTCCAGTGATCAAAAGAAGTGCACCACTGAAAACTTTAACTGGATAAATCATCACTGATAAGAAATATCAGATGGATAGACGGGTAGAGCACTACTTGGAGCCTTGCTCGAGTGAGACCAAACTAGCGGATGATGCCCTCAACGCCATAGAGGCCATGCCAACTCTTGGCCACCTGGACATACTTCCCACCATAACAGAAGTTAAGTATGCTATAAATGAACTTGCACCTGGCAAGGCTCCAGGTAAGGATGGGATTCCAGTAGAGGTTATCAGGAGTGGGCAAGACACACTCACTCTACAGATCCACCAGCTAATAGAGCTATGCTGGCGATAAGGACAAGTCCCACATAATTTCAAAGATTCAAGCATTATAACATTGTACAAGAACAAGGGCGATCGGAGTGACTGTAATAACTATAGGGGTATCTCACGTCTGTGTATTGTTGGGAAAGTATTTGCCAGAATTGTTCTGCACAGACTTCAAGTCCTGAGAGATCAAGTCTACCCCGAAACACAGTGTGGCTTCCGTCAAAACCAATCTATCACAGATATGATATTCTCATTGCGACAAATGCAAAAAAAATGCCATGAACAAAATCAGCTGCCCACCAGCTCTTCTGTCCATTGTGGACTCGTTCCACACAGGCATGAAGGGTATAATCAAGTTTGAAAGAAAAGTTTGAAATCAAGAGTGGAGTTAAGCAAGGATGTACCTTCACTCACGCTCAGATGGCGAACTCTACAATGCTCAGAGATTGAAGGCCAAGACCAAAATTAGGAGGGTACTGATCAGAGAGTTGCTTTTTGCAGATGATGCTGCAGTTGCGACCCACTCTGAAAAAAAATTACAACGTCTACTATCTGTATTCTCCAATGCTTGTTCTGAATTTGGTTTAACAATTGGCAAAATGAGGACACAGATTATGTCACAAGGTGCCCATGGTATACCATCAATCTTTATTGACGACGCCGAACTGGAGATAGTAGACCATTTTACATATCTAGGATCAGGGGTAAATATCAAATTATCCCTAGATCAGGCAATCAACATCAGGATTGATAAGGCAGCAACAACAATGAACAGGTTAACAAACAGATTCTGGGAAAACAGGAAGCTTACTGCCAAAACAAAAGTCCGTGTCTATCAAGCCTGTGTCATTAGTACTCTTCTTTATGGCAGTGAAGCCTGGTCATCCTACTCACACCAAGAGAAACGTTTAAACAGCTTTCATATGCGGTGTCTGCGAAGAATACTTGGTATTTAGTGGCAAGACAAAATCACAAATACTGAAGCATTGGAATGAGTGTGACGGTTTGTTCCATGCTCAGTCTTCATAGACTTAGATGGATAGGACACGTTAGGAGGATGGATGATGGTAAAATAGCAAAGGACATATTTTTTGGTGAATTACGGATAGGTAAGAGATCTCAGGGTCGGCTTCTACTACGATACAAAGATGTGTGTAAGCGGGACATGATTGATACAGGCATTGATAATGCACATTGGGAGCACGTCGCCGCTGCACATGTTGCATGGAGAGCAAATATCAGAAATGGAATAAAGACAAAGGAGAACATGATTGCAGATAAGTCACACACCCAACGTGTGGATTATATGATCTTCTATCTGGGGTTCCAATCCCAAGCATGCATGGATTATATGATCTTCTGTCTGGGGTGCCAATCCTAAGCATGCATGGATTATATGATCTTCTGTCTGGGGTGCCAATCCCAGGCATTCATGGATTATATGATCTTTTGTCTGGGGTGCCAATCCCAAGCATGCATGGATTATATGATCTTCTGTCTGGGGTGCCAGTCCCAAGCATGTATGGATTATATGATCTTCTGTCTGGGGTGCCAATCCTAAGCATGCATGGATTATATGATCTTCTGTCTGGGGTGCCAATCCCAGGCATTCATGGATTATATGATCTTCTGTCTGGGGTGCCAATCCTAAGCATGCATGGATTATATGATCTTCTGTCTGGGGTGCCAATCCCAGGCATTCATGGATTATATGATCTTCTGTCTGGGGTGCCAATCCTAAGCATGCATGGATTATATGATCTTCTGTCTGGGGTGCCAATCCCAAGCACGCGTGGATTATTTGTTAGTCCTAAATATGTAGCTGTGAAGTGTATTGTGTTCCGTTCTGAGGTGCTCAGTCATGATTTATTCTGGCCTGTCTATAAAATGGTAATCGTCTTGTGCTGGTGGTATGACTTCATATTGATTTCATGATTCTTTTTATTTGCTGGGATGTCACGGCTACATTAATTTGGTCTTCTGTTTCTCCAGCCTTTGCTAGTTGTTCAGCTCTCTTGTTTCCAAGCACTCCACAGTGAGGTTGTAGACATTGTATGATGTTCTTACGTTGGCTGCCTAGTTCATATAGTAGTGTCTGTAATTTTCTGGGTTGTGGTTCTCATGTGCTAATTTTGAATCTGCAAGTAATACCGCAGGTTGTGAACCATGGTTGGTATTCGGTAATTTCTCTGTTGCTATCTTGAATACCTTGATGTCTGTGTCATAGTTGTAACTACTTTCCTCCGCTCTGTATTGTACGCTGGTCGTACCCCTGGTGTTATATGGGTACTTATAGCTGGTGGATTTTAACCGTAAACAAACCGGCAAGATGCAGCCATCATTAGCGGACTGACCTGTGTGTCACCCTGCGAGAGGACAATGGGGTCCACTTAAACTGTGATTTACTGCCAACCTTGCGATGTATGGCAGAGGGGTCTTTGAGCCTGGGGAATTAAGGCCGCCTAGCTAGTGCAGTCGCTGCGAACTGTGCAGGCTAGAATTTTCTTTTTGCCCCCGACAGAAAAAAAAATACCACACCTTACCGAGGGATCGAACCCGGGTCTTCCGAATGGGAGTCCGGCGTTCTAGCCACTCGGCCAGTCGCTCCTCGTCCTCTTAAACATTAGACAAAATGTTTAAAATGGTCATGTCCTTTTAGTAGTTTTTTCTCCTACAACCATTATTATTAGATTCATTGTGCCAATATTTATACTCCTATTACACCCTACTGGGCGCATACATCTGTCAATCACAAGTGTCCGGACCTGTGTAAAGCTTGTACTACCGTCAGACTCCCCGCCTAACCCGTGCGGATCCCGCGACCGCCGGGAATAGGCCCGCCGGAGATATCGCCGGAGATATTGCTCGTCTGTTGCAAGCAAATCTCCCACCCTCCCACTGTTCGGATCTCGCGACCAGCGAGAATAGGCCCGCCGGAGATATTGCCCGTCTGTTGCGGGCAAATCTCCACCGGCTTGACTGAATAAGTAAAGAAACGTTCCGGGCGCGTATACGACTCTTACCTGTGTGATTTGGCTGAACACCTCTAAGTCAAATTCCAAGGGTTTAGGGTCTGGCCATCGCTCGTCTCCTGCTCGTGGAGGTGAGGTCTCGGAGGTTTGACGCTGAGCCGCCAGCGTCTGCAGCCTACCCTGTCCCAGAAAGTATTGGTTACCCATTCCTCTGGATCAGACAGGTCAAGGCCGAGAGAGGGAACATGTCGTTTGGGCACCACATGTTCTCAGAGGCTCTGCCTAGGCATTATGATGGAATTTTGGCCAAATTCCAGCTCACATACTTTGGTCTGTCAAGACTGCAAGGTGCCACTCAGTACACCCTAGTTCTTCGGCTCACAAAATTTCAGGTCAACAGGGAAATGAGTACTCCACAAAAGCAGTGTCCACCAGTAGGGAAAGTCATGTCCACAAGGTGATCCCAGACCGTCAGCATGGTGTTGAGGTAAAACTATTCACTGTGAGTACACTATGGACATGGAATATTCACACTGTGAGCAGAGATCTTAAATTGGACAATATCAACAAGAAATGAAAATATTAAAACATTAAGATCTTAGAAATGTGTGAGACCAAATGGAGAGGTACAGGAATGGGGACACCTGACAACTGTTCAGTTATCCACCCGGTGTAACAGAACCACCAAAGAGGTGTAGTTATTGTCCACTCAAGGTAAAAGGACCACCAAAGAGCTGTAGTCATTATCCTTTCGAGGTAAGGTGACCACCAAATAGGTGTAGTCATTATTCACTCAGGATAAGCGGACCACCAAACAGATGTAGTCATTGTCCTCTTGAGGTAAGAGGACCACCAAAAAGGTGTAGTCATTATCCACTCAGGATAAGCGGACCACCAAAGAGCTGTATTCATTATCCTCTAGAGAAAAAAAGGACCATCAAAGAGGTGTAGTCATTATCCACTCCAGGTAAGGTGACCACCAAAGAGATGTAGTCATTATCCACTCGGGATAAGAAGACCACCAAAGAGATGTAGTCATTATCCACTCGGAATAAGAAGACCACCAAAGAGACCCAGCCATTATCCACTCAAGGTAAGGTGACCACCAAAGAGGTGTAGTTATTATCCACTCAAGGTAAGAAGACCACCAAAGAGATTTAGTAATTATCCACTCAAGGAAAGAAGACCACCAAATAGATTTAGTAATTATCCACTCAAGGTAAGAAGACCACCAAAGAGATGTAGTAATTATCCACTCAAGGTAAGAAGACCACCAAAGAGATTTAGTCATTATAAACTCAAGGTAAGAAGACCACCAAAGAGATGTAGTAATTATCCACTCAAGGTAAGAAGACCACCAAAGAGATGTAGTAATTATCCACTCAAGGTAAGAAGACCACCAAAGAGATGTAGTAATTATCCACTCATGGTAAGAAGACCATCTAAGAGGTGTAGTCATTATCCACTCATGGTAAAAAGACCATCTAAGAGGTGTAGTCATTTTCCACTCATGGTAAGAAGACCATCTAAGAGGTGTAGTTATTATCCACTCATGGTAAGAAGACCATCTAAGAGGTGTAGTCATTATCCACTCATGGTAAGAAGACCATCTAAGAGGTGTAGTCATTTTCCACTCATGGTAAGAAGACCATCTAAGAGGTGTAGTTATTATCCACTCATGGTAAGAAGACCATCTAAGGGGTGTAGTCGTTATCTGGACGGACTACTGGGTTTGAATTGTTTCCTTCCAATGGATGTGAAAGTTGGAAATCAACGGTAGCTTTAGATAAAAAATTAGATAAATTTTAGAACAAATGTCTTAGAAGACTTCTAAACATCCACTGGACAGACTTCAGAACCAATACGCAAATAAGTCAAGAGACTAAGCAAGATACAGTATCCAATTTTATAAGAAGACGCCGTTGGAACTACATCGGCCATGTACTCAGAATGGACAAGACAAGACTCCCTACCAAGCCCTCATATGGTCACCGGTAGGGAAAAGAAAACGGGGAAGACCAAGAGAGATCCTGCGTAGAACCATCATTAGAGAAGGCTCATTCAATGGCCAAGTAAATATCCAAGATCTACAACAGGTAGCAGCGAACCGCCAAGCATGGAGAGTCAGGACTTCTGCCCATGCGCCGCCTTAGACTCAAGAAGAAAGACTAACTAATGTTTAAAGTAAAGACATTGAATGTTCGCACCCTGAGCACAGGTGGTACATGGCAGAATACCAAACATGGAAAGAAACAACTTAACCATTAACATCTTTGGAATGGGACCAGATACAAAGAAACATCCATGTGATAACTATAACATCAATAACATCAATCTGACAACTATAACATTTATAACATCCATCAGACAACTATAACATTTATAACATCCATCAGACAACTATAACATTTATAACATCCACCTTGCAACTATAATAACATTGATAACATCCATCTGACAACAATAATAATATTTATAACGTCCATCTGACAACTATAATAACATTTATAACATCCATCTGGCAACTATAACATTTATAACATCCACCTTGCAACTATAATAACATTGATAAAATCCATCTGACAACAATAATATTATTTATAACGTCCATCTGACAACTATAATAACATTTATAACATCCACCTTGCAACTATAATAACATTGATAACATCCATCTGACAACAATAATAATATTTATAACGTCCATCTGACAACTATAATAACATTTATAACATCCATCTGACAACTATAACATTTATAACATCCACCTTGCAACTATAATAACATTGATAACATCCATCTGACAACAATAATAATATTTATAACGTCCATCTGACAACTATAATAACATTTATAACATCCACCTTGCAACTATAATAACATTGATAACATCCATCTGACAACAATAATAATATTTATAACGTCCATCTGACAACTATAATAACATTTATAACATCCATCTGACAACTATAACATTTATAACATCCACCTTGCAACTATAATAACATTGATAACATCCATCTGACAACAATAATATTATTTATAACGTCCATCTGACAACTATAATAACATTTATAACATCCATCTGGCAACTATAACATTTATAACATCCATCTGACAACTATAATAACATTTATAATATCCATTTGACAACATTATCAGCATAACCTAGCAGTTACACCAACACGCGCGTTTAATTGATAACTAAGTAGGTCAATATTAGCGAATCAAGAGAGTTATGCGACAGGCACATGCAATGTCTCCAAATCTGTTTGCACACATAATGAAAGTAGCATGAGAAATTATAAGACATTAAAGGAATTGCCACCAACAGCCTTAACAGCAACAATAGCAACCGTATGGATTATTTAACTGTACATAGCGAGCAGGATCTGCGGCATTTCATGGATGATGTTACCGTACACAGCGAGCAGGATCTGCGGTATTTCATGGATGATGTTACCGTACACAGAGAGCAGGATCTGCGGTATTTCATGGATGATGTTACCGTACACAGCGAGCAGGATCTGCGGCATTTTGTGGATGATGTTACCGTACACAGAGAGCAGGATCTGCGGTATTTCATGGATGATGTTACCGTACACAGAGAGCAGGATCTGCGGTATTTCATGGATGATGTTACCGTACACAGAGAGCAGGATCTGCGGCATTTCATGGATGATGTTACCGTACATAGCGAGCAGGATCTGCGGTATTTCATGGATGATGTTACCGTACACAGAGAGCAGGATCTGCGGTATTTCATGGATGATGTTACCGTACACAGAGAGCAGGATCTGCGGTATTTCATGGATGATGTTACCGTACACAGAGAGCAGGATCTGCGGTATTTCATGGATGATGTTACCGTACACAGAGAGCAGGATCTGCGGCATTTCATGGATGATGTTACCGTACATAGCGTGCAGGATCTGCGGCATTTCATGGATGATGTTACCGTACATAGCGAACAGCTCGGAGTAGAATTCGATTGTCAGAGAACAGAAATTTCCGTAGTCGTCAAGAAGAAATACCACAATGTAAAATCCCAGTAAATGGGAAAATCCTTAACCAGGCTGAGTCGGTACACATATCTTGTAACATTCGTAACATCTGAGGAACGACGCTCTGTATACCCCGATGAAGATGTACAGCAGGACATGCATGAGTGGTTACACACGCGACCAAGAAAGTTTTTGTCTATATGGATGAAGCCAAGCACGTTATCGGCTCTGGAGGACGTGCATTGAACGCACTGGTGACTATACATCGAAAAATGGCTCATTTGTTCTTTACTTTTTCAGCATATATTTACCTTACCCCCACCCCCAAATAAGGGTTTTCATTTTAATCCCCCTCGTATTACATCAGTATGTTAAACGTTGGACAAGTAACATCAATAATAAATCAGTATGTTAAATTTTGGAAACGTAACATCAGGAATAAATCAGTATGTTAAACGTTGGACACGTAACATCAATAATAAATCAGTATGTTAAACACTGGACTCTTACATCAATTTTACTTACTTAAGTGTAATTTAGAAATAGTTTAGAATCAACGGAGATGTGATTCCTGGGACGAATATTGCGAAAGCCTATAACTGCAAAAGTAACTAATAACAATTATCTGGAAGAAGCTAAAGAAACTACAACATTATATACAAGTATAAGTAGGAAACCAACAGCAAACTTTGGTCATGTGATCAAAAGAGAGGCATTGGAAAACATCGTGACAATTGGAAAGATTACTGGGGAACAAGGCAGAGGCTGGCCACGAGAAAGGATGCTGGAGGAACTGAGACGGTGACGAGGATTAATATAATCAACAGACTGTTCTTTTTTTTTTTAAATTTTACCTTCGCTTCCTTTGAACCCAAGCGTAGTCTATACACGTGCTACTACTTCTAATGCACTGTACTGATGTTGGGACGTGGGTTAGCGTTTCCTATTACCAGTGTTCGTCGCCATCAGGCGAACCCACTCCGACTTCTGAGGAACTTGTAATTTGTGTCCCTAGTCAAGGACGAAACGTTAACAGTCTAGTCCAACTGACCAGTGTAGGGTTGAACCTGCTAACTAGGTACCAGCACAGTGAATGCTTCAGAGCAAGTGATCTTATCCATTCGGCCACGCTGACCTCCAGCAGAAGAGTTGACCCAGAGCACCGAGGAACGAGATCTGTGGAGAGACATGAACGCCTACGCCGGCTGGCAGAGCACCGAGGAACGAGATCTATGGAGAGACATGAACGCCTACGCCAGCTGGCAGGGCACTTGATGATGACGATGACAGCACAAGCGTACTTCAATCATCTAACGCCATCTGCGGGTTGTATTGGTGTAACAGAGTCAATTGGTAGTCAACGATCCTTCAATGCGCTCTATCCCCTTCATGACATACAAAAGTGGCAATGGCCTCGTAGCCAGTCCGTGGTTTCATGCTATCAGTCCAGGGCTTCTGTTATCTGCTGCTCGCTTTCCTCGAGACAAATTATCGATAACTGTTTCTGGCGAGACACGTGATCAAACAATAACAGCTGCTCGTGTTTTGCTTCTGACATCACATGTAGTTGTGCTTTCCTCCGCAGCGTCTAATGTCTCGGGTTTAGTCGGAGCCACAAACCCTGCTCACAGCCTGGCATTCTGAGATAAGCAGCAAATTCTTTTTTTCAAATTTTCATTTTCTCTTCATTGTTCTAATTTTTTTCATCTTTGCATTGTTCTCATCCCCTTCTTATGCTTTAATGTAGTCACTGTAAGATCTTCTCCGAGATTATATGTTGTCTTTTGTGTATGTATTTGTTTGCTGATGAAGGCTAGTCGCCGCTACGTCCCGTGTTTGTCTTCTGCCTCTCTTCTTCTCCAACTACCCGATGTGACGACATACTCCAGGTTTTCCCTTCTCATGACATGCCTACAGAATGGACTAGCGTTTTCTGATGCCAGTAACCGATTCTCTTTGTGAGTTAACTTCATTCAGGACATCTTCCTTGCTATTTCAATCCGCCCACGTTGTTCTTATCATTCTTCTATTTAACCACACCTCTGTGGCCTTCACAAATGCCTCACTTGTCTGCTAAATAGCCGCCTTTCTTTAAGAGGCAATATTAAAACTGAGAACAAGACTCGACAAAGTCTGGGGGTCAGTGTCCCTGACTTCAAATTAAAACAAATAACATGACTCCGGAAAACAAATGAAATACACAACACACAGTTATGCAAAAAAAGCTTAAGGACAATAAAACAATTATATGTTCATGTATATGCCACAGCGGTAGGCTTCGTTTGTTCATGTATATTGTTTTTAATGATGTCAGCGGTTTTCAATTTGCTTGAGTGCATGACTAGCCTAACCAAACACGTTCTTTGTGCGGCTGAACTGTGAAATAGCTCGTATCGAATCTAACCGTTGGCCGACATGTCGCCTACTTTTTACCCAAGAGAGCTTTGGCAAGGCTTTTCGTGAATTTTGTTTTTGAATATAATTGTGAAAACCGTTAGGAAACTATAAAAATAGCACGCGCATTATGCATACGTGTACTGCACTTTGAAAATTCTGAATAATAACATAAAAGCAACAACGATAAAGTTAAAAACAAAAAGTTAGATGCATGTCCTTTACAGAACGATACAATTCTTCCTGGCATTTATTGGCTAAGCGATTTACTAGGTGATTTAGTTTAGTAGTTTGCCATTACATCCTGAACAGCAGACGCCTCATACCATCGAAAACAATACAAAGCAGCCTGGGCTTCCAGTTCAGGATGATGGATAGGCTGCTAAGCATTTAAGGCCTCTGGGATGTTTTTGCTTGTGGTTGCTAAATGCTTAGGCGTTTCCTTACTTTGGACTAGAAGTAAATGGTTCTGTCTCCCAGCTAATGAGTTAAGAGCGTATATCATCACTTTGAGTTGTGGATTTCATGTGACATGCTTTTACATCTGTCCGCTGTGATATGTATTGTGAACTGTATGTTCATAAAAAAATGGCGGCCGTTCGGTTGTTGAACTAGCTGGCTTTGCCTTATACAGTAATGAGTGTGCAACGGTTGGTTTTCTAGTGACTGCCGATTATATCGACAACGAACTGTAATTTTAGTGGCGGACTGTTGTATTGGCATTATGGCAGCGGCCTTATGCATGTATGCCTGTGCGTGCTGTTGGTTTGACAGGACTGTTGTCTGTTACACTTTTCACATGGGACAATGAAGAGCTTTTTGTGCGATATTCACTGGCATAGGAACGGAGCATTATGAGATCACCCTTGGCCGTGAAGGTGAAATCGTGACTAACGACTAACTAACAGGGCAGTCTGCTGTCAATTCGCACGCAGCTTATTTCAAACCGTAGACTCGGTAGGTCGGAGACTTGTGAAACAACGTATCACTACCCCTTAAGCCAAACCGCCGGCTACTGATAAAGCAGTTTGTATTTTTGAGGTAAATAAAACCAAGCCCGCGCCCGCCGATGGGGCCATTAATCTTTAATGACGGCTCGACAGGGCGCTTGGCCGGAAGGTTGAAAGTCGCTGTATTACACTAAATATTTACTATTTTAAGAAATGGTATTTCATTTCGCAGAATGCTGGTTGTTTAATGACATAGCATCAATTACTCCTCCAAGCCGTGGTCTGTTGTCAATAGCGATGATTGTGTAATCAGTTTTGTCGTAATATTCTCGAAGCAAATTACGAAACGTTGTTGAATTCTTTCGTTAATGGACTACGAGATAGAACAGCGATTCCAAAAAAAGTAAGCACAATGAACGTCTGCGGTTTTAATAGTAAACTTGTATACAAAATTCAAGATTGGTGACTCAGCCATGTGCACATGTGGTTTGGCGTCGCAGACAGCAGAGCACATACTCCAGGATTGCCCAAACTACAACATATCCAGGCGAACCTTCTGGCCTAGAGAGACAACAGTGGAAGATAAACTCTATGGACCGCTGAATGAACTAAAAAAGACTGTTAGATTCATACAAGAGACGACATTGCAGTTGTAGACATGTTTCAGGCGAACGAAAGAAGAAGAAGAAGAATAGTAAAGGCGAAAAACTGATAGAAACAATGGAAGAGAGAAACATTGAACAGGTGGGAATAGCGGACACCAGAATAAAGGGAAAAGGATGCAAGGTAAAGGATACCACAGTTACACGTTTGTCTACTCTGGAGTGGACCAGCAAGAAAGGGCAAGACACGCTGTGGGAATAGTCATTGAACCACGGCTAGCAAGAGGAATACTAGAAAATTAAACATGTATCAGAAAGAATCATAACAGTGAGAATAAAAGAACAAACAATTACAACATATGTACAAAATATACGCACCATATAATAAAACAAAATTGAGCAAGAATGCGATGAATTCTACAAAGACATCCATGATGTGTTAAATAATATAGAGAAGCAGTACATCATCATAGTTGTGGGAGACTTCAATGCAAGACTAGGACATAACAGAGCGGGCTTAGAAACACATCTAGGAGCATTTGGAGACCAACATAATGAAAGAAATGATAATTGAAGTAGACTAATAGAGCTATACAGCCAACACGACTTCAATATAACAAACACATTCTATAAACACAAAGACTCACAAATATACACCTGATATAAATGGAACGATCTGCATACCAAAAGCCAAATTGATTTTATATTAACCAGAAATAACATAAATAGAAATATATTAGATGCAAGGGCAGTGCCCAGCTTAAGTATAAACACAGACCACAACGCAGTTGTTGCCACAATAAGAACAATCAGAAGAAGAAAGCAAAGACCATGAAAATACATGCCATGCGAATCGGTAAACTTAAAAAGACCTCAAAGACGAGGCAGTGAGGAAAAATTATGAGAAAGAACTAGCTGAAATCTTTGTATACAATTACCTATAGAAAGAAAAACAGTGGAAGAAGAATGGGAGATGTTTAAATCAAGCATTTTAATTACTGCAAACATAACATATGGAACCACGAAATAACGTAAAACACGGATAAAGAAAATAACAAATTGGTGGAACGCAGAGGTAAAGAATTCTGTAAAAGACAAAAAGGAAAAATATAAAAAGTGGTTGAAGAGCAAACAGGAATGTGATTACATAGAATATAGAATAGCGAGAAGACATGTAAATAGAATAGTAAACAGAGAAAAATAAAAAGACTGGGAGGAGTATGGAGAAACCCAAAATAAAAACTACAAGGGTGCATCTAGAAACTTTTACAAAAAGAGAACCTTTTGACCCAACTGAAATAATTAACAGCGAAAATGGAGAACCAATAAGTGAACAAAACAAAATCCTTATAAGATGGAAGCAGTACTTCGAACAACTTCTCAACATTTCATCAGATGTCACAGGAATTCAGGAAACCTACACAGATGCCACTGAAGAACTAGAACCAGACATACTAAAAGAAGAAATTATAGAAGCCACCAGATTAGCCCCATTGAACAAATCACCGGGACAAGATGAAATACCACATGAACTATTTAAAGCAGCAAAAGATGTAGGAACAACATGGCTGCATAGACTATTCAACCATGTTTGGGTAGAACAACAGACACCACGAGACTGGAGAAACACCATAATTATCCCAATTTGAAAAGAAAACAAGAAAAAAACAAAGGCAGCAAAAGAGACTGCACACAGTACAGAGGCATTACTCTTTTGAGTCATACTGGGAAAATATTTTGCAAAATTCTTGAGAAAAGATTACAAACTACTATAGAACCCCAGCTAAGCGAAACACAATTTGGATTTAGGACAACAAAGGATGCACAGATGCCATTTTTGCTCTTAGACAACTTATGGAAACATCAATGGAATTTAATGAAACACTCTTCTTAGCCTTTATCGACCAAGAAAAGGCATTTGATAGAGTAAAAAGAAACAAGTTATGGGAAATCCTTAAACAATATGGAGTGATTGTATTGGCACCTTGACGTCTTGACAGACGATAGTTTGTGCTTTAAAAAGGCATAATAACTTTCACCTATGGCGGTAGCGAATGTGACTGATAAGGCCAATTTGCGCTGTATATGTCCGTTCACAGTGGGTGCATGTGAACACGAGGTCATTTCCACCATCATGCACCATCTTACGTCTCACATGCTCAGTGTGTGACTTATCTGCAATCATTTTCTCCTTTGTCTTTATTCCATTTCTGATGTTTGCCCTCCATGCAACATGTTCAGCGGCGACTTGCTCCCAATGTGCATTATCAATGCCTGTATCAATCATGTCCCGCTTGTGTGTGTTGTTTGTCCATCAAGAATGATGAAGACCATTCATTTCATCCAGTGGGGTTGAAGGTATGGAGCCGTGGGTTCTAAGATGGCTGATAAGGCCTATTTTGGCTCGAAATGTTCTTTGACATTGTGGGCAAAGAATGCTTGACGTCTCTGGAGGAGTATTTCCTGCAGTGGTTTTTCTGTCCTGCCTTTTCTTCACAGCTCTTGCAGTCCTGGTTACCTCGCATATGACTGCACTTTTGCGTAATGATGCACGCCACGAATTTCGGTCTCTGGCTGCAGTCTCCCAGGTGTCATGATGAATTCCAAAAGCATTCAGTGAAATTGTCAGTGTCTTTAAAGCGTTTCCTCTGGCCACCTTGGGAGCGTTTACCACAACGCAGTTCGCTGTAAAACATTCGTTTAGGGAGCCTGTGATCTGGCATGCGAGTCAAGTGACCAGCCCAACGAATCTGATTCTTCATCAGTATAGTGTGGATACTGGGCATGGATGCTCTTTCTAGGACTTCAGTGTCTGGAATCTTGTCTTGCCATTTAATCTTCAGTAGCTTCCTTAGGCAGACTGTGTGGAGGTGGTTTAATTTCCTAGCGTGTCGCTGATAAACAGTCCAGGTTTCACAAGCATATATCAGTGTGAATAATACAACTGCTTTGTAGACTTTTAGCTTTGTTTGCAGGCTTATTCCAGTTCTGTCCCATACATTCTTGTACAGTCTGCTAAAGGCCGCACTGGCCTTGGAGATTCTTGCATTCACTTCGTCATCAATTATGGCAGCTTGTGACACAGTGCTGCCAAGATAGGTGAATTTGTCCACAACACTTAGTCTATGATCATTCACTTTGATATTCGGCACAGTGTGATTATTCCCTGGAGCTGGCTGGTACATAACTACAGTCTTCTCCAAGTTGATATTGAGCCCAAAGTTGGCATAGGCATGTGAGAAAGCTGAAACATTATGTTGCATGTCCGCCTCTGAGTTGGCGTATAGAGCGCAATCATCAGCAAACAGGAGCTCTCTGACTTCTTCTTCTTCTTCTTCTTTCGTTCGCTTGAAATATTTCTATATCTGCAATGTCGTCTCTTGCATGAATTGAACTGTTTTTTTTCAGTTCACACAGTGGTCCATAGAGTTTATCTTCCACTGTCGTCTCTCTAGGCCAGAAGGTTTGCCTAGATATGTTATATTTTGGGCAGTCTTGGAGTATGTGCTCTGCTGTCTGCGACGCCAATCCACATGTGCACATGGCTGTTTCACGAATCTTGAATTTTGTATACATGTGGTTGCGTAATCTATTGTGTCCTGTTCTGAGGCGCAGAATAATGACTTGTTCTGGTCTGTCCATAATGTGGTAGTCATCTTGAGCAGGTTTTGGTGGCTTTCTGACTGATTTGATCATTCTTTTCTTTTGGTGGTATGTAAAGGGCACATCAGGCTGTTCCTCTTTGGCTCCTTCCTTAGCCAATTGATCAGCTCTGTCGTTTCCGGGTACTCCACAGTGGGATGGTATCCACTGTATGGTGACTTTATGCTGACTGCTAAGTTCAGAAAGTAGTGTCCTTAGTACTGGCAATTTCCCAGAGAGGAGCGCCTCGAGTACTGATTTTGCATCTGTTAGTAGCACCACAGGTTGTGTACCATTGCTGTTATTTAGTAATTTCTCTGTTGCTATCTTGATTGCCTCAATTTCGGCATCATAGTTATGGCAGTACTTTCATGTCGGTACTCTGGCTGTGTCCCTAATATTATTTGGGTATTCTATGTACACTCCCGCTCCTCCATTTCGAACAGCATTTTGTGCTGACCCATCTGTGTAGACTCGGATCCAGAGGTCCTGTGGGTATTCTTCATCAAGGAAGCTGAGAGTGGCTGTTCTGCGCTGCACACTGTTCTGTTCTTCCTTGTCAAATATTCCTCTCACTTTTGTCTGGATTTGTAACGATAGTCTATGCTCATCTTTCCATGGAGTTCGCTCTGGAATAGTTGTTAGGGGGATACCAACTGTGGGCAGATCAGTGGTTTCTCTGCAGAGTCGTTTGGCCTGGTGGATAAAACTACTTCTTTTCAACCGCCCCATAGCTAGGTTTTCAAATCTGTTCTTCATAGGGTGGCCTGGCAAGCTGAGGAACTTTTCTGCTTGTATTAGCGTTTTCGTATCTCTGCGCTCACTCAGTGCCTGTGTCCTCCCCATCTTCTCCATTTCCACTATAGGGGTTGATCTCATCCCTCCTGTGGTGACTCTAAGTGCTTGATTTTGCACCTTGTCCAGCTCTTGTAGTGTGGTATTTGATGCTGAACACCACGCAGTTGACCCATATTCCAGGTGTGGTCGTATGCTCTGTTGGTAAACTTTGCTAAGTATTTTCGTACTGGCTCCCCATGTGGTTCCACTTAGCTTTCTCAGGATGGCTATTTTCCTTCTGGCTTTTGCTACTGCTTTGTTGATGTGCTTTCTCCATGTCAGCTTGCCATCAAATGTTACTCCAAGGTATGTTGGTTCTTTATCTTCTCTTAGGGGTGTTCCATTTATCTGGATGATCCCTGCCTTTTGTTTTGGAGAGAGGGTAAATAGGGTGGTGCTGCACTTGTCAGTGTTTATGCTGACACACCATCTATTTGCCCATGCAGCAAATGTATCTACAGCTCTTTGTAGCAATCTGGTGGCCACTGATGCATATTCATTTGTGCTCCATAGAACCAGGTCATCGGCGTACATTGCCGCTTTAATTCCATGCGGTAGGTGAGCAACAAGATCATTGATGAAGATTAGAAAAAGTGTGGGGGACAAGACTCCGCCCTGGGGGACACCGTGACGCAGTAGTACTTTCTTGCTCTTGAGTCCGTCTATCTGTACTCGGGCTCTTCTGTTGTGCAAGTATGCTTTCACCCATTTGTACATTCTTCCATTGACTTTGCAGTTTCTCAGTTTCTTCATCAGACCTTCTTTCCAGACTTTGTCAAAGGCTTTCTTCAGATCTATCCATGCCGCGAGCACCAGCTTCTTCTCTTGGAATGCATCCTCAATTTCTTGAGAGAGGTAGGTTGTCTGATCTTCCTTAGAGTAGCACTGCCTAAAGCCAGCCTGCTGTGGCACAAGGATGTTTTTACTTTCAATGTACCACTGCAGTCTGTGATTGATGATGCGCTCCAGTGTTTTGCAGAGACAGCTGGTGAGGCTAATTGGTCTGTAGCTAGAGGCAATGGAACCATCTTTCCCTGATTTTAGGAGGGGTATCATGATTGCTTCTCTCCAGGCTTGTGGAACACTGCCTAAGGTCCAGCTGTTATTGAAGATCTGCAACAGCTTTGTTTTGGCCTCTGTTCCTAGGTTCCTGATCATTTCATTGGAGATACCATCAGCTCCTGGTGACTTTCTCATTTTCAGTTTTGATATGGCTAGCTCCAGTTCGCTGATTGTGATGGGTGCCTCCAGAACCTCATGTACTATTTCCTTCTGTCCTGTATGTTGTCGTTTCTCTCGAATCTCTTGTTGTTTCTCTGGACTAATTTTGATATTGCTATCTTGTGCGAACGAGTCCGCAAAATGGTCAGCTGCTTGCTTTCTTGTTAAGATTTTTCCATCTTTATGTAGTGCAATTTTTGAGTTTCTCCCTGTGCCCTCGTCATTAAGCTGTTTTATTAGCTTCCACAATTTCCTTGTGTCTCTTTCAAAGTTCAGAGACTCTGTTTTCTCCTGCCAGCTTTTCCGTCTAGCCTGCAGCTTGGCCCTTTGAAATTTGGCTTTTGCATGCTGGAATTTATTGTGGTGCTCTTGGCTGGGTGTGGCCTCTGCTTGCTTTCTACACACTTCAAAATCATTATGCAACTGTTCCAGTTCACTACTCCAGTAGGGTTTATATTGTTTACGGGCTCCTCTTGGTACTGTTTCTCGCGCTGCCTGTAGTATGCATTTCCCAAACTCTTCAACTGCTTTATTTATGTCTTTCTCAGTGTTCAGGTTTCTAACCAGTATGCTGGTGCGATGCTTGTACATTGCCCAGTCTGCTTTCTTGTAGTTCCACCTCGAGAGGGTGCTGCTTTCACTTACAAGCTCATTTTCTACGGTTAGAAAGACTGGCCGATGGTCACTGCCACCAAGTTGTTTCCCAACAGTTCGTGTAATGTTCCACTCCAGGTCTGGTGAATGAAAAGCCAGGTCAGGTGTAGTTGTAGAGTGCCATGATCTCGAGTGGAAAGTATGTGGGTCGGATGGCTTGTTAATCAACATGAATCTATTCTCATCCTGCCAGTCTTCCAGTCTCTCTCCTCTCTGGTCCATGTGATCATAGCCCCAGCTCTGCGAGTGGCTGTTGAAATCGCCACACACAATCATTTTTTCTTTTAGTGGTAGAGTGTTCAGTGCCTGTGGGCGGTCACTTGGACAGTAGTAATTGATCAGATGTAGATCTGTATTACCTGTCTTAAGTTTAAGTGTCTGATACTCAGCCCCTTCCATGTAGACTTTGATTTGGGAAGCCATGATGTTGTTTCTTACAAGGGTCAGTATCCCACCTTTTCGCCTGTTCTTTCGGTCAGATCGGTAACACTGGTAGCCTCTGATTTTGAAGGCTATATTTTCATTGAGGTGAGTTTCTTGCAAGCAACATATGCTTACTTTTTCTTGGTCCAAGATTTTTTCGAATTCTATTTTTTTGTTGCTGACTCCCTCCGCATTCCAGTGCATTATTTTAAGTCTTCGTTTAGTATGGCCAGTCGTCCTATTCTCATGTCCCCTGGCTCCACAGGACATCTGAGAAGGACCTCCAGTAGTTGGGGTTGGACCCTTTCGAGACATAGGGCCCGGCACTGCACCTGCCTGGGGGTCCAAAGCAGGGCGAGCACCATAACGATTAGCAGTAGTCGACATATTCCATTTTGCGTGATTGCGTGGCATCCTGATTTCTGTGGTGCGCCTCTTGGCTGGTTGCCTCCGTCTTCAGCACCTTTCTTTGCTAGAGCAGACTGTGGTCTCACTCGAGTGTAGATGTGTACGCGCGCACACACCTGTCTGCGCATGCATGTACGTGCATACACATCTAGAGCATACTGGTTATTTTCCGGCGCCAGAGACTCGCCGTCGCCCCTTCTCCTGTTAGTTTAAACAGGTCCGCCACGTGAAGGCCAGGAGTTGGACTTTTGCTGCATAGGTTATGTATTCACGAGCCATTGAGGTATTTGAGCAATGTTGGGCGCTCACCCCAACACCGCGCCTCGGCTACATACAGCAACATTTGGAACCCGAGCTCTCTGACGGTGTCGCTGTTAATTTTGGTTTTAGCTTTCAGCCTTCTGAGATTGAATAAATTTCCATCCATAGGTAGTTGATGTCTATTCCAATGTCGTCGTTCTCGAAGGCATTCATCAACATGGCTAAAAACATGAGGCTGAACAGTGTTGGTGCCAGGACACATCCTTGCTTCACTCCATTGGTGACAGGAAATGGTTCAGACAGTTCACCATTTTCCTGTACTCTTGCTTGCATGCCGTCATGAAATGGCCGCACTATTTGGACAAACTTTCGTGGACAGCCATATTTTGCCATAATCTTCCACACTCCTTCTCTGCTGACTGTATCAAAAGCCTTGGTAAGGTGAATGAAAGTGGAGAACATTTCGCAGTTCTGTTCCTGACATTTCTCTTGCAGCTGCCTTGCAGCGAAAATCATGTCAACAGTTCCACGTTCTTTTCTGAAGCCACATTGACTCTCAGGAAGAAGACCTTGATCGAGATGGACTGTGAGGCGATTGAGAAGAATTATGGCGAGTATCTTCCCTGCAATTGAAAGCAAGGAAATGCCTCGGTGGTTGTCACAGGATTGGCGGATTCCTTTACGTTTGTAAAGGTGAACTATTGACGCGTCCTTGAAATCTTGTGGCATGGTCTCGTTCACCCATATGTTTGTAAAGACTTGGTGAAGCTGCTCTGTTAGGACCGGCCCACCTGCCTTGTATATCTCTGCTGGGATGGAGTCAGGACCAGGTGCCTTGCCGCTGGAGAGTTGCTGGATGGCTTTGTTTACTTCCACTATGGTTGGCAGGTCATCAAGTGTCTCATTGGTGGGAACTTGAGGAAGGCAGTTGATGGTTTCATCATCGAAGAAGGAAGTTGCATTTAAGATTTTGCTGAAATGCTCTGCCCAGCGTTGAAGGATTTCTTTCTTATCGGTGACCAATGTTCCCCCATCTGCACTGAGGAGGGGAACTATGCCTGGTGATGTAGGACGATAGACCGCTTTCAGTGAGTCGTAGAAGTTTTTCATATCATGTCTGTCAGCAAAGCCCTGAATTTCATCAGCTTTGCTGCTCAGCCAGGAGTCCCGCATGTGCCGAAGTTTCTGCTGCACTACTCTCTGAATGTTCTTGAAAGCATCTTTTTTTATGTTGACTTTGGGTCATTCAAATGTGCCTTGAGGAGAAGATGTTTCTCGGCCAGCAATTGGTTGATGTCTTCGGAATTTTCATCAAACCAGCCTTTATGCTTTCGGGGGGGGGGGGGGGGGGGGGGGGGGCTGGATCCAGGATTTCCATGGCAGTGTTGTAAATTATGTCCTTTAGGGCTCTCCATTCTGTTTCTGTATCCTGTTTAGCTGCAGCATTGGGCTTGAGGCGGTCTTCCAGCATATTTTCAAACGACTGCTGCATTTTCTTGCTGTTTAGGCGGGTGATATTTAGCTTTTTTTGCATTTTCACCCCTTGAGGACGCCGTGGTGGCCTGATGTGAATGTTTATTTTCGAGACAATGAGACGATGGTCTGTCCAACATTCGGCACCACACATGGATTTTGTCACTCGAACGTCTTGTCTGTCACTCCTCCTGACGATGACATAGTCAATGAGGTGCCAGTGTTTCGAGCAAGGGTGCATCCACGATGTCCTATTTCTCATGGGGAGACGGAAAATTGTGTTCGTAATTAGGAGATCATGTTCGGCACATGTCTGAAGGAGGCGGAGTCCATTGCTGTTACAATTTCCGACTTCATGTTTTCCAATAATGCCACTCCAAGAGGTGGTGTCCGTGCCTACTCTGGCATTGAAATCCCCAAGGAGAATAAGTTTGTCTCCTTTGGGAACAGATGTTAATACATTGTGCAGGTCCTCATAGAACTTGTTCTTGACATCATCTTCGTTGGTCATAGTTGGTGCGTAGACACTCACAATAGTTGCATGCTTCCTTCCATTCAGCAGGGGCAACTTCATGGTCATGAGCCTGTCGTGTATAGCCTTTGGAAATCCAGCTAATTTGCCGACCAGGGCCGACTTAATGGCAAATCCCACACCGGATTGGCGTCTTTCCTCGCTTTTCCTTCCACTCCAGAAAAATGTGTAGCCGGCACCTATTTCACAGATTTGGCCTTCTTCTGCAAGTCGTGTCTCGCTCAAGGCTGCAATGTCGATGTTGTTCCTGCCCAGCTCTCTCCCAATCAGTGATGTTCGTCTCTCTGGACCCGACGCGCCGTCTCTGTCAAGTAGGGTGCGTACATTCCAAGTTCCAATTGTTAAGGGAATATGGTTTACTCTTTTAGCTTTGCTTGTTTTATTTTTGTTTGTATGTCCCGCTTACACACATCTTTGTATCGTAGTAGAGGCCGACCCTGAGATCTCTTACCCATCTGTAATTCACCAAAAAAGATGTCCTTTGGTATTCTACCATCATCATTATCCTCCTAAGATGTCCTATCCATCTAAGTCTACGAAGACTGAGCATGGAATAAACCGTCACACAACATGATCTTTCCAATAATTCAGTATTTGTGATTTTGTCTTGCCACTTAATACAAAGAATTCTTCGCAGACACCGCATATGAAAGCTGTTTAAACGTTTCTCTTGGTGTGAGTATGTTGTAAAGGTTTCACTGCCATAAAGAAGAGTACTAAGGACACAGGCATGATAGACAAGGACTTTTGTTTTGGCAGTAAGCTTCCTGTTCTCCCAGACTCTTTTTCTTAACCTGTTCATTGTTGTTGCTGCCTTACCAATCCGGATGTTGATTTCCTGATCTAGGGATAATTTGCTATTTACCACTGATCCTAGATATGTATGGAGTGATTACACATCTAACAAACCTGTGTAGAAGCTTATACAACAATAGTGAATGCATAGTGAGAGCAACTGGAGGACACTAGGAACCCTTCACCATAAGATCCGGAGTACGACAAGGTTGTATACGAGCCTAGCAAAGACCATCACCAAGGACACGGAGGCCACAGATGCAAGAGACGCGGCCGAGGCGTACATAGAAGAAATCAGTAAGGACAACCTTATAATATACACAGACGGGTCTAAGAACGAACAGGGAGAGGAGAGGGCAGGAGTAATGGTTCCAGACTGGAAACTGAAGAAACAGTTCAGACTAACAGACCAGACAGCAGTATGCACGGCCGAACTGGTAGCCATACTGAAAGGGCTAGAGATTGCAGTCGAAAAACCACCGCTGAGACTATGTATATTAATAGACTCCCTGTTCTCAGTACAAACGCTCGGGAACTTCGCTAGAGGAAACAGACCCGACATAAAAGGGGAGATATTAGTGACAGCCACCAACCTCAGATACATGGGATGTCAAGTCACCGTCGGATGAATACCAGCTCACAGGGGTATCCAGGGAAACGAACAAGCAGACAGAGCGGCGAAACGAGGACAAACCAGCAGTAATAAAATCAGCACAGGCCTAGGAAAAGTAGAAGGAAAGAGTATCATCAAAAACTGCATACTCCAGGAATGGAGGAAACAGTGGCGAGACAGCGCTAGAGACCGACATGCAAACCAAGTACTGGGTGAACACAGCTACAAACCACGAGCCAAGACCAACGTGAAAGCACCGGCAAACAGACAGCTGTGGAAAGTCAGACTAGGTAACTGGAAAGACGCAAGAGAAAATCCATTCTGCAGGGCATGCCTAGAAATCAACACCATTGGACATTACCTACTGACATGCAGCGAGTACAATAATGGACGAATGGATCTAAGAGATTACTTCGCCAAAACTAAGACCCCAATGACAATGAGGGAGTGCTTTCACACAAAAAGCAACCCAGAAATACAGCGGCTGGTCAGACAGTTCATAAGCAGAACAGGGAAGCCCAGGTAACCCCTCTACCTTGTATATATATATATATATATATATATATATATATATATATATATAAAAGGATGTATGTATGTGGGTGGGTGGGGATGTGTTTGATGCGTTCGATAACGGTCCATCCGATTGAGATGAAATTTTCTACATGTATTCTTTTCATTCCCGTGCAGGCAACTGTCATAGTTTGTTTTTTTTTCCAGCTATTTACTTACTAAAATTTAATATTTAAATTTATAATTTCTATATAGCAAGGGGACTTAACAAAAGAAAAGTTATTTCAAGGGGCATAACTGTTAATATCATTGCTATATACTTTATATATAGATTTTTGCATTGTTTTCAAAGATTTATAAACTCTTTGTCTATAGTTATTTACAGGCATATGAGTTATAATAAATAATGATATAATCTTTAAGGCATTTTCAAAGTTTTCATAAAAATAATGCATTTATTTAAATAGTGAAAATTTTCTAACTCACCGTTTTATTTTTCTTCAACAGCACATTAATTTTTTTTAACATTCTCATTTGTATGGCGCGTTACACCCACGTTAAACATTTCCTCAACGAGTTACTTTTCATGCATTTTAATGCTTATTGTTATTTTGTTGTCACATAATTGCTTCACAAGAGATGTTGAATGAAAGAATGTATGAGAGGAAATAGAGAAGAAGGGCATAATGTAGGACGGGCCTGCGAAGAATTTCGTTCGTTTAAAAAAAGAGTAATTTTTTGTGAGAGAAAGTTAGTTGCATATCGTTTGCAGTACTCTGCAGTCAACCCACTGCCCACCATTTATTGGCTGTTCGTGATATCTTGGTAAGTTTACTTTAGATACATCTCTTCCAATTATATTTTCTACTATCAATCTATCTATTCTTCTATTCTATCTATATTTTTAACGGGAACGGGCCGAACATAGATAGACAGACAGACAGACAGACAGACAGACAGACAGACAGACAGACAGACAGACAGACAGACAGACAGACAGACAGACAGACAGACAGACAGACAGACAGACGGGAACGGGAGCTTATATGACTACTTATATGAATTAAATGAGATGCTCCCCACCAGGGCCTGGGTGAAGTCAGGCCGGGTCGGACAGACAGATAGACAGATAGACAGACAGACAGACAGACAGATAGTCGGGAACGGGAGCTTATATGACTACTTATACGAATTAAATGAGATGCTCCCCACCAGGACTGGGCGAAGCCGGGCCGGGTCAGACAGACAGACAGACAGACAAGCAGACAGACAAGCAGACAGACAGACAAGCAGACAGACAGAAATTGGGGGCCCTGGCTGCCCTGAGTGGGACAGTTGAGTGTGGCAGGGTGAGTGGCAGGACTGTGAGTTGGCTCCTCCGGGAGAGCTCCTGAACGGGGCTGACAGGGAGATCGGGTCGTCTTGTTGTGGCACCAACCAATACACCGATGGCGAAAACAAGAAAGTGAACTTAGAGGAATACGGGCATCTGACCGGGGGGGGGGGGGGGGGACAACTTGAGTGCACTTGAATTCTCTGCCTTTGAATGCATCGAGTCCTTATAAGGACTGAGCATGACCGGGACCAGCCCCGGTGAGGACAACACAAGGAACATCAAGCACGTAGTAGACCCGACCAAGGACCGGTCTTTACCAAGATCAGCATAAGACAGAAAGAAAATAACCAGATAGCACAAAATAACTTAACCCGACGAACAGAGCAGAACCAATAAAACCAGTAGGAATTAGGACTAACAGTCCAAACAACCACGGATCTCAACAATAACCACCGCTGAGGAAGCAGGTTAGACGAGACCGAATTTGGAATTAATTTTTTTTTTTTTTTTTTTTTTTTTTGGGGGGGGGGGGGGAATTGGAATTGGAATTGGGATTGGTTGCATCCTGTCCCCTCTCTTGTTCATGCCTATATAGACAACATATGTAAAGAAATCAGCCAAACAGAGACTGCAAGAACACCACATGACGAGAACACAGAAGAAGAACCATCTGCAAATCTAACCATTAGAGAACTCATGTTTGCAGACGACCTAGCACTAATAGCAAAATCAGGAGCTGAATTACAAGACAACATTAATAGACCAAACGAAATGTGTAGGAATATAACATGAAAATTAGCACAAATACAACAGAGGTTAAGACTATAACTAGAGAGGAAAAAAACACAATTCACCTAAATGAACATCCCTGAATCAAGTAAAGAGTTTCAAGTACCTAGGAAGTATTCTTTTTTTTTTTTTTTTTTTTTACAAAGCTGTCATTTACTGCCAATATAGCACCTTGCGGTGTATGGCGGGGGGAAGGGTGTCTTGATCCTGAGGAATTAAGGCCGTCTGGCTTGTGCAATCGCCGCAAATTGTACAGGTTAGGGTTTTCTTTTTACACCGTCAGAAAAATAAATCCACCTTAACGAGGATTCGAAGCCGGGTCTCCCGAAGGAGAATCCGGCAATCTAGCCACTCGGCCAGCCGCTCCTCCCTAGGAAGTATATCATCAAATGGCAATAAGGCAAACCAAATCATTATATAAATGGCACCAATGCTAAAGAACAAACATGTATCAATAGTTACAAACAAAGCACTTTACAACACAATCTTCCCACCAACTCTATGCTACCAATGCCAAACCTGGACAATGACAGAAAAAGAGAAAAGAAAAATCACAACAACAAAATTGATATTCCTAAGAAGAATATTCAATGTATCAAGAAGAGATAAGATCAGAAATGAAGAAATCAGGCTACAGTGGGGGTTATAGCAGCGCTAGATTTTATTAGAAGGCAGCAAGTAAAATGGCTTGGCTATGCAAGTAGGTTACCAACTAACAGTATACAACAACAAGCAATGATGTACAAACCAGATGGGAGCAGAGAAAGAGGCCTATCACGTAAACGATGGACGGAGGGAATAGCAGAGTCCATGGGAATAATATTGATAAATGTAGCCCATAAGCGAGCACTGTCCCGCTGTTTATACCTCGACACAGCAAGGTACAAGAGGAACATGATGAGATTAGATGCTTGTTGTGTGATTAGATAATCCATATTTGTATACTTTAATCACAAATTATTGTATATTTTAATCATGATTTCTTGAGCTTTTCTCTGAATGTGGACACCTATTAACTATATTTATACCAAACCATTTGTTCGAGCTATTAATGTTTATAATGTGTTTTGCTGTTGTACAAACGAAGCGAAAATATTTGTTTTTTTTTTAAAGAACAAACTGTGATGTAGATTCCAGCTAGTAAGAGCATTAGCGTACATTGTGATGTGTCATCGTCTGCAGAGGTGTGTTGTTAAATAGGTGGAGACCGCGTGCTCTTAGAATTGGAACAGACGACATCAGTTTGACCACACCATATATCGACGGGTACCTTCTACCGGAGGCGGACTGACCACGAGGGGAAGTCAATAAGTAAGTCACAAATGGCTGTAGAAAAATAACTAAATATGATAACAATTTAAAACCAGTTTATTTTTATACATACTTTGTCCCTTTATTTCTCAACATAATTTCCACCAACATTGATGCACTTATCCTATCGTTTTATTAGTCCTCCAAAACCGGCTGCATGGAACTGCATGCTCTGTTTTCTAAACCATGTTTTCACTTCACATTCAACTTCGGCGTCATTCGCGAAATGTCTCCCGCCAAGGTGGGTCTTCAGTGTTTATGCTGACAAATGTTTGTTCCGTAAAGCGGTGCATAGCTTTGTAGAAAACGTTACGAGGGAGAGTCAATAAGAAAGTCACATAGTTCTGTGGGATGGCAGGTAAATGAGAACAGGGCACGCTTTTCTATGCAGCGGGTTTGGAAGGACTGATAAAACTATGGGATAAGTGCATAAATTTTGGTGGAAATTATGTTGAGAATTAAAGGGACAATGTATGTATAAAAATAAACTGGTTTTAAGTTGTTATCATATTTAGTTATTTTTCTACAGCCATTTGTGGCTTACTTATTAACTTACCCTCTTATATAACTAATTGACATCACAGGATCTGATGAGCGAAGTATATCAAATGTGTACTACAAAAATAGGGGATTAAAAGGCAAGAGTCTCAACTTCATTACACCAGGTTTTATCCTGTATAGTTTCGTCTCATCCTCGGGGCGGCCTGTCGAAAACCTCGCAAAAGGCACAAACTCCCTAGCTCTTGCGACGATCCCCGGGAGTCTCTGAGAAAATTACACTGGTGAACTGAATGTCGTAGCCCGGAATCGAACCCACACCTTTCTGAGCGCGAGGCAGGCGGCGTAACCACTTCACCGCAGAAACTTGTACGTATACCACAGAGACTCAGCACACACATTCTATCTGACTGATGACTGAATGTACTATGCATTCTATCTGACTGATGACTGAATGTACTATACATTCTATCTGACTGATGACTGAATGTACTATACATGAAATCTGACTGATGAATGAATGTACTATACATGAAATCTGACTGATGACTGAATGTCCTAAACATGAAATCTGACTGATGACTTAATGTACTATACATACAATATGACTGATGACTGAATGTACTATACATGAAATCTGACTGATGACTGAATGTACTATACATGAAATCTGACTGGTGACTGAATGTACTATACATTATGTCTGACTGATGACTGAATGTACTATACATTATATCTGACTGATGATTATATATACTATACATGATATCTGACTTATGACTGAATATAATATACATCATATCTGACTGATGAGTGAATATACCATACATTATTTCTGACTGATGACTGAATATACTATGCATTATATCTGACTGATGGTTGAAAATACTATACATTATATCTGACTGTTTAATAAATATAATATACAGTATATCTGACTCATGACTGGATATTTTTTTTTTTTTTTTTGCAAATCCCTTACAGGACGTTGCAGTAAACATCAGCATTTTTCAGCTTCTGTTGATGTACTGGGCAAACTTACGCTCAGTAGTTTGCCATTGCTTTCTGAGCGACCGTCTCACATACCCCTAAGTTACCAACGCGGCGAGAACCGCTACTGATTCTAGCGCAGATTACGTTACTCACGAGAATATACGGGATTGCGGAGAAAGACGTTAACTCCTAGGCCAGGGAGACCGGCATGACTGGATATACTATACATTATATCTGTCTGATGAATGAATATACTAAACATTATGTTCGGCTGATAAATGAATATACTATACTTAATGTCTGAGTGATGACTGATTGTAGGATGTATAACATATCTGACTGGTATTGGTATACATAAGATATGCTATATAAAATGAAGAAACGACATCACTACGGCAACAAGCACCTCATTATAATGCTTGTCCCTGCATCTGTGTAATTCTTAGAAAACGGGCTACTGTAGGGACATCTTATATTGTCATTGTTTCGGCATTCTTCGTTGTCTATTTGTCGGTGCTTCCACTGTGACCGTCTTGGCAAGCTTGAATTTCTGCTATATTCTAACAGTGCCAGGTAACAATGCAAACAGAGAGGTAGAAGACATCAGTTATCGTATATGTCAATATAAAAGCGAAAAAGCAGCATTTATGAATGAAATCGATGTCAAAGTAAGCCCATTGTTGTAATTCCTCACCATGACACATGTCAATTCTTAAATGAGTTTTCCACCGTGTGCTAAATACGTACCAGTGGCAATCTCTCACGCGCACTCAACTCGTGATTTCTAAAAAGCTGCACACAAATCCAGGACACAGCAAACACAATTTAATCTCGCCACATCGATGTAATCAGCTGGCCTTGCTCGGCAATCAAGAGGTTGTCAACCAGGAGCTCGCAGATATCAACAAGAAAGCAACAAATCAAAAATATATGGGAATTAGGAAATTATCTGGGACGTGAAAACTTGATGTATTTTTGGGAATAGAAATGGCAATGGGGCTGTGAGAGTTATGAGGTACAATTGGTGTTCATAACTTATTGGCGTAATTGTCGTGTTGCTAGTTCAGTGTTATCCACTGTCCTCTTCGTGCCCATTGTGTTGTTGCTATTTTCCACATTTTACAGGCATAATTGTTGATTCGTGTCGTATTGCTAGTTCAATGTTATCTAAAATGTCCTCTTCATGTCCATTGTTTTGTTTCTATTTTCCATATCTTATAGGCATAATTGTTGATTCGAGTCGTGGTATTACTATTAGTTACACGTTATCTACTGTCCTCTTCATGTCCTTTGTTTTGTTTCCATTTTCCTCATCTTATAGGCGTGATTGTTGATTCGTGTCGTGTTGCTAGTTCAAGGTCCTCTTCATGTCCATTGTTTTCTTTCTATCTATATCTATAAAACAGAGTGTATGTATGTGGGTGATTGGATATGTATTGGATGCGTTCGATAACGGTACATCCGATTGAGATGAAATTTTCTACAGGTCTTCCTTTCATTCCTGTGCAACCGACTGTAATAGTTTCTTAGTGTAAAATCAGCTACTTACTTAATATAATTTAATATTTCATTTTTCATTATAATTTCTATATAGCAAGGGGACTTAACTCCAGAAAAGTTATTTCAAGGGGCATAACTTTTAATAACATTTTTATATACTTTATAGTCATATTGTTGTATGGTTTTCAAAGATTTATAAACTCTTTGCCTATAGTTATTTACAGGCATATGAGTTATAATAAATAATGATATAATCTTTAAGGCATTTTCAAAGTTTTCATAAAAATAATGCATAATGCATAACATTGTAACTCATCTTTTTATGCTTAAAGAAGTTATCTACAGTCATGTAGGTGATTAAAACCAGTTTTCATTAAAAATAATGGATGGTGTGTGGAAGGACATTCTTTTAAGTTACTGTGTGAATTTAATGAGACGCTCTCCGCCAGGAGCTGAGCGAAGCCACGCCGGGTCAGACAGACAGACAGACAGACAGACAGACAGACAGACAGACAGACAGACAGATAGTCGGGAACGGGAGCTTATATGACTACTTATATGAATTAAATGAGATGCTCCCCACCAGGGACTGGGTGAAGCCGGGCCGGCACAGACAGACAGACAGACAGACATATAGTCGGGAACGGGAGCTTATATGACTACGTATATGAATTAAATTAGATGCTCCCCACCAGGGACTGGGTGAAGCCGGGCTGGGTCAGACAGACAGACAGATAGACAGACAGACATATAGTCGGGAACGGGAGCTTATATGACTACGTATATGAATTAAATGAGATGCTCCCCACCAGGGACTGGGTGAAGCCGGGCCGGGTCAGACAGGCAGACAGATAGACAGACAGACAGACAGACAGACAGACAGACAGACAGACAGACAGACAGACAGACAGACAGACAGACAGACAGACAGACAGACAGATAGTCGGGAACGGGAGCTTATATGACTACTTATATGAATTAAATTAGATGCTCCCCACCAGGAACTGGGTGAAGCCGGGCCGGGTCAGCCAGACAGACAGACAGACAGACAAACAAGCAGACAGACAGACAGACAGACAGACTGATAGATAGATAGATAGATAGATAGATAGATAGATAGATAGATAGATAGATAGATAGATAGATAGATAGATAGATAGATAGATAGATAGATAGATAGATAGATAGATAGATAGATAGATAGATAGATCACCGCCAGGGCCTGTGCGAAGCCGGGCCGGGTCAGCTAGTATTTCATATTTTATAGGCATAATTGTTGATTCGTGTCTCGTTATTAGTTCAATGTCCTCTTCAAATCCGATGTTTTGTTTCTATTTTCCACATATTCCACTGTCGAGTGCTTCACTCCATGTTCCTAGTTCATTATTTTTGGGAATTGTCTGGGAAGGAGTGGCGACTAGCAAGGGAACTTTCATCCCCACCTCATATGACGTGACCTAAAATATCTGCTATGGGACCACTTTTACCTTCGTGGAATGTTTATCTAGAATACCATCTTCATCGACATCTTTCACTGGTCTATGTTTCATGGGGTGTTCCCAGTCCATTATAGATTCAGATGAGTTTCAAAGCCAAGAGGATCGGCTTCTTTGCACCGTATGTTATCCCATATATCTCGGTGTCTTTACGCAGGGCGGCCTAACGAAAATGTCGAACAAAGCACGAACTCCATAGCTCCAGCGACGATCCCCAGGAGTCTCCGAGAAAACTGCACTCGAGAACCAAACGACGTAGTCCGGAATCGAATCCACAACCTTCGGAGAGCGAGGCAGTCGGTTTAACCACATGGCTACGAAGACTCGCTGTCTTCAGATGAAAGATGCGTGGCCGAGACTGAGGGCAGAACAGACCACACAAAAGTTGACAAGTTAATTATTTTATCAGCCACTTCCATTGCATGTGGGGGGGAGGGGGGGGGGGAGATTATTGAAATGTTCTACAGAACCTGTTCTGACAAGAGGCGGTCAATCTCGCAATGTGAATTAACACATTAGCAGGTAATTGGGGCG
>OY992876.1:114059919-114069919 GCA_963921405.1 Cepaea hortensis
ATACCATTTTGCAGTCTGCCTTAGTCGCTATAAATCAGGCACTGATCGTATGCAAATAGAAGTTCATTTATTGCATGTGGATGATATAAACAGGAAGCTATATGATGCCCTAAATATTGATGGTCATGACGTACCAGAGATTCGATATGCTGATTATACAGTATTGCTATCCACAACACAGAATGGCATAGAAAATCAAATAGCCTCAACCCAATTGAATAGGGAAAATCACAACTTATATCTTAACATAGCAAAAACAAAGATAATGCATACTGATAAAACTACTATGGAGAAAGAAATATATGTTAATGAGGAAAATTGGAGGTGGTGGCAAATTTTGAATATCTTGGGTCATTGATTACCAACAACGGTGACACAATGAAAGAAATTAAACGACGACTATCAATTGCTCTTCAAAGACTAAAACAACTGAATAAATTATGGAGTGGGACAGACAGAACTACAAAAATTAGATTTTTAAGACCATGCATCTTTCCCATTGCAACAAACGCCTGTGAGACCTGGACACTTACTAAACAAGCTGAACAGCGCATAATTGCCGTTGAAAATAAATGTTATAGGCGAGTTCTAAGAATATCTTGGGTAAAGAAAAGAACAAATGTATCCATACTTCAAGAGCTGAATATTGAAGAAGGCTGGCTATTAAAGACGATAAAACAACGAAAATTTTAATATTTTGGTCACTTGAAAAGTCACAAAAGTTTGGAAAGAACAATAATGGAGGGGTATATGCCTGGGAAGAGAGGAAGAGGAAGGCTAAAGAGAAGACGGGTGTAGGATGTGACGGATGATCTCCAGATGGGTGTATCGGACGCGGGACATTTTGCTTATGATCGAGAGGTTTTCCGAAAGGTTGTTATGAGCGTGGTTCTACAAAGGACATGCTACTGAATGAATGAATGAATGAATGAATGAATGAATGAATGAATGAATGCTGCATTCAAGAAAAACAAACAAAATCCACCTCGTTCAACATGCTTCTTCAATGTCGGTTATAATTGAGATCCTCTTTTTTTAATGTGGTGAGTTGTGACCTTCTTTCTATTTTAGCTCTGTTTCGAGTTAGTCGTAAACATGACTGGTTATATTATTTCAATCTGTGTTTGTCGGGAACGTTTGGGTCTTATGGAGCTCACGCTGTTCGGCATTTTCTTTACTGCGTTGAGTTCATTCTGTAGAGGACCTACCAGATTCAGTAGCCTGAGAGTTGTTCCTTGCTTTCTCTACAAGGAATGGTCTCGAGTAAGCAAAGAGCAACTAGGATGCTACAGAATCTGTTAGGTACTCTCAGGACCGGTCTTCATCAGAAATATTGGTGGGGGTGAGGAGGAGAGATTTTTCTTATAGTCCATGCCGTGTGGCGTTGGTGATAATGTCTGTTCACACTCTCTGTCTGGTGTGCTGCCAATCTTCTTATAGTCCATGCCGTGTGGCGTTGGTGACAATGACTGTTCACACCCTTTATCTGGTGTGCTGCCACTCATTTCTGATACTGATACTCCACCATGCCATGATGTTCAAACTGTCTGGTATCTTCTCTCTTGGTCTCCCCCGCCTCTCAAAATTGGCGCCTTAGATCTGGCAATATACCAGGTTAGGGATTCAACACCACAAAGGTATACGCCCATTGAAGTGTGACAAATGTAGTTTAGCAATTATTTATGTAATGTATTTCCATATAATGGGTTTCCTTTGCAATAATGTTCCTTTTATTTTAAGCATTTAGAAATGTTATCTTTAGACGAGGGAAACAGACAAGAAAAGAGACACTGCAGGAATTATTGAACTAGTCTTAAGTCTCAAGGGACATCACCGTGCTTCATGAACCAACGATAGAAACGGATTAGTTGTTTTCCCATGGCTGCATGGTGGGAATGAAACATTGATATTTTCAAGGAACCGCAACAACAGCCATCTAAGTGACACTGTTACTTGAACAGACGCAAACAGAACGCCATAACTGCATGTAAAATATACCTCCAGGCGGGCAAGACACTAAACGTCAACCAACAGTCGATAGATACCAAACTCCACTCCATTCTACTATTACCCCTACCCCATTCAACCTCAGAAGAGAAGTTATATTAGGGTCCATCTCCATGCTCGGATTAATAAACCTGTGACCGAGTCAGCCACAATTCGGAAACCAAATTAAAAGAGCAGTTGAAAATGTAATGTTATTATTATTATTATTATTATTATTATTATTATTATTATTATTATTATTATTATTATTAGTAATATTAATACATATGTAATTCAAAGAATGTATACTTTATTTACACGATGAAGATAAAAGTAGACAAATGAAGATGGAAATAGGATGTTGAATTCATAATAATATGTATATTAAAGAAATAATGAACGGAAACCAGAAATGTAATGATAGTATGCACCTATAAATATGCAATGATGGAGTATGAAATGCTATGACAATAAATCAATAGTATAAACTACGAGGATAATTATGTAAATGTATTAAACTTAAAGAGAATAATAACTATAACAACAAATGATCGAGGAAATGTAGCAATTAACAAAAAATGATGTTCTTTATTTTAGACAATATATAGTAGGCCTATGTACGGGAAAGTCTACCATCACTTTATATGGTAACAAAATGTCACGCAAACCTATCTCAGCAAATTACACACAAACATTAAACTAAACAACAAGAGACTGTTGGAAAGGGAGGTAAATGAAAAACTTTAGCTTAGACAGACACGGAAATAAACAATAAAAACGTAAAAGCCACGAATAATAACGGGCATGGTAAGAAACAAGTGACTATTAATGACGGAAAATCGTATTGACAGGAGGAAGTTGCAAATGCACTGATGAATATTACGCCAGTGCAAACTGCATTGTGCTACAACAGAGCTGGTTGGCAGTAAAAATAATAATAACATAGAACTAGCTGCAGAATAAATGGTGGCAATTTTTTTTTTTAATGGAGGAAATGGAACATGCAATGAAAGCCCTAAAAATGATAAATCACAAGGAAATGACGGAATTACAAATAGGATGCAAACAGGACAGCGTACTAACGTATAAAAGAAACTGCTAGCAGTCCTAAATTACAGCTGGAAGAAAGGAATAGTCCCATAGGCATAGTAAGACGGTATAGTAATACCAGGCCCTAGGAAAAATAAAGACCTGGTAGAACTAAATGGCTGTTTTTTTTTTAAAGAACAAACTGTGATGTAGATTCCAGCTAGTAAGAGCATTAGCGTACATTGTGATGTGTCATCGTCTGCAGAGGTGTGTTGTTAAATAGGTGGAGACCGCGTGCTCTTAGAATTGGAACAGACGACATCAGTTTGACCACACCATATATCGACGGGTACCTTCTACCGGAGGCGGACTGACCATGAGGGGAAGTCAATAAGTAAGTCACAAATGGCTGTAGAAAAATAACTAAATATGATAACAATTTAAAACCAGTTTATTTTTATACATACTTTGTCCCTTTATTTCTCAACATAATTTCCACCAACATTGATGCACTTATCCTATCGTTTTATTAGTCCTCCAAAACCGGCTGCATGGAACTGCATGCTCTGTTTTCTAAACCATGTTTTCACTTCACATTCAACTTCGGCGTCATTCGCGAAATGTCTCCCGCCAAGGTGGGTCTTCAGTGTTTATGCTGACAAATGTTTGTTCCGTAAAGCGGTGCATAGCTTTGTAGAAAACGTTACGAGGGAGAGTCAATAAGAAAGTCACATAGTTCTGTGGGATGGCAGGTAAATGAGAACAGGGCACGCTTTTCTATGCAGCGGGTTTGGAAGGACTGATAAAACTATGGGATAAGTGCATAAATTTTGGTGGAAATTATGTTGAGAATTAAAGGGACAATGTATGTATAAAAATAAACTGGTTTTAAGTTGTTATCATATTTAGTTATTTTTCTACAGCCATTTGTGGCTTACTTATTAACTTACCCTCTTATATAACTAATTGACATCACAGGATCTGATGAGCGAAGTATATCAAATGTGTACTACAAAAATAGGGGATTAAAAGGCAAGAGTCTCAACTTCATTACACCAGGTTTTATCCTGTATAGTTTCGTCTCATCCTCGGGGCGGCCTGTCGAAAACCTCGCAAAAGGCACAAACTCCCTAGCTCTTGCGACGATCCCCGGGAGTCTCTGAGAAAATTACACTGGTGAACTGAATGTCGTAGCCCGGAATCGAACCCACACCTTTCTGAGCGCGAGGCAGGCGGCGTAACCACTTCACCGCAGAAACTTGTACGTATACCACAGAGACTCAGCACACACATTCTATCTGACTGATGACTGAATGTACTATGCATTCTATCTGACTGATGACTGAATGTACTATACATTCTATCTGACTGATGACTGAATGTACTATACATGAAATCTGACTGATGAATGAATGTACTATACATGAAATCTGACTGATGACTGAATGTCCTAAACATGAAATCTGACTGATGACTTAATGTACTATACATACAATATGACTGATGACTGAATGTACTATACATGAAATCTGACTGATGACTGAATGTACTATACATGAAATCTGACTGGTGACTGAATGTACTATACATTATGTCTGACTGATGACTGAATGTACTATACATTATATCTGACTGATGATTATATATACTATACATGATATCTGACTTATGACTGAATATAATATACATCATATCTGACTGATGAGTGAATATACCATACATTATTTCTGACTGATGACTGAATATACTATGCATTATATCTGACTGATGGTTGAAAATACTATACATTATATCTGACTGTTTAATAAATATAATATACAGTATATCTGACTCATGACTGGATATTTTTTTTTTTTTTTTTGCAAATCCCTTACAGGACGTTGCAGTAAACATCAGCATTTTTCAGCTTCTGTTGATGTACTGGGCAAACTTACGCTCAGTAGTTTGCCATTGCTTTCTGAGCGACCGTCTCACATACCCCTAAGTTACCAACGCGGCGAGAACCGCTACTGATTCTAGCGCAGATTACGTTACTCACGAGAATATACGGGATTGCGGAGAAAGACGTTAACTCCTAGGCCAGGGAGACCGGCATGACTGGATATACTATACATTATATCTGTCTGATGAATGAATATACTAAACATTATGTTCGGCTGATAAATGAATATACTATACTTAATGTCTGAGTGATGACTGATTGTAGGATGTATAACATATCTGACTGGTATTGGTATACATAAGATATGCTATATAAAATGAAGAAACGACATCACTACGGCAACAAGCACCTCATTATAATGCTTGTCCCTGCATCTGTGTAATTCTTAGAAAACGGGCTACTGTAGGGACATCTTATATTGTCATTGTTTCGGCATTCTTCGTTGTCTATTTGTCGGTGCTTCCACTGTGACCGTCTTGGCAAGCTTGAATTTCTGCTATATTCTAACAGTGCCAGGTAACAATGCAAACAGAGAGGTAGAAGACATCAGTTATCGTATATGTCAATATAAAAGCGAAAAAGCAGCATTTATGAATGAAATCGATGTCAAAGTAAGCCCATTGTTGTAATTCCTCACCATGACACATGTCAATTCTTAAATGAGTTTTCCACCGTGTGCTAAATACGTACCAGTGGCAATCTCTCACGCGCACTCAACTCGTGATTTCTAAAAAGCTGCACACAAATCCAGGACACAGCAAACACAATTTAATCTCGCCACATCGATGTAATCAGCTGGCCTTGCTCGGCAATCAAGAGGTTGTCAACCAGGAGCTCGCAGATATCAACAAGAAAGCAACAAATCAAAAATATATGGGAATTAGGAAATTATCTGGGACGTGAAAACTTGATGTATTTTTGGGAATAGAAATGGCAATGGGGCTGTGAGAGTTATGAGGTACAATTGGTGTTCATAACTTATTGGCGTAATTGTCGTGTTGCTAGTTCAGTGTTATCCACTGTCCTCTTCGTGCCCATTGTGTTGTTGCTATTTTCCACATTTTACAGGCATAATTGTTGATTCGTGTCGTATTGCTAGTTCAATGTTATCTAAAATGTCCTCTTCATGTCCATTGTTTTGTTTCTATTTTCCATATCTTATAGGCATAATTGTTGATTCGAGTCGTGGTATTACTATTAGTTACACGTTATCTACTGTCCTCTTCATGTCCTTTGTTTTGTTTCCATTTTCCTCATCTTATAGGCGTGATTGTTGATTCGTGTCGTGTTGCTAGTTCAAGGTCCTCTTCATGTCCATTGTTTTCTTTCTATCTATATCTATAAAACAGAGTGTATGTATGTGGGTGATTGGATATGTATTGGATGCGTTCGATAACGGTACATCCGATTGAGATGAAATTTTCTACAGGTCTTCCTTTCATTCCTGTGCAACCGACTGTAATAGTTTCTTAGTGTAAAATCAGCTACTTACTTAATATAATTTAATATTTCATTTTTCATTATAATTTCTATATAGCAAGGGGACTTAACTCCAGAAAAGTTATTTCAAGGGGCATAACTTTTAATAACATTTTTATATACTTTATAGTCATATTGTTGTATGGTTTTCAAAGATTTATAAACTCTTTGCCTATAGTTATTTACAGGCATATGAGTTATAATAAATAATGATATAATCTTTAAGGCATTTTCAAAGTTTTCATAAAAATAATGCATAATGCATAACATTGTAACTCATCTTTTTATGCTTAAAGAAGTTATCTACAGTCATGTAGGTGATTAAAACCAGTTTTCATTAAAAATAATGGATGGTGTGTGGAAGGACATTCTTTTAAGTTACTGTGTGAATTTAATGAGACGCTCTCCGCCAGGAGCTGAGCGAAGCCACGCCGGGTCAGACAGACAGACAGACAGACAGACAGACAGACAGACAGACAGACAGACAGATAGTCGGGAACGGGAGCTTATATGACTACTTATATGAATTAAATGAGATGCTCCCCACCAGGGACTGGGTGAAGCCGGGCCGGCACAGACAGACAGACAGACAGACATATAGTCGGGAACGGGAGCTTATATGACTACGTATATGAATTAAATTAGATGCTCCCCACCAGGGACTGGGTGAAGCCGGGCTGGGTCAGACAGACAGACAGATAGACAGACAGACATATAGTCGGGAACGGGAGCTTATATGACTACGTATATGAATTAAATGAGATGCTCCCCACCAGGGACTGGGTGAAGCCGGGCCGGGTCAGACAGGCAGACAGATAGACAGACAGACAGACAGACAGACAGACAGACAGACAGACAGACAGACAGACAGACAGACAGACAGACAGACAGACAGACAGACAGACAGATAGTCGGGAACGGGAGCTTATATGACTACTTATATGAATTAAATTAGATGCTCCCCACCAGGAACTGGGTGAAGCCGGGCCGGGTCAGCCAGACAGACAGACAGACAGACAAACAAGCAGACAGACAGACAGACAGACAGACTGATAGATAGATAGATAGATAGATAGATAGATAGATAGATAGATAGATAGATAGATAGATAGATAGATAGATAGATAGATAGATAGATAGATAGATAGATAGATAGATAGATAGATAGATAGATAGATAGATAGATAGATAGATAGATCACCGCCAGGGCCTGTGCGAAGCCGGGCCGGGTCAGCTAGTATTTCATATTTTATAGGCATAATTGTTGATTCGTGTCTCGTTATTAGTTCAATGTCCTCTTCAAATCCGATGTTTTGTTTCTATTTTCCACATATTCCACTGTCGAGTGCTTCACTCCATGTTCCTAGTTCATTATTTTTGGGAATTGTCTGGGAAGGAGTGGCGACTAGCAAGGGAACTTTCATCCCCACCTCATATGACGTGACCTAAAATATCTGCTATGGGACCACTTTTACCTTCGTGGAATGTTTATCTAGAATACCATCTTCATCGACATCTTTCACTGGTCTATGTTTCATGGGGTGTTCCCAGTCCATTATAGATTCAGATGAGTTTCAAAGCCAAGAGGATCGGCTTCTTTGCACCGTATGTTATCCCATATATCTCGGTGTCTTTACGCAGGGCGGCCTAACGAAAATGTCGAACAAAGCACGAACTCCATAGCTCCAGCGACGATCCCCAGGAGTCTCCGAGAAAACTGCACTCGAGAACCAAACGACGTAGTCCGGAATCGAATCCACAACCTTCGGAGAGCGAGGCAGTCGGTTTAACCACATGGCTACGAAGACTCGCTGTCTTCAGATGAAAGATGCGTGGCCGAGACTGAGGGCAGAACAGACCACACAAAAGTTGACAAGTTAATTATTTTATCAGCCACTTCCATTGCATGTGGGGGGGAGGGGGGGGGGGGAGATTATTGAAATGTTCTACAGAACCTGTTCTGACAAGAGGCGGTCAATCTCGCAATGTGAATTAACACATTAGCAGGTAATTGGGGCGGCGAATGTGGTTTCTGAGATGAGATGTGGTTTCCGAGACGACATTTGGTTTCTGAGTCGAGATGTGGTTTTCGAGACGAGATGTGGTTTCTGAGACAAGATGTGGTTTCTGAGACGAGATGTGATTTCTGAGACGAGGTGCGGTTTCTGAGGCGAGATGTGCTTTGTGAGGCGAGATGTGGTTTCTGAGGCGAGATGTGATTTCTGAGGCGAGATGTGGTTTGTGAGGCGAGATGTGGTTTCTGAGGCAAGATATGGTTTCCGAGACGAGATGTGGTTTCTGAGACGAGACGTTGTTTCTGAAGCGAGATGTGGTTTCTGGGGCGAGATGTGGTTTTTGAGGCGAGATGTGGTTTCTGAGACAAGATGTGGTTTCTGAGACGAGATGTGATTTCTGAGACAAGATGTGATTTCTGAGAGGAGATATTATATATATAAGATGAAGAAATTACATCACTACGGCAACAATCACTCAGAGATGTGGTTTCTGAGACGAGGTGTGGTTTTTGAGACAAGATGTGGTTTCTGAGATGACATGTGGTTTCTGAGACGAGATTGATTGATTTAGGAACCGACGTCACAGCATTCGGGGCATTCCCATAAGCGCTTCGTCCCCATCCTCAGCAGCCAGCGAATAGTTCCAACACCAATAGTTCCAGTAGCAATCTGATTATATGTCCGTCTTGCCTTTCCTCTGAGCGTCGAGCGTCGGCCAGATCCCCTCGTCACTCCTCGCTGCCTCATTCTTGCCAGACTATGGTGATCCATTTGCTCCTCCGAAGTGTACACGTGCTCCGACAAGGCCGCAACCACGTCTGCCTTGTCATGGTAACTACATAGAGGCGTGACGACGGGATGAGAAGAACAAAAAGATGAAAAATTGAAAGCAATGAAGAGAAAATAAAAATTTGAAAAATTTTCCTGCTTACCTGAAGTGACTTACCTTCCTGCCTCCACCCCCCCCCCTCCCCGCCTTTTCTGTTCATATACCACTTTCACTCATGTACCTGGGATGCTCACTGGGCCGTTACACCCACCGCCTAGACATCACCCCTCTCCCTCGGCGGTGTATATAAGGTGACAACGGTGACATTCTCAGTGATACACGTTCGGATTCCCAGGTTAGTAGGAACATTTTTTTTCAAATTTTTATTTTCTCTTCATTGCTTTCATTTTTTCATCTTTTTGTTCTTCTCATTCCGTCGTCACGCCTCTAAGTAGTTACCTGGGGGTCTTCTCCGTGGCTATGTGTTGTGTTTTGTGTGTGTATTTGTTTGCTGATGAAGGCTAGTCGCCGCAACGTCCTGTATGTGTCGTAATTCTGTTATGTAAAGCTGCACTACTTTGTGTCATTTTATATTGTTAACATTTAGTAGGTGCGGTTAATGTACACAGTGAACAAATAGGGGTAGAATTAAATTGTTAGAAGACACATATTATGGTCGTCACTAGAAAGAAAGAAATACAATAATGTAATATGCAAGTAAATGGGAATATTCTTATACAAGTGAATCGGTAGAACTATCTCGGAACAGTTATAACATTT